>OY997588.1:154981618-155435417 GCA_963921825.1 Erodium maritimum
CATGGGAAAACGTTGTTTCCTATCCCAGTTAGTAGGTCATTTGCACATTCTAACCGTGCTTCACCTTTTGTGTTTTTTGTGACAGATCTTAACACGAATATGGTATTTTGTTACAAAAAGTAACATAAAGGTGGTATTTTGTTACAAAAAGTAACATAAAGATGGTATTTTGTTACAACTCCTAGCCCATTTTTTCATAATTATTTTACACGTGATTGGTATTTTTTGTAAACGTGCACCACCTTTGTGTTAGGATCTGTCAGAAAAGGTGAAGTACGGTTAAGATGTGCAAATAACCTTTCAGACTGGGCTAAGAATCGACTTTATCCCTGTAAACATTAATACTCTTATCTCCTTCCCGTTTTCTTCATCTCCTATTTCATTTTTTTCTCCCCGGAGATCGATATGAACCCTTATCTTTGTGACTTCTCCTTCTTTGGATATCATCTTCTTCTCTTTCTCACCAAATCGACATCTACAACCTTTTTCTCTCTTGAGTCGCCGAATTGACCTCTATTCGTTGTTCTCGCCCTTCTTGTCTCATTGTATATATCTTCTGTTAAATTATTTAACGATGTGTGACAAAACAATTATAATTTACACCGTATCTACCTTCAGACCTAAAGATTCGAACAAAATATTAGTTTGATGCGAAATCTACATCAAAACACAAGGTATTAGATTATGAATGCTCTCATGTTGAACTCATGGTGTTACATAAAAACTAATTTAGTCAGAATTAAGTTGGCCAAGTTTGACAACTCAAGGGTTTATTAGTCAAACTAATTGAATATATTGGTAAAGTTAGTGATGTCTTCAATTCCAATCCCCAACCCCTTAGTTGAATTGCAATGTCTAGGCAAAACACAATTAAGCATTCTTTAAAGGGACTTTTTAACCACTAACTCATAAATCTTCAAACATGTTATAGTGACACAAGTACATTACATTATGTACTTCATAAGTAACATAACCATCATTCAGAAACTTACTAAAGGGATTTGTCTTTAACAACATTAGTTGCATACACAAAGGTTTAAGTCTCACATCTAATAATTAATTAAAAGGTAAATAAAAAGAAAATATATAACATAAGAATTCCAAACTTGTGGATCTTATGGGTCAGGGAGATTTTCGATTTGATATATCATAAACTTATAGAGAAAATGTTATTTATACTCTTTGATAATCTTTGATCCTCGAAAATATCGCATATGTTACGTTTTGTTTATTAATAAAAAAAACTCACGGATTCACATTGAATAAGCAATGATTTCTCTGATCAGAAAAAAAGAATAAGCAATGATTTTATCACGAACAAATTGTCACTTTTCTCATATATACAGCCATCACTTTTCTCATTTATTAGTGTGTTTTTAAGAATCGAAGATAGTCGAGGAATAAAGTTACCCAACATTTATTTTTTTGAGGAAATAAAATTATTATACTAACTCAACAAATCGTTGTTCAAAGAATCAAGCAATACATCAAAAATTCTATTAATATGCCCATCAATATTCACCCATATATTCGCATTTCTAGCCAGTTTATGCCACTTGTTTGTTTCGCGACAAACATAAACCAACTGAAAACCCGTTAGTTCAGTGAGCTCTTTCCTGCACTCCTTCACCAGCACTACTAAAGGCGATAACATATATGTATCTGCTTGTCCGTTAATGGCTTAAAAACACCTCATATAGACGAGGGGTTATCAGTAACACGTTCTTAATTACTTATCATCACCATCAAGAACGCATTGTCATATTTGGAACAAAATAAACGGGATACGTGTGGTCTTTCGATGAATAACAAAAGATGACAACGTGTTACTAATAACTAATAACTGGAGAATAGAATTGTCCGACCTTTGTTATATAT
Source organism: Erodium maritimum (assembly GCA_963921825.1). Classification (NCBI taxonomy): domain Eukaryota; kingdom Viridiplantae; phylum Streptophyta; class Magnoliopsida; order Geraniales; family Geraniaceae; genus Erodium; species Erodium maritimum. The sequence continues at coordinate 154,983,497 of OY997588.1, forward strand.
ACTCAAAACAAGTGCATCTACCTATTAGAGCATCCACAACCATGGGCCGTAAGGCGTTGGCGGGGAGAAAACATCGGCGAGGAGCTGGCGGGGAGCTCGTTGGCAGGGAGTGCTGGCTGGGAGCTTAAGGCCGGCACTTATCGCTGGCGGGGAGCAAAAATGTGAAGGAAAGACTTATCATAAAGCCAACCAAAAGGGCTACCATTGTAGGGTGTTGGCCGGGAGTACTAGCTGTAAGCCAAAAAATGATTTTTTATTGTCCCCGTCAGCCTCATCTCGCCAGCTGCCTGCGAGATGGTTGTGGATGCTCTTAAGACCCAATATAATGTGACCTAATGATATAGACATGTAGGAAAATAAAGGTAGAACATAGGTGTAAGTCAACATTATGAACCTTTTTGTCCCTCGAAGATTTAGCGGTTGGTGGAAAAAACAAAGAACTATTTGCGTACACTGTATGTTGAATGTGAACATATGAACTTTGGAAAGACTATGGTCTACCAAATACACAAGACAAGCCAACGACCCATATACTTTTTTCAGTATATAATTACTCTCAGGCAGGTCTTTGTTTGTGTAAGCAAAAAATAATCATTATTGTAACAGAGATAGTTCACCTATTTGAGGAGTTCAAGTCCAATTCACATGGGAGGGTTAAGAAACTAGATATGTTAAGTGAGGAATTATAAGATGGATGATGAAATATTATTTCCAGTCAAAGTAGTTGTTACATTTTGGTGACTAAGAACGTGTATACGTACGAAATATGACGGTAAAACAATAATGGAGATCGGAAAAAATTATCTGTAAATTCAAGTGGAGCGGTGATATAATCAGATTACTGATTCGAAAACAATTTGTCTGTCGGACACTTATCATGGTGACCATTGATAGTATAACAAGAATGTTTGTATTTGATCACATCTCTTATAATACAATGTCTTCAAACTACTCCAACAATACAATAATTATGGATTTTAATATGGGTAAAATTCATTTCAACCCATAAATGTGTTTTGTAATATAGTCGTATCCACTACATTAATTAATATTTATTGTTGGTTTCAACATTAATTACCTTTTTAATCCGAAGGATTTGGGGTTGGTGGAATAGCAAGAACTTTTTAGCTTATCCGTTGACTGTGAATAGATGAATCATTAGACTCTGCTCTGCCAAATATACAGAAGACAAACCAACGACCTATAGATACTTATTCTCTCAGGCATGGTTCATTTGGTTAGATGGTTTTTGGGCTAGTTGTTGGGCCTATTGTTGGGCTTTATATATATTTTGGTTAGAGTCTGAGTTCTCTCAGTGATCGGGCTTGTAACCATTTGTTTGGGTTGTTGTCCAGGTTGTAGAACATACTCGAGATAAATCACCTAAATCACGAGATCAAGTCCAACTTCACAGGTTGAGATAAATCATATAGATTGTTAGTGAAGTCCTGTATAGAAGTTAGATGTTGAAAACAAAATTCAAAGCATAAACATTTAGCACAAAAATCTTTTCATCTGTAGCGGAAATGCATTTCAACCCGTAATATAGAACATACTACTCGAAAACATGTCTTGGTGAACTCATCTGTCATTTACTGTGAATCCGAAATGTAGGATGTTCTTCAAAGCAGGTACAAAAACAAAACTACATGAAAGGACTGACATATCTGCACACTACCAGGTAGTGTATGATCACTTTGGTCCGGCAAATTTGCTCATCATTTTCGCAATTATGGGAGCCACCTTTGGGTTTGATTGATGCTTTGCCAGATTGGCAGGGTTCTTCATCACTGCAATACAATCAGCCAAGGATATAACATGTCAATATGCATGAAAACGGTTACATATTGTGAAAACTAAATCATTTTATCAAACAATACGAGTAAACAACAATCACGCTATTGCATAATTGGAGTAATTTATTGAAGGGGTAACTTTTGTGACGTACCCTAGGCAACCTTTGATTCTCAAAAAACACATTGAATAGGTGAGGGGTTATCCAGTAACAAACTGTCACCTTTCGTTATTCATTTAAAAAAAACTGAAAAGGTGACTTTTCCGGATAAAACCATCACCTTTTCCATAAGAATCGGAGGATTTTTTTTAATAACAAAAGGTGGCGGTGTGTTACTAATAACCCCTCACCAATAGGAGAAACTCAAAGTTCGTAGAGAGGGTGTAAATAACATTTTCCCTATATTAAAACTCATACACCAACAGTAATACAATAATCAAAAGCTTCAGGGAGGACGTAGAATATTGTGATATCAATTAACATACATATTCCAATTTACTGCACCCCCTAAGTCAGTCCCTTCATTGCAAATTATTTCGAACCCATTTGCTATTGATTAATTTTATACACAAGTTGAAACTTTTGCTTAGAAAAAGAACATCCCTAAAGTGAGTTATACGATTTTTGTCTTGTTTTCCTTTAACCCAAGGGTTGGGAGGGAAATGAATTATTATACAGAAAAGGGCCAATATTTAGTAATATCAGGTGGCGGAGAAAATTGAAATATTCATCAAATCTCAGTGGGATTTATCAAGTATGTGTTAACAAACTAGACACTACATGCAATGGCTGACTTTGATTCTTCTGATTTAATGTAAGGAATAGAGATGATTACCATCTTGAAGAGCGGCCATTACTTCTGGATCTTTAAATGCTGCCATCAGATCAGGGTCCTGCTCAAGATTTAATTAACAGCAAAACATAACATAATCAGTTCAAAAAGCACATCTTTCCCTGAGATTAATAACATGCCAATTCATACGAAGGGGGGAAATGCAAATAACATGAGGTCATATGGCACAATTTAAATAGTCAAATACTATGATTAACTATAATTTTGCAATACTTTACAGAAGCACATAGCCTGGTGTTATGTTGACAAAAAACAACTGCAGCAGACCTTCATATGTAAATCTATGAACCAGATGAACAAACAGGTGGGTACGATATTTAACTGGAAGACTAGGGTCAATTATTTTTTCAAACAAACATTAAAGAAAACTTTTCCTTCTGTGTTGTCGTACTTACATTCAGTATTTTGCTGAAATCAACATTTCCAGGCATCCCTCCTCCCATGCCAGGCATACCTCCTCCAGCCATGCCAGGCATACCGCTTCCAGCCATGCCAGGCATGCCGCTGCCTGCCATGCCAGGCATGCCACTTCCAGCCATACCAGGCATACCACTTCCTGCCATGCCAGGCATGCCGCCAGGAAAGCCTGGCATTCCACCAGGGAAGCCTCCAGGCATGCCACCGGGAAAGCCACCAGGCATACCACCAGGGAAACCACCGGGCATACCTCCAGGAAAGCCACCAGGCATGCCTCCAGAATTTCTACTAGATGATTCTTCTTTCTTTTTAGCCTTGTCATATGCAGCCTTTAATAATTGCACAGATATAGTCAGATGACAAACAGAAACAGTTATAAATTCGTCAAAACAATTATATGTGTTGACACCTGAGCTTCAGCACGGCGTCTTTGTCGCTCACGCATCTCTATCCTCTCCTTCCTTTCTTTTTGCAATCTTTCATACTTCCTACGATGTTCTTCAATTTTGTGTGCATTGGGTTCAACCTGTGTAATCCAGGACTCGTAATGAGATACCAGAACAAGCCCAAACTCGGTCAAGTATTAGACCTTTATTTTGACACTTAACATGCTGCTAAATGCACAGTGAGGAGGAACATGTTAAACCTACACCCAGTTTAAAATTTGTCTAGGTGACGCCACAACGTAACAACTACATCACTAACTGAGACACCAAACATTTTTAACATAATATGGAGGAATTGGAGCAGCCATCTCAGGTTCAGTATAGTTAGTATGAAGATACGGAACATACTATATTAGATCTCACTACAGTTCATTTGACAAAAAATAAGTATTTGAAGAGAAAAGATAACCCCGGGATACTATATTAATGCTGGAGTATCTCTTCATACTACTGTATCTTAAATTTTTTTGCATGTTATAAAAAAAATGGCACACAACAAAAGAACTACACAAGTGAAACACAAAAGAAATATACAACCGAAACACATATATATGATACTCAAACAACTACAACATAGAAGTTGGCAAAACTATGATTAAATATTCAAGTGAAAGGCAGGGAAAAGGGAACCTTCTTCAGCACAGCATTGATTTCCTCATCGTAGTCTATGTTTGATGCTAGGTGAAGATCTTTTGCAGCTTCTTCCCATTGCCCGAGCAGGGCACGCGCCATTCCACGAGACTTATACCCCTTAGCAGAATCGGGATTAATCTGATACGAATTCCATAACACATAAGCCGCCATAAAAATCATATTCATTGCAACTAGCTAGAAAAATAACTTCCTTTCAAGCATCCTATGCATACATATATGGAAACCGTAAGGGAGAAGTAAAGTATAGTATATTTATACCACCAGTAAATGTAGAGAATGAAATCATATTTAGTTCAGGGAAAACAAAAACAACCTCCAAAGCAGCATTGGCATCACGGATAGCAGCATTAGGCTTCTTCATTTTGATGTAGACACTAGCTGAAATACATCAAACCACAACTCAGTGATCTCTGAACTTCCAACTAAACACCAATGGCATGAAACCCATAATCTTAAAGCAAACTGTACCTCTGGTTCCATACATAATTGCGGATGTTGGGTTCAGCAAAATAGCCTCAGTTAGATGCTCAATTGCTTCCTCAAGCTTGCCTGCATTGCACATCAGAATCACAATCTAAAACCCCAGCCACTCGATGAAGTAGACAAGAGACCATACTCCATACCTTCCGAAATAGCTTCCATGGCTTTCCCCTTGGCAGCTTGGGAAGCATCACGGCTCTCTTCAGTAACCTCAACAGAGGAATCTCCCATCTGCAAATCAATCATCAAAACACTCAACACAACAGGCACCCAAACATGATGAACTAAACATCATATGCTTGAAATGAAGAAAAATACAAATACCTTCTGTGGAGGATCATTATCAGGCTCCAGAACATCTCCATCCAGCTCAATATCGGATTCAACTATCTCATCCTCTTCTTCGTAAGCACTCCCTTGAGCGTCCTCCATCTCCGCCGTGTCATCGTCACTCTCCTCCACCACATAGCTCTTCTGTGTTCAGATTTTCACAGTCAATACTCAATACAAGTCCGGAGAAATTCAAAAAAAATAACGAAATGAAACCCTAGAAAAATCTCGAGAGCAAAATCGATGGTACCGGCTTGGAATCGCCATGGTCGTGAGCGTGTGTAGGGATTTTCCCGCCGAGGCTGAATAGAAATCAAATCAAAATGGAGAAATGGAGATGATGAACGATATGGAGCGAGAATGCGAGAGAGATGAATCTGTGGATTTACCTTTCGACGTAGTCGCGGAAGAAGGAGAGAGACGGGTGGGAGAGAAGGCAAGGATCGGCCTTGCACTGCTCGACGAACTGCTTCAATTGCTCTACCTTGGTAGGATCCATTTTTCTTCTTCTCTGTGGCGATGGTGATGATGGGCTCTGCAGTACAGTGGGTTTGGTTTGATTTAGGGTTTTAATGGAAAGTCTGGAGACGGAAAATGTGAGGCTTCTTCTAGTAGTTTCTATTTTCTAAAGGGTTTTAATTTGCTTTTTTTTTTTTTTGTGTATTTACTCTTTTTTTTTTGTTCTAAAATCATTTTGTTTACACTTTGTTGTCAAATAATTTTCTTGGAGCATATAGAAAAAAAAAAGGGTCATAGAGACAGAATGAGATATAGTTTTGGCGATAACCGACACACTAATTTTATGAATAAATATTTAGTGATACTTAGGAAAAAGTTAGGGGTGGTTCTCTATTCGAGATGTGATTGACGTCTTGAATCTTGGAAACTTTCCCCGTCTCGACTTTAAATTTAACGATTCTGTTATATCGTTACAATCATCCAAGGAGTATGTCAGGGAAAGGAGGGGGTAGGGGAGCAGATTAGGTACCTACTCCACAATGACGGTGGTGTGGCTCCTCGTAGACATCCCGAGTTACCCTATTTATCCCACGACGAACCGCAGGGCAACTCACTTTGCCAAGGACACTTCGGCCCCGACCCCATACCAGGGGGACCAAGCAATGAGTACGAAACAGCCTCGTCATGACTAATGAGTTCTCGAGATAGGATTGGGTGTGATGAGCATGCCCCCACCTAATCGTCATACATAGGGCATACAACTGCATATCTTACCTTTTAAAAGCCACCATATACATCTAACAATCATCAATCTAAGATCAAGACTCTAGTTGTCTTACGCCCTGAGAATTAAATCACAAAAAAGGCCCTAAGAATTTAAAAGTCTTATTTTATATATTTTTGGATAGTAAAATGATAAATAATTAATTAATTAATTTTAAAAATAATAACTTAAAAAAGTTAAAATATGTTTTTATATATTTTTTACGATTAAAATATGTTTTATAAAAAAAAATTTGATTAAAAATATTTAATTTAAAAAATAAATTGATTTTTTAAAATTAAATATGATTTTATTAAAAAAAACTGATTTTTATAAAATAAAAATAATTTTTGAAAATCAATGACATGAGTTTGAAAACTTGATTGTTGGTGAGAGGTATTATTGACATTTCATCACTTGGGTGACATTGTTCTGGAAATTTGAATGTTAGTAAGGGATAGTGTGGACTTTTTACCTATTTTCCATCCAAAACTAACAGAAAATTAACGGCTGAGTATAAAATTGTTATTTAATATTTGATTTAAGTATGAAAGTATAAAAAATTTATGCCAGAGTATCACTTTGAAATTAAATGTTTAATAGAGTGTTAAAATGAATTTTCCCTCGATTCAATACTGGATCAATTAGGTTGATATTAAAACCTAGATGAAAATTAACAAAACTATTATACTAAGGATTTACGAAAGAAGAAAAATCTGAAAACCAAAAACGTAGTTATGAATTATCTTATAAATTAAGGCGTAATTTCATCTCACTACTCTAAAAGTTTGAGATTCCATTTTCATCATCCTAAATTTTTTTTTCGTCTTGCTACCCCAGAGTTTTGTTTGTCTTAATTTAGTATCCATCGTTAACTTTCCATCTTTTTTTTTACTGAAAATTGTCATTTGCCCGGCACATGACCGAAATATTTTAGAAAAATGTCAAAATTTCCCCTCAAATGATTCCCAAATCCTTCTAACTTAGTCTATTGAATCAAATATAAATTGTTAGAAGAAAGAATTTGGGAATGATTTGAGGGGGAATTTTTATATTTTTCAAAAGTATTTGAGTCATGTGCCAGGCACATGACAATTTTCCATCCAAATGGACTGAAAGTTAAAGATGGGTACCAAATTGAAACAAACAAAACTCCAGGATAGCAAGACGTAAAAAAAGAGTTTAGGGTAGTGGAAATGGAATCCAAAACTTTTACGGTAGTAAGATGGAACCAGGCGGTTTGGACCCCAAGAAGTCCAAGCTTCTAAAGTCAAAGGGGCGGAGTAAGACGGGACAATTCTACACTCATACATCTCAGTTGGAACATGCACTTGACATCTCCTACGTCACCACCGCAACCCGTTAGCTTCTGGAGGAGGAAGACGACGACTTCCAACAAGCGACATATGCCAAACAACCTTGTCAGGTGCCATGATTTGTTCCTGGGACGGGATGGTAAGTGTTTGGTGGCCTACCCCCCATGACCCGGGACCGGGCCTAGATGGCCGTTCTCGGCGGAGCAAGGGGGCACCCCATGCTTGTTTCTATTTAGTTTATTTTCAAATTCCTACTTGTTATTTCTGTTTTGGATTCATTTTTTTGTTGGTAGGGCGTTGGATTTACCTTTGGTTGTCTAAGAAGAAAATTAGACATTTTTTACAGGTCTAAAAGCATCAAGTCACTTACAGAAATCCCTGACACATTCTGAAACTCAGGGTCCCCGGCCCAAATTACATTACTATTAATTAGAAAAATTAATAAAAATCCTTGATCCATTATTTCAAAAAAAAAAAGTACTCTTAACCAAACCAATCAACCAAGTTACAAAATTCTATTTAGCCATAACTCTGTCCAAGTCCAATAATGTAGCCATTATTAACATAACAATATTCCAAATATACCCCTCAATCTACATCTAACAGAGCATCACAGAAGCTGCAGACAACAGCAAGGCAGATACGCCGGTCCATGCCACCAAACTGCCTGCACCATTTCCAGCTACTCCTGCATGATCAAATTTTTTTTGAGTAAATGCACGATCATATTTAAATATATATGAAACACGGAAAATACTATGCGAAAAGTCTGAAATACCCTTCATTACATATCAAAATTTCAAACAATTGCATAATTCAAACAAGTTAACCAATTACCTGGGGGAGGTGGCACCGCTGATGTGGGAGATGGGGCACCAACTATATTCAACAAGCAAATAAAACAAATTAGATATACTAAACTAATGCCATGGTTCTAAAAATTGTTAGATGCTTATCAGATAGTTAGGGTTTTTGGGGATTAATCGAGGATTAGATAGGAATTAATCGGGGAATAATCCGATTTGTATTTTTAATTTTTTTTAAATATATATTACTATATATAGAAACAAATATGAAATTTCATGTATTAAAAATAGTAATAAATATTTAAAATACCTAAAAAATAATACTATAGTATTACGAACACCAAACAACTAAGAAGCACGATCCCTGATGTTACCAACACCAAACAACTCTGCACAACCATCTAATTCTTTTAATTTAATCACTATAATATGCAAAATTATTCTAAACTCCTAGGCGCCTAATCAGATCGGTTAAGCATAAAATGGAGCCTAGACGAGCGTATAAACAACTCTCAGTCAAGATTTTTAGAACACTGAATAACTAAGTGGCAATAAAATTATCTACTTGCCTAAAAAAGTTATTAATGTATTTCACCGTCTACACTTAAATATAAAGTTTATCTGAACGATATTTTAACTTTTCAAAATTCATCCATACAATATCTGATTTTCACATCACTCCTCGTCATTTTATAATTCTGAAAAGTTAGATATAACTCGATAAAAAACAGATAAAATTAGACACCGGTGTAATTAACTCTTGTTAAAACTAAAGTTTCAAGAATAAAATCGACGGTCCGAAACAAATTCACAAAACAGTTAGACACTTTTTTAGGTTCAGTGAATCATTGCTCTTTCTGCTTGACCTTAATAACCTGAGAGCATATTTTCCGACGCACATCAATATTTTGATATAAATATTTATAACATTCCAACTGTCGCTCAAAAAAATTAGACATTTTTTACTATTATTATAGAGAAAAAGAGCTCTAACTAACCATTGCAGGAGCTGGTGTTGGGGTCGACGCCGCAGTTCCGGGTGAGGTTAAGAGCCTGAGGGACGGTGAAGCCGAAGGTCTCGAGCAAGCCAGGAGTGTTGTAGAGGTCACAGAGGCACTGCAAGTCGGTGGCCACCGCCTCTTTTATCGGGTCGCAGCAGGTCGCCGGCGGCGAAGTCGAGTTCATGTAGCCCCCGCACGGGACCAGCTTCTGCGCGCAATTCTGGGTCCCGCTGTCCTGCGCCTCCGCCGTCAGGCCGCTAGCCACCAGCACCGCCACCGTCAGGATCATCGCCGCCGTCCACATTCTCCGACCAGCCATAACGAATTGCCTCTGGTGTGGTTGTGGCCGGTCTTTTTATGTACCTTTTTGGGTTTTGGTTCGTTGCCGTGTAGCGATTTTATAAATAAAGTTGAATTGGTCGTGCCGATTAGTCTTTGAAGAAATGTTTTATAAAACGGAAAGCAACCTGTACTGTTCCATGCGCGTTGCTTCCTATCATATGTTAGACCGGAAAGGCATATTGACGAAATCTGTTCAAATCGTAAAGGGCTATTAAATGATTATAGGGGAAACTTTGGTTCCTAGCCTTTTTGAACGTTTTGTTATCACGTCCTAACCCAAACCAACGTTTCGTTCCAATTCCATACACAAAATGTTGGAAGTTTTACAAAACCTGATACGAAGCGTTTAAATTAGCGATTTCGTTAACAGGGGAATTGAAAGTTGAAACTACCCTTCCATTCCTCCCATACATGTTCAACATGCAATTAGAGCACTTAGTACACATATCCAACAATTTTTCAACACTGAATTTCAAAATAATGCATTATTTTGGGAAATAGGAGTTGAAAGGTTAACGTAAATAGAAGGGTAGTTTCGACTTTTCACTTCCACTGTTAACGAAATCGTTAATTTAAACGGTCCATATCAGGTTTTGTAAAAGTTCCAACCTTTCGTGTATGGAACTGAAACGAAACGTTGATTTGGGTTATGACGTGATAATGAAACGTTCAAGAATGTTAGGAACCAGAGTTTCCCCATGATTACACGAAACGTTAAGTTTGTTCTTACAAAAAAAAAGCCGATTAGGATTATAAAGTAGTAGACAAACCCCATTTCATAATATTGGCGGACCTTTTATTTCTAAAAGACAAATTTGATATTTCGTATGATCAGTTAACAAGATTTAACGGTACAAATATATATCATTACTTTTTAACAATTTTCGATAATCGACCATACAGATTTGAGAAAGAAAAAAAGGATGAGAAAATGACGTCCAAAACGATTATTATCTACCGTTACGTCGTGGAGTTCTTCCTTGAAATTAAATTAAACTTATTTTTTCTATTAGGTTGACTCAAACAAACTATAGGTGACATGTTTATATTCATTAACAAATACTTAGTGGAGTTTAACACCTGGACGTGGCAGAGAAATACATGTGCAAATGGTCATATGTGAACAACCGTTCAAATAATCAAATCTAAACAAAGAAAAAAGTGGAACAATTTGAAAATCATTATCAAATGTTGAATTTTACATGTTAATATAAACTTGGGGGCAATTCTTCTAGAAGAATTGAATAGGTACTCGTAACAATATTTTCTCGGTTTTTTATATCTCTCTTAGAGTTTAATGTTCAAAATCAAATAATCAATCTAGGGAGCAATCAAATATTTGTGGGAATGGGTTAATTAGCACCTTTTATGTATTGGTAGCATAGTATCCTGATATATTGGTGGACAAAATTTTGGTCAAATTTATGTCATTTTGATGATTTGTGACCAATTCGTAACGTTATGTTATAAACATATAAAAGGGTATTTAATGATTTATGACCAATTTATATAGATAATAAATAATAATTATCAAAACAGAGAAATTGTTATTAAACGTTACAAAACACAGAGGTACAAAAGATACGCTACTGATAAAAAGAATACAAAAGGTAATTAACTCTAGGAATTGATGGATGTAGGTAGGGGTGGGCATTGGGTGGTTAACTACCCAATGTAACCCTTTACGAACTTAATCTGATATTACCGGTTTGACATATTTTGGAACCAGCCCCAACCCCAAAACCATTTTTTTTACAGTGAAACCAACCAGTTTACTGACCGGTTGGTTAGTGGTTTTAACCAACCAACCACTTTATTACATGTAAGTACAAATTTAGATACCAATAACCATACACATATTTATATTTCAAGTCAAAACATATTACTGCATTCTCCAAAACAAAAGAAAAATTACATATAAGTCATCGTGTTCTATGTTAACAATCCGTGTGACACAAAAGAGTGCTCATTGGACATTCATCTATATCAGATCAGTGGTTATTATGAAGCCACATGTATATGATGAACATTACCGGTTTGGTTGGTTAACCGATGGTTTGACGTTTCAAAAACCGACAACCAACTGTTAACTTTTCGGTTTCGGGCTTTTCGGTGCGATTCCTGGATGTAGGAGCCAATCGATACCAACATGGCCCGTCTTCTTCGAACTTCAAACAAAAGCCCAAAAGTTACTAGGCCCATGAGCCCAGATCTCACCCATCGATATCAGCAGCTCCCCATTTAGTATCAACGGCCCAGATCATTCCACGGCGCATTGCATACTATTCCCGCCACCAGTAAGAGCTGCTTAGAAACGAGCGAAATTACAAAAACAGTCACGTATATCTCGTGGTTCTTTTTCATTTCCATTTTCACTTTAAATTGGAAATACTCCGAAAATGGAAGCGAAAACCAGAATTTCTCGACAGATCAACACACTCCGAGGCCCTGAAATGGCCGGTCAGGCAATGCCGCCGGCGAAATCGCCGCCGCCGTGTTTCTTCGTGGAGCTCAATCAGCCGCGTTGGTCTCCGAGTTTCTTCGTCAACTTGGGGTATTCTCTCAAACTCTCCTCCCCAAATAATCTTACTGGTGCTTTTTTGACTGCGTTACACTCAATTCGAAGCTCGTTCGATTTAGCTCTGCTGAGGTGAGATTCGGAAGGTGTATTTAGGGCTCCATAAACGGTCACATTGGCCAAATCGAGTTCGAGAATCACCATGGGCGCCGAGAACTAAGGTGATGAATAGATTCAGATTCTGTTTGGGAATTGCATTATTAATGTTCATTGAGATTGTTACCATAATTTTCAAATTATTAATCATAGTCTCATGTTCCTCTGATAATTCTCTGGAGATGATTGAGATTTGAGTGCTTCCTCGAGCTCAGGAGATTGAATTTTCTATGGTGAGATCAAGGCATAGGTAGATACATTAGTTTATTATTGATTGCTGCTTTGGCTGAGAATGTCGATGTTGAAACTGCTCGATAGTTGTTTGGTCCATGCTTGAATGTGATACTTATTTGAGCTGTTGTTTTGCATTAGAAGAGTTATTGAAACCATGTTTTTGAACTTTCATTGCTCCTATAATTAATGATCTGTTTAGCATGCAAATATCCATGAAATTGGTAATGCAGCTCAGCTCTGTGACACAATCCATAAGAAAGTCGGAATTACTTATTATGTAGGTTTGGTTTATAATGGTGGGTAGATGGCCAGAAAACCCTTCATCATATAGGGCTGGTATACAAACTTTGCAGATTTAACTACAAGTTTGTAGCACACATAAAGTTTGAATTGGACCACCTAAGGTTTTCAGTCTTTCGCGGGTGCAAATGCTGATGCGGGATATGGAAGATAGATTAATTGAGCTGGAATTATTAGAAACAATTCCATGATACTAGGCATTGTGTATTTATACCGTTGCTTATTCTTTAGCCACTGGACTTCCCTTGATCTATTTTTTCTTCAGAAATAAACCACGTAATGCAGGTTTACCTCACAGCAACCTAAGAAAGCCTAACCAAAATCTTCTTATGCTAAACCTATGACTATAAATATTTTGGATCTTGTGTTGCTCCACTAAGATGATATCATGATGCAGGAACAATTTCATTTAGACACTACTTGATGGAAATATTGCACAAGCGTGAAGGGTGAGCAGGTAAAAACTCAGTAATTGAGAAAAATCTTCTAAGATATATCATGATGCAAGTACTATATCATCTAGAAACTACTTCATGGAAATATTGCACATGCGTGAAGGGGCTTGAAGGGTGAGCACGTAAAAACTCAGTAATTGAGAAAAATCCACTAAGATATATCATGATGCAAGGTACTATATCATTTAGACACCACTTGATGGAAATGTTGCACATGCGTGAAGGGGCGTGAAGGGTGAGCACGTAAAAACTCAGTAATTGAGAAAAATCCATGTCTTTCCTTAGAAATGGGATTATGCATGGGGATACCTAAATACTTTGGTCAGGTATTACTCATGTAGAACAATATGCATGCAGAGCTTATATTAACAAAATTTCGGCGGTTGATGCCACAAAAATTATATACCTGTGCCACCACCCATTATCTAAACCATTTTTTGTTTTTGTTTTTAGTATTACATGTTTGCATTTTCTTTGGGATGTCATGGGGGCGGCTAAAAAGGTTATGATTTCCTTCTAAATGAATATGAACCTGCAACAAGTTTTGTTATGTCAAAACCTTGAAATGGTGTGATGCAACTTATTTGTGTTTGGCATGATAGAACAACACTGTGTGTGTCATGTGCACAGAAGATGGCTTATATTTAAAGATTTCTTTTGAATTAACTGAAAATTCCTTATGCCTCACATAATTATGTCTCTGAATGTAGTTATTATCGATTTCCATCTCAGGGAAGCAAGCAGTAGCATTCATGGAGAAGATTTGCACAGCCATTCCCAAGTACCCGACAAATTTGTGTTTTAGATGGTAATACTAGGTAATCTTTCCGTCTTCATATTGAATACTTTGATCAGTTTGGTTTTAGTATTACAATACTACTACAATAAGGTGACATTATTTATTCTCCGAACATCGAGTCACCCTTGGAGTCCATAATTTACTTATAATGATGTTTGTCTGCAATAAGTTGATCGAATTAAGTGTAAAAGTATAAGGAAAAACTAATTCCAAATGGGTTATATATTGAAACTTACTCTTAACTATTGGTCACAAACACTACACTACCTAACATTTCAAAATGACAAATACACTACCTTAAGTATTGGGCACACGATTTTATTTGTAAAAATGGATGGAATATTCCATTATGTTAGTCATATGACCTCAAGTGTCATATAATGGATGGTAAAATCACATTTCCCCCTTAAGTATTTGACCTCTATACATTTTATAAGGAACAATACTTAAGGTAGTGCATTTGTCATTTTGAAACGTTGAGTAGTGTAGTGTTCGTGACCAATACTTAAGAGTAAGTTTCGATATTTAACCCAAAGTATAAGGAAAAACTAATTCCACCCCAGTACATTAATTTGCTGAATATCAGCCTATTTTCGTTGTTTTGAATGCATATAATTGATGTATTCAGTGCTACATCATCTAATAATACATGTTTGATAAATAATATAGCCCATTATACTTTTCGTTACGAGTTCTAAGTACCAAGTATGTTCCCTTGAAAAGTATGTCAAAATCACGGGTGGTGATAGATCTTGTATCTTGTAATGAATTTCACACCTTCGTGATTTAGGCTAAAACATTCATGTTATGAAGAGCTAAGCTGAACATTTATACTTTAGAGTGGCACTGAACTGGCAATTTGACTTTCAGAAAATTAGCCATTGCCATAGCCAAAATCTGACTTTCTCCTTTCGAGGCAATAAATAATCCTGTCTGAAGTGAGATTTGTAAAGGTTGCTTAGTCAACTGGATACATATCCTGGGTTGGTGTAGCTTGGTTCGAGGCGTTGACACTTGACACCAGATTGCCAATATCTTGGTTAGTCATGGTCAAGAAATTCAATTAAGGTGTTGCCATTTTGGTTTTAGTTTATTAAGGTGATCGGATAACTGAGAATCTGAGTCCTGAGAGGGCTGTGACTCTTGAGTGGGTATTATTAATCAACTACCCTGCATCGAATCACACAACGTGTTAGTGATGGTAACTGTGCCAAATTATTTAATAGTCTTCATATAATAACTGTCTGTCAGAAACATTAACCTCCACGCATCTCACCATTCCGTAGCTCCCCCTCCAACGTTTTTTTTAATATTTAAATTCTGATAAATATCTCTTTCTTTTTCATTGTTTCTAGTGTTGAAGTCTAGATCATTCTATATCCATGTGAAAATGGAAGTCGGTTAGGCTGAACATGTGAACTTGGGTTAATCTTGTTAGGAAAAGAGACATACACTCAATATATGATTATGAGTTACTGATTCTAGAACCTTCAATAAGCGATTGGGAGCCTCATGTCTGTAGTTTTCTTAAGGTGATTGTAAATTGCTTAATTTTTAGACCATTCCGATTGGCATCCAGGATCCAGCCACTATTGTCCACCATTATTCTGGTGAAATTAATTTTGACATTTTATTTATGAATAATTGAAAAAAAAGCACCTGGAGATATTCATTTTTTTGCGAGTTGTAGCCCTCTTCTTGGATAATTACAAAAAAAAATCCATGAACTTGTTTTTTTGTTGCATTTCGTGTAAACTTGCTTTAAAATAACGATTTTACCATTTCAAATATCATAAGTAAAATACAAAAATTCATTTCTCTTAATTTTCTTCGTCTTTTTACGTCCAAAGAGGAAGAAATGCAAGCGATCTGGAAATTTTACATTTTTTATACTGTAACGAAAAAAACAAGTTCATGACACTTTTATACAATTATCAAAAAAAGAGGGCTACGATTTGCAAAAAGTGAATACCTCTGTAGCACTTTTTTACCTTTAAGTTTGGTGGCAAACTTTACTTTTGTTATGCTTTTATCACAAACACAATTCAAATCCCTGTAGCTTAGACGTGTCTTAGAGCCGAGTTTAGTGCTAAGTGTGATTTATTGCAGTACTCCAGTGGCTAGAGGATAGCAGAGAAAAAGAAACATATTGTTGTGACTTGTAAGCTTTAAAATCCTTGCCACTAAACTTTACAAAGAGGTTAATAATCAAAAGCAAGAAATAAAGTAAAAAAAAAAAGGCAAAGAGAAGGCATATACATGTGCCAAACCATTTATTTAATATCATCTTGGAAGAAGATAGGAACTAGCCTTCTCAGCTCTCCCTCTATATATTTTGGCCTCTTGCACTCATTCAATTCGTCAAAACCCATCTCTCCATCTTCAGAAACATGGCAAAGCTTGCCCTTCTCTTACTCGTCCCTTTCTTCATCCTTTACATGATCACTGGCACAGCAGAGTCTGCTGCTGCCAAAAACTCCAACCCCACAGACTTCATCAGGGCCTCATGCAGGTCCACTCGTTACCCCGAGTTGTGCGTTGCGTGCCTCTCAGGTTACGCAAGTGCCATTCGACAAAGCGAGCACCAACTTGCTCGAGCTGCTTTGTCGGTGAGCCTTGCCAGGACACAGTCGGCCGCAAAGTTTGTGGCCAAGTTGACCAGGGTTAGAGGATTGAAGCATAGAGAGCACCAGGCTGTGAGGGACTGCATCGAGAACATGGCAGATAGCGTGGACAGGCTGAGCCAATCTATTAAGGAGCTTGGCCAAATGAGTGGGTCGGTGGGTCAGAACTTCATGTGGCACATGAGTAATGTCCAGACATGGGTTAGTGCTGCACTCACTGACGAGAACACTTGTTTCGATGGGTTCTCCGGTCGGTCCATGGATGGAAGTGTGAAGGCTGTGGTGCGGCGCAGGGTCTTGGGTGTTGCTCAGGTCACTAGTAACGCGCTGGCTTTGGTTAATCGCTTTGCGTCGAGACACCGAACTGCTGCAGTCACTCAAAAGCCTTAGATTTAGATTTTAATCCTGCTACTTGTGTAAATGTGCTACTGCTTTTGCTTGTGAAAAATATAACTTGTCTATCTTAAGGTTTGTGTCTGACATGAGTTGTTGTTTTATGGTGTCAGCTTGCTGGTTATTGTGTGTAAAGGTCACATGAACTAATACTATAGTAAGGTCAGTACCAAGCTTCTATTTGTTTGGGATAATTGCAAAAACTTGAGGTGAACTATGCACCTTTTGCAATAACTGTTAGTGAACTCTTTTTTGCAAATGACATCCCCCAACAAATTCCCATATGCAAACCCACTAACAGGGTTATTTTTTGTTGCGAAAAGTCGAAAGTACCCCTGCAAAAGTGTATACATAAGGGTTCTAAATTACACAACACGTATACATGAGGGTCACAAATTGCAAAACACGTATAATATAAAGTGAAG
The DNA here is from genome assembly GCA_963921825.1 of Erodium maritimum. Taxonomy (NCBI): domain Eukaryota; kingdom Viridiplantae; phylum Streptophyta; class Magnoliopsida; order Geraniales; family Geraniaceae; genus Erodium; species Erodium maritimum. The sequence goes on from OY997588.1 coordinate 155,001,063, forward strand.
TCACATGACTAATTTTCGTTACTTTAACGGATTTGCAGACGAAAAATAGTTGGGGAATGTCATTTGAAAAAAAAAATTGGTTCACCAATAGTATTTGCAAAACGCACATGGTTCACCGCAAGTTTTTGTTGCAATAATCCCTTGTTTTGTATAATAACCGCCTTATGCTTGCTGAATTATTATTTTTATCTTACATGAACTGCAATGTGTTGAAGGCTCCTAAAAAAAATGATCACTGACCAAACCTAGATATAGGTATAGAACTAAGGACTTGAAGCTTGACTTAGTGCAAGGGAATATAGATTCAGTAGGACTGGTGTCTTCAACAATTGATTGCAATGAGTGAGATCTTGATTCCTCATACTCTGTCTAAACATTTGTTTTGAGACAGGAGCAACATGGTACAGCTCATTCTAGAACTCTCTAAAGATGGCCTATGGAGCTATTATAAAATTAAGTTGTATATATTTATAGGATTAGACAGCATTATACACTAATAACCAAAGACAATCTTTGGTCTCTAAGCCTTTCTTTAGGGAACAATGTTAAAAGCATACTGTCATTTCTATGTAAATTATGGAAATTATATGTAGAAACATACCCTTATGTATTGGTCGCAAACATAGGGTCACATGACTAATGAAATGGAATGTTCCGTCCATTTTTACTAACAGAAGGTTGTGACCAATACATAAGGTTTCTTGTTTAACACTTTTAAACTTTGGGTTGATTTTTACATTTAGCCCTATATTTTTTATAGGATTAGGCAACATTATACACTAATAACCAAAGACAATCTTTGGTCTTTAAGCTTTTCTTTAGGGGGAAAAGTTAAAAGCATACCGTCATTTCTATGTAAATTATGGCAATTATATGTAGAAAATTGGGACTTCTCTTTATTTCCAAGTGACCAAATCTCACACCACAATCTTAGACATAAAAGGTTGCACAATCTTTTCCTACTTTTCATAGATGCTTATCTTCTTAACCTTTCCATGCAGATAATTGTTTATAATGCAGCACTGAGTGAAACTTTCTGCTATGAAGCTCAGATATATTTACGATTCTGAAAATGACTATATATCATACGCCGGGAAATCAACTGGTCATGCTTCGTTCCTGAAGAAAGGTAATATCCTTTCTCTGGTGTCTTAATTATGGCCCTAACATGTTACCAGTGTTACGCAAGTGTATGTGTGTCCTTTTATTTAGTTAGTTGCTAAAAACTACCTTATATGCATAGTCCATGTGCGAAAACTACTCTTATATATTGTCAATACTTTTAAACTACCCTATCTATTGACCACAATCATTTACCGGCAAAATTTGAAATATTCTGTTAAAATTTGCAATGTGGACGATATATAAGAGTAGTTTTCGCATATGGACAATACATAAGGGAGTAATTTTATCAGAAAACCTAACAGACAACTGTGGCCAAAAGATAAGGTAGTTTAAAAGCGAGGACAATACATAAGGTTGTTTTTCACATGTGGACGGACAAGACAGAAAGTAGTTTTTGGCAATTAACCCCCCTTTTTTTTAGCATCTAAGAGGTTGACCAGGAAAGCCATTAGGATGAGCTAAGGTATGAATAAAACAGTGTTGCATCATGTGTAGAGGAATCAAAACCATAAGAACGACTTTTCTTGGGATAACGACTCTAGTTCAGTTGCAGGTTGCAAATGTCATCTTTATTTTGTGACCGATTGTTACCATATACTTTCTTTAATTGCACCATCTGTAGCACAGATAAAAATCAAGTGAAAAGACTAAGTTATCCCTTAAAATCTTCATTGTTGGTTGTCTAGTACAAGGATCCATGATGAGAAGCCATGTGAGCTTGACCTGCTAATAATCATAAATATAAATAAAAAAGAAAAGAATATCCAGAGATTTTTTAAAAGAAACACACATGACATCAATTTCAGTGTGAGTAGATCAGGATGGGCCTCATGTCTGCTTACCTTCTCCCTTATCCGAAGGAATTCAACATGGTTGATTTTATGGGCCTTGCGGCCCTGTCGGTTTCATCTATTTATAGCCGCTTTGATTAGTCTAACCCATCTTCATTATCCTTCGAGGGATTTTCTTCCCCTATTCAGTTCGTCCGTCAGTTTGTTTGTGTTAATTCCTCCATACCAACATAGTGTAAGAACAAATATTCTTCCCTTATTCAGTTCGTCTGTGGATTTGAATGTACAACTCTCCTTATGACGGATATGATTCAAACTCTAATATAGTATCAGAGCTTGGTATTTCACGGATCCGGGTCTACCAAAAAATACTAACTCTATACAATTTATTAAAATATCTTCAAATGGGCCAACTTTCATTTCTCTTCTCAATGGATTCATCTCCTCTTTTAAATAATTCATCTTCAAACTCGTAAACGAGTTCATTCGTGAAGACACATGTTAAAATATAATTACAATTGGGCTTTTTAACTATCAGCTTGAGCTTTTAGTTGAATTGGTCTTGTTCTAACACACACAAGTATGTATGTGAGAACAAAGGTCACAACGAATTAGTTTCTAATTTATTGATTTTTTTTACAAAGTATAGTTTGATACTCACCGTAAACAAATATTCTCAAATGTGTTCGATTTTTCTTATAGTTAGATATCCCATTATAAATTATCAACAATTTTTTTTACTATATTAAGTGATCATTTTAGTATCAAACATTTGATCTCTTTGACCAATAAGCTCCTATATATCATACATACATTCTTTGATTGACTTAGAACATTTGTAACGACGGGCTTACCATCTGGTCTAAAAACGGGGATTTGGGGTTTATCAACTTGTAATCGAAGGATTTTTCGTTCGGATGAATCATATATATGGATGTAGATAAAAGGGTGAAAAACGAATTGTGGTCACTTATCACGTGACGCAGTGATAACCCGCATAAACCCAACTTGAACGAATTGTATAGTGAGAAGTTGAGCTCTTATTCTCGAAAAGTTATTAGGGAGAAATGTGGTTACCTCGGTGATACGTTTCTTATCCCTAAGGTTATCTTTGCAGTCGCCAAAGAGGATTAGTATGGGTATTATTTATTAATATGTAGGCACGACCAATTAGATTATTTATAGGTTGGTTTAGTGATTGAAGTTGGGGAATGTTGGAAAAGGACAACTTAATTAAGGAGTCGCTTTACTTGATAAGAGCCATGAAATAATGCCGTTTAGAAGCAAGGCAAAGCAACACTAAAAGCGTTTGACACGTTTGTGCTACTGAAATTAAGCTTTGGGTTGCATCATTTGATGTTGGCAACGGCACCGAGTTGCACCCGTCCATACCACTTGTCACCTGCTAGATATTTTCTTTTGCATCTGAATCAAATCCTCGATCGTTGTATAAGTTGTTATCTTGAATAATGTAGGAAACTTGTGATATTATCTTGAGTCTAACAGTTTTGTAAAAAAATAATTCATTGAATCATATTGGTTTTTTTGTTTCTGACGTTTTGATACGATGTTCGTTTTATATACTTTCCACCTCATTATTTGTAGTCGGGTTTGACATGTGTGGTCTCTGGTTCTCCAGTGGTGGGGAGTTCTTTAGCTCTTTCTTTGTCTTCAGTTTTGTTTATATCTTCTTGGCCTTCTATATGTGGAGTGTGCCGGCTGTGTGAGGTTTGGGCTCGTCCCAGTATTTTGGGTTTATGGTTTTTCAGTGTAGCTCAGAACGCCAGGATTTTTCAGGGAGCTTAGGTCCCCTATCCGACGATCATTTTGAGGAGAATCCAGTTTGTAGCGCTTACTTTGACGCAGACGGAAGGGCAGGCTCCGCCTCCTACTTCTTGGTTGGTTTCGCCGACTACTACTACTACTTTTCAGCTTGCTTGAACTCTTCTTTCTTTTTCCATGCTCCTCTCTTTTTGAGCAGTGTTTTTCTTTCTTCGTTTTTTTCCCGATTTATTAGACTTTTGTTTTTTTGGTGAATTGGTGGTTTGTGGTTTCCTTCCCAAAATCCACATCATTCTTTAATGCATTAATTATTTCCTGATAAAAAATAATCTGTTGTTTTTTATGAAATTATAGGATCAGATAAGAAAGAGGATATACATATCCGATCGATTTAGGTAATGATTGTGCTTGTCACATCTTCCACCGTCCCTTCTTTGTAATCCGAGTACTCAGTTGTCAGGAACCTATAGGAACCAGGTCTTTGTGGAAGATCTTACCGCTGTTTATAAGGGACGATAAATCTAGTTATTCATCTATTAAATTGTAATATGTTGGTTGGTTGTTTATTTACACGTTACGTTGTCTGTTTTATTTATCGGTTTATATCAACTTGAGAATCTCAAACCCAAGATTTATAAGTAAATAGCATGGTGGTCGATATGACCACTCCTCGTTAGATATCATTAGTTTCCATATGCATAGGCGGCTTTCTATTGGTCATATTTATATTAATAATACTAATTTTCAGCCTTATAAAAAAAAACGCATTTGCCATTATCAGTTACAAATTAAGCTCCTCCATAATTAAAACACTAACAATATAGTTTTTGTCTTTACTAGGAACGGCCATGATTTGATCCCACTTAGTAGGAGCCACTCTCTCCTACTATAAATCCATTGCTAATCCTTCTCCCAAATCCACTCATAACCATAATTTCCCAAAAACTCCACAACCCGATTAACCATGGAACCTTCTCTCCACCGTCCCCTGGCGGCCGCTCTCTTTCTCCTCCTAGCCTCAACCCTCACGCTCTCACGCGCCGCCACCACTCCGGCTCCATCCTACACCGAGTTCATCACCAGCTCATGCAACGCCACCACCTACCACCGCCTCTGCTACCGCTCACTCTCTCCCTACGCCAACAAAATCAAGACCGACCCGAAGCTCCTGGTCCGCACCGCCCTCAACGTGACCCTCGGGGCCGTCAAGTCCACGCGCCGCCTGATGGAGAAGCTGTCCGAGACCCACGGGCTGAAGCCGAGGGAGGCGGCGGCGCTGGCGGACTGCGTGGAGTTGGTGGATGATTGTGTGTACGAGCTCGAGAAGTCGGTGGACGAGTTGGGTCGGGTCGGGGGATCCGAGTTTTGGACCCCGATGGAGGATATCCTGACGTGGGTCAGTGCGGCTTTGACGGACGAGGACACCTGCATGGACGGGTTTTCGGGTAAGGCCATGGACGGTCGGGTCAAGACGGTTGTGCTGAAACGGGTTATGAAGATTTCTCATTTGACTAGCAATGCTTTGGCACTTGTTAATCAGTACGCCAATGCCCAGAAACCTTGAAGTTAATTAGATCCGATTATACCCGTTTTTCGCTTAACTACATCTAATTATAAAATTCACGCAAAAGTTACGATAACTTTCTATGATTTTCACATGACAACAAAAGAACGGGATAGTAATGTGAAAATTAAGTACCGGACAGGACAAATTTTGGAAGGTTAAGATATCGTGCAGACAAGTTTATAGTTAGATGTAATTAAGCGAAAAACAGGTATAATTAAATATAGTTAATAGACTAAATATGTGATAGGTTTGCGGTATGGTTTGTCAATTCTTTGCCTTCATGGTTGCATGTGAAATTGTCAAGTGATGTTTTAGTTTTTGGTTGTTTGTTTATAACACTTGTTAGGTTATTACTTGTAATTAATATCATCAAACATGTATGTCTAATATTATCTTATTTATGTTATTCTAGGTCTAGAATATTCAGATAAACAATTGAAATAGATGTCGGTTTTATTCTCTTTTTACTAAATTTTGAAACAAACACCTGCTGAGTCTCTTCCCGCCATCAGACGAGATTGTTTCCTCTTGCAAACATAAGATTTTTGTTCATTTAAGTTTGACGATATTATTTCATATTTTAGATGTTAAAGCATCTTTAATGCTAACATGTTGACTTTTGGTACTGCCTAACTGTTCGATTAGAAGAAAGTATTTTAACAAATTTTAAATCAACAGTTAGAAACCTCTAATGCTAGTCTGTTGGTGCTGGATGTTCGTGCCATTTTCTTTACAAATTTCCAACCGCCGATGATTCGTGCCGATAGTGAGCTTACTACCAACCCTCACCTTCAACGTCGACTCTCAACCAGCTCAACCCGGTGTTTTCTCCCCGTTAACGACTTATCGTCCAACGTTGAAGATGCTCTCAACCTTATAATTGTAGTTGAATGTCCAATTATAGTTATATTCTAATACGCGCTCTCACACACAAACCCGTTTGTGGGTTTGGATGTGAATTATTTAGAAGGGGGATAAGTCCATTTAGAAGAGAGATATAAGGGCTGACCCATTAGGGCAATTTTTGATAAATTAAGAGAAATTAGAAATTTTTGTAAAGGGTGAAGTTTAAACCTAGGTCCGTGAGATGCCAAGCTGTGATAGTGATATCATATTAGAGGACCAACTCAACTAAAAGTTCAAACTAATAGTTGAAGACTCAATTATAATTATATTCTAACACTCCTAAACAGAATATTTGTAGCTGCACTTGAGCTCTAAATTGGAGTGTGTAAAAGAAAAAACATTATCATGCAGTCGTTGAAACTCGAAAAGACCTAAATTCTGTTAGAGAATTAGTTCATGAATATTCCCGACACATGGTCCGGTCAGATACTTCACCTAACAGTCGCTTCAAAACTTCAAAGCCAAGAGTTGTATACATGTTCAAAGCCAAGAGTTGTACACGTATTTAACTTTTAAGTACACCTGGAATGCATGGCAAAAGTGGAATATTGGTTTTTCACAATTCCAGGTGTTCTATCTCAGCGATAAAAGGTTCATCGTCTCGTGAATTCGTCAGCAAACTCAATTCGTCCGGTTTGTAATCACTTATCATGTGGGTATTAATCTGTGAATCTCACTCTTTCTCTCTTCTTACGTCTATACCGATATAAAATTGGATTTCTATTGTAGATGTTCTTAGAGTATCTTCAGTCTTTAACAAAGTTGTCGGCTTTTAAAATATCTAATATATTAAAATGATCCTATCAACCGGCTGATTCTTTTTTACGGTCACAAGACTGAAAGAGAGGGGTTGAAGAAAAAAAGAAGTTATTTTCTTCATTTTTTTGTATCAGCTGACGGATAGCGTTGGTGATTGACTAACTGACGACGAAAGCATCACTGACGGATAATATAATAGTTTAATGTTTTCTCTCTCTTAATTTGTGTATCACCCTATCTCCAATGCTAGTCTATTGGTGTTGGTTGTTCGAATAAAAAATATTAAAAAAATATTCTCAACCAACACTATCAACTAGTAACCTCCAGTAGTAGGTTGTTCGTATTGGTTGTTCGTGCTATTTGCTTCACAATTTTCCAACCATCGGTGGTTCGTGCCGATGCTATGCTTACCTACTATCCTCTCCGCCAACAACGAACCGACTACAAAACGCCAGCGAGTCACTAGGGTTTTCTCTTCGTCAATAACAAAACACCAACGAATTGACTGACGTTGGAGATGTTCTTATGCAACCCCAACTAGTATGTTTCCAAAAAGTTGGATAAAGTTCATGGCCCGTTTTATCAGGGCTGCAAGCATGCTGTGCTGGGCCATCTGCAGAAGTCATGGCCCGTTTTATTTTGGGCTTCAAAAAAGGGCCTTTGTTCGTTCGATGTTCATGTTTGTGTTGTGGTGGTGAATGGTGATGATGATGGTAATAATGAGGGGATCAAAAATAGATAATGAGATACAGAACAATGATGTCAAGTTCCAATAAATGGGCCCTTATCGGTTTTGATATCATAATCTTTCTATTATTGACCATCATTACAATTACGATTAAGGATAAACCAAACAGCGATCATGCTACTATGTATCTCAGTGTTCAAAGCACCTCGATGCAATACGCTGTGTTATGAAATTTTGTGCAAAATATTAAAAAAGTTGAAAATAATTATTTTTAGAACTTTGAACAGATGACCTATTAAGCATAAACAATATTTTCGAAGATTTGGGTTGAATTTTGAATTTAAAATGATTTAAGGGAAATCTCAAAAAAATGTCCTCAAACGTCTTTGTGTAGACAAACTTGACGTCCTTACTTTATTTTTTCAAAAATGTATGTATACATTATGTTATTATAAGGAAACGATGATTTTTATTAGTTTTTATTATTAATTTGGACAAGAAATCTTTAGAAAATTCATAAACCCTAAGCTCCTATTTTTAAAGCCTAAAATACTTTTCTATGACCCTAAGCTTTAAAACTTAAACCCTTAATTCATTTGTTTTGCTCTTTCAACTAAGTATAATTAAGGGTTTTTTAGGGATTTATGAATTTTGTGGAGGTTTTCCATCCAAATTAACGGATTTTTTCTGAAAACTAATTAATACGTTTTTAAAAGAAAAAAGTAAGAACAACAAATTTATTCTAAAAAAGTCGTTCAAAGACATATTTTTGGATTTTTCCCTACTATTTATCTATATAATGTAATTACTTTGTGATGTAAAATCAAATCAAAAATAAGTTCATCGTTATTTTTTAGCATAAACCAGAAATTTTATTAATGAAATAAGAATAATCAAAAGCAAACATACAACAAGGGGAAAAATGAAAAGGGTAATACATAGTTCCAGTGAGAATTGGAATGCTGACCTTATAACAATAATACTCGATTATTCCATGCGACAATATGGGGGGGGGGGGGGGGGGGGGGGGGGGGGGGGTCCAATTCAGCGGTGAGTGTCACAAGATACCCAAATAATTTCGATTTTCTCGACTCGATCATGTTTGTGTCGTCTAAAAACCGCGGTGATCACTCTAAGGGTATCTCAAAGTGGGAGACAGGGGGATGTCAAGCTGCCAAGGATTTCCCCAAGAAAAAGGGGAGGATATGGGTCGGACGAAATTCAAGCCTAAAATGACGGGGTGTGGCTTGATGCCTTAGCATTCTCACTTGTTCCAGCAAGGCTGTTTGACAGGTCTTTCCTCTACCGTATTGGGGTCGTCTTCCCTCTAAAAGAAATGTTCCAGAGTCGTCCTTGTTGGTTTAGAGGATGGCCACAATTCCAAACCCAATAGGGGAGACCAATGGGCAGATTGGTAGGCTGTCCGGGATCCCTGGCCATGAACCCCTCCCCGTCCCAGAGGTACCAGACTAACAGAGTAGCGTTGCGGATCAAACGTCCCTTTCTTCATCCCCGGGCCGGATTCGACATGGTTGACCGGATGTCGACCATGATTCTGATCCGAAAGAGGAAGTTCCTAGGGCGAGGAGCCCCTGGGCCTCCATATGATTGCTAGGCATGGTCGACAAGCGCCTCCACCAAGAGCTCTTGGCCGTGGATCGGCCTCCAAAGGTCATCCCTAATGTAGACAGTCGCAGCGAGGATCCAACGACGGTGAAGGAGGGTTGCTCTCTATCTGAGTAAGGTTTCTCCGATTCTCGAACATCGGAGGGTGCCGTTCAGTAGGTGTGTGGACGCGGCCCGTTTGAACCAGGACACCGAATGGCCCGTACCTCTTGATTGGTCTAAAATGAGTGAGGGGTTGGAGGAGCACGATTGCTTGTGGGATCCTTAAGGGGAAACCAACTTTGGGCCTACCATTCATCTTCAGGGAGACATCGGTGGCGCGTCAAGCTCGACAAGTGGGGGGCGAGCAGCTAGTACGGAGACAAGAGACCTCATATAAACGATTGTAGCCAGCATGAGGAAGGATGGCGACGTACCAGGACGGGGCAAGCCCACTGCTCGAGGGCTGGTCCATGGGATCCATTATGCTGGACAAATTAAGGTGGAACGACTCACATGACGACAGTCAAGTAGGAGGGGCGATGGAATGGATGACGACGACGTCATGATGGACAAAAGCAAGGAGCGACCAACATTGAAAAATGAGGAGAGAAACCTTAGTAGTTACGATTATCATTGAGTTCATCATTTTTTTGTAAGTTCGGTTTTTTTTATTTTATAATCTTTTATATGTTAAGTTAGGTTGAGGATTTGTAGACACTCAAGTAACTATAATTCAGGAGACGTACCAACCTCCTCATTACTATACTAGTGACTTGCACATCATATCATATATACCTCATTTAGGCATCATAACGTGTAACAATTAATTCTTATGGAGCAAATTAAGGTATCAAAACATAAGCACGAGACTGCCACGTGACGATGGAGACAAAGATGACACGTGCGAGATTCATTTCTTTGAATTGTCGCTACTTAAAAAGTAGAAACAAAACCGAGTTTGCTTAACTTTATAAACACCCTTTGATCTTTCCTTTAGTGTAACGAACTGAAACTAACCGCCCCGATGAAACGGGGTTGGGCCCACTACGGACAACGGGGTGGGCCCGATGGTAGAACGGGCCTGCATCCAGATTAATGATCGAGGGTCTAGCCCACGCCGGACCATCGGCCGCCACACGGACTGAGCCACATCATTCCGGTTCCATTGGGGCCCACCTTCCACAACCGTAAGTGTCTCACTCGGGTTCAATTTGGTTTAAGCTCCCCATTTTAAAGTTTAAACCCCGTTACAAAATAATCATGTTTTTGATTTTCTATTAAAATAATATGTGAGAGATTTATCATTATAATTTTCCAATAAAAAAAGGAAAATTAGAGAATTAGAAATTATAATTTTTGTTAGGGTTAATTACCTTTAGTACCTCTTATGTATTGGTAACACAGATTTAGTACCCCTTATGTATTGGGAACACACTGGATGAAATTTTGGTCAAGTTTAGGCCATTTTGACGACTTGTGACCAATTGATAAGGCGTGTAATTGTCCCGTTACCAATACATAAGGGGTATTAAATGATGTGTGATCAATTCATAAGGGGTACTAAATGTGTGTTACCAAAACGTAGGGGTGGTTTTTAAACGTTACCAAACGTAAGGGTACTAAAGGTACGTTACCAATAGAAAAGGGGTACAAAAAGGAATTATCCCTTTTTGTTAAAACATAACATAAATACAATTTTATGGAATGTTTGTAATTATAACTAATAAATATAATTGGCAAGAAATAAATACCTCAAAATATTAATTCTCTCTGCTAGAGCTCTAAACCCTAACCTCCTTTAATCGCCGTCATGAAATCATTATTGTGCAAGATTTTCATCACCACGAAATTGCTCGTGAGTCTCTTCATCTCTATAATTTTATAACTATTCTTATATGCACTTCCACACCCCAATGTTGTTGTATCAGAAGGATCATGCATTAGCGACAATCTGTTACTCTCTGTTGTGTTGGTGCTCGCCCTCTTCGTGTTAGCCTCCGACGTCTCGAGCAGGTACAAAAACGATAATATAACTGGAAACAATCAGACGGCTCAGGCGAAGTCTGTTATGCAGCCTCACCAAGGTCAATGAGTGAGCATGGATTCAGGGCCTTCAGATGGAGGGATCTCTTAATCGAGCAAACACTCCATTACTTGATTACTGTCGGATTTCTTCTTCGGTCGAATTCTTTACGGTGAAAAGAGTCCTCTCCACGGAATTAAACAAGGTTTAGGTACCATCTCGAATGGTTATTTACAGTATAGAAGTTTGTCTTTTCTCTTCAAACAAAAGTTTTATCAGTCTTTTGTTTAATGTTGGTAAACACGGATCTAGGGTTGCTCGTTTTCTTGTACTGACTCTTTAAATTAACGCTACATGCACCTATCATTAAAATGAAATACCTCAAAATACTTCTATCAATTATTTCTAAATATTTGAATGGAAATGCTGCAAATCATTGGAGGTTGGAATGTAATAATTTTGGTGTATTGGACTATATACTAGTGTTGATCAAAACAAATAATTCCAATTAGAATATCCAATCTTATTCGAGATATAATAGACAATATTTTTCAAAATAAACGTGAAAAAAAAGAGTTGTATATTAAAAGTTCCACATAAAAAATATGGTGAACAAAGGGTAATCTAGAAGCACGATATTCATGTCATCATTAATATCTAACCGTATACATCACGCGGTCTTATAAAAATATTGGTTCTCCATTGCCTATCTGAGTTTATATATCTCCATGATCTCAAACAATTCAGATTTGTGTGGTCTCCGGCAGCAACTATCACCGGAGGAGTTTGCTGCTATACTCTCTCTCCGATCAAGCAACAAGAGAGAGAGACCTACTGTAAGCTAGTTATTTAGGGTTTTTTTTATCGTCGTCTTTGATCTGAGTTTTGTCTTTTAGTTGTTGGATGGTATCGCCGGTTAATGTTTTTTCTTCGGTCCACGCTCTATTCTCCTCTTTTTTTTTTGTTTCTCTTTGCTCTCATATCGAGGTTTTCTAGTTTTTTGAACAGTTCGACTGACTCCTTTTCTCTTTGTTTTTAGGTCTTTTTCGGGTCATGTTGTTGATTTGGTAGTTTGTAGTCTCCTTCCCGAAATAACACCACAATTTTAATGCATTATACATTTTTTTTCTCATAAAAACCCTATATATATATGTATGTACGTAAGTCTTTAGTTAAGTTGGTCCTTTAAAACCATGATAAACCCAATACAATAATATTACCATATCATCTTCTTCTTCTTCTTTTTACGTATGAATAAGAATTAGTATATACAAGAAAAAGCCATACAAAACTGTACATTAATAATTGTTATGAGTAGTTTTTATAACTTTGTTTATTAATCGATCTTTATCAGATAATGCAGGTAAATTTTGATTAAATCCGTAGAAAAATATGAATACCTTTTCCCATGTCCCCCCCGGTTTTAGATTTCACCCATCAGATGAAGAACTCGTCGATTACTACCTTAGAAAAAAGATTAATTCTTTGAAAATTGATCTCGACGTCATCAAAGATGTCGATCTCTATAGAATTGAACCGTGGGATCTCCAAGGTATGTACGTAAACCATCGCTTTATCTCCATGTATTCCAACACATTAAAATTAAATTTCGTAGCATCGAATAGAGATGTGTAGTTTAGGGACTGAAGAGCAAGACGAATGGTATTTCTTCAGCCACAAGGATAAGAAATATCCAACTGGAACCCGCACGAATAGAGCAACAAAAGCTGGGTTTTGGAAAGCGACGGGAAGAGACAAGGCTATTTACGCAAGACAATGCCTCGTGGGCATGCGAAAGACCTTAGTGTTCTATCAAGGCCGAGCTCCAAATGGATTGAAATCAGATTGGATTATGCACGAATACCGCTTAGAAAACGAAAATGGCCCTCCTCAGGCAAGTCATTTTTCTACATATTTCATCTAAATATTGTCGTAAACCCACATCAGAAAAACATAATATAAAAATTAAAGTCACACCCACAAAACAATATTGATCTTTTAGTTGTGTAAGTCTAATCCGATATAATTGATCATGTGAAGGAGAATGTTGAAGTAAATAATAATAAAGAGTTATTAGTAAAAGTTGGAGGTATATCCAACTAATAAGATTGATCTTCTAGTGATGAAAACCCGACCCGACATAACTGACTCATTTTAAACAAAGTTTACTGATTCAAATTTCAAAATAATTAATCAGTCTTCACTACATAACATATTGTGTAAGTTTGAGATTGAGTTCGAGCTGATAATTAAAACTTTAATTACCCGTTAAACTCTTATATACGTTTTCACAGACAAGACCGTTTGCTGGAAGTTGAAAATCCAATTAACAATGTAAATATATTTTTTCTACTATGGATGCAGGAAGAAGGTTGGGTTGTGTGTAGGGTGTTCAAGAAACGCATAACCACAGTTCAGAGAATGAGTGACTATGTTGACTCACCATGTTGGTACGATCACGATCAAGCTTCCTTCATCCCCGAACTCGATTCTTCTCAACGAGACTACGCATCGATCCATTCCCTATATTCGTGCAAGCAAGAGCTCGAGTCGCCGTACAAAATGCACGACGATGACTACTTCCTGCAGCTCCCTCAGCTGGAGAGCCCTAGAGTTCCACGATCAGCTGCTGAAAGCACAAGATGTGACTTCAATTTGGGTCCAAGGTACGCTATGGATCATAAAAACATCGGAATTGGTAGCTCTACTCCGCGATCTTCCTTGCTCGTGCATGATCAAATCCAGCACCAGCATCATAACCAGATTATGAACATGAACATGAACATGAACATGAACATGAACATGGATCAAGTGTCGGATTGGAGGGTTCTGGACAAATTTGTTGCTTCGCAGGTTAGTCATGAGGATGACTCTAGAGAAGACAGTGAACCGAGGCGGCCAGAAATCGGACAGGAATATGCCGCCTCCAGCGATGTATTATAATTTATACATGTATATAACATATTATCCAATACAAACTGTCCTTTTTGTACAAATTACGAACTAATATTATCATTGGGACTTGTGGTATGTTACTGTTGAAACATGCAAATAACTTAACCTGAAAACTTGTAAAACAGTCGGTGGAACTGTAATAAAAACCGTTGGAATTATTCTGCGTTATAGTTAGGTTGTAATAGTAACAATGATTCGTAATCCCGAGGATAAGACCTAGCTAGACACATAATTTGTATCTGATACTAATCATCTATATACATTTAGACAATGCTAATCTTATTTTGGGGTACAGTTACAAGTATGCAAGGGACTTTTATTATTAAGGAGGTTATAAGGACTTTCAGTACAGAACAAAACATTTAAAATGTCTTGAGTGCCGTATTGTATCAATAACCAAATCTTTGTCGGAATGTGAATGATTTATATGTTTTTTTTAATAAGTGATAGCTGTACTAAGATGATAAAAGTCATTACTGTGGTCATGATTTTTGAAGGGTCATTGATCCAATAAGTTTGACACAAGATAATCGGTTTTATAGGAAACGACTGTGGTAAACAAGATTCAGAACTAAAACGTGAATTGAAACCAAAACTAAAACAAAATTTAAAACCAAAGGGCTCAAACTTGTTGGAGTTTCAGATCTAGTTCCCTTGAACTAAGATTTTTCCTTTGGAGCTTCAGTCGGTGTGGTTCGCTGACCTTGTTGTCGGAGAAGCCAACAATACGGGTCCTTGACCGTCGCTCGATGAGGGACAAGTGCTGTTCAGATTCAGTCCCGTGGTGATTTATTTTTCTGTTTCGTTTCTTTGCTGCTAGGTTTGGTTTGGGTTAAAACCCAAATAACTGCACTTGTTGCAGTTTAGGTTGCACGTTTGTGTGCACTGATTGCACGTTTGTGTGCACTAGTTACACTTTTGATGTGCCCATCATGTGACACTTTTGGTGTACACGTTGTCGCACTTCTGGCGTGCACGTTATTTGTTCATTCTGGGGGTGCCTTGTGTTACGCTCTGGTTTCGGTCGGTAGTCAATAATATTATAGGCTAGCTAGTCAGAAGTCTGTAATATTTAACGTTTGCTTGTGCGTTTCATCATATTGCATGTATATCTTCGCTGATCGATATATAAAATTGATGCATTACTCCTTTCAAAAAAATTAATAAATGCTCATACCGATCATTTTTTGAAGATCTCGAGAATGGAATGGTCTATGTTTTTATTAAAGAAGATTTCTTAAAAAGAAAAAAAACTCAAGATCAACCCAGCTATTGGATTGATCGGTTCTTTTGCGTTCTTTATTGTTTTTGGGTTAAAGCCCCGAAACATCAAAGCCGACTGCCAAAATTTCTAAATGATTATTATCTCTGAAGAGGATTGATCGATTCTTTTGTGTTCTTCATTGTTTTTGGGTTAGTTTTTGCTTCGTGTTTCTTCTCGATTTTTTTCGGGCTTTGGGCCCTTAGCTCTTTTCAAGAGCTCTCTTGTTATAGTTGTTTTCATTGCCCCTTAAAAGAGATTTTTTCTTTTATTAATAATATTTTCGAGCTTATAAAAAAAACCAACTATTAGATTGAATACAGGATGAGGAGTGGAGGAGCTAGAGGAAGAAAAATATTTAATAAAAGGGTTAAATATTGAAACTTACTCTTAAGTATTGGTCACGAACACTATACTACTCATGTTTTCAAAATGAACACTACACTACCTTTAAGTATTGGTCACACGATTTTGTCAGTAAAAATGGACAGATTTTTTCATTCGGTTAGTCATATGACCTCAAGAGTCATATAATGGATGGTAAAATGGCGTTTTTTGCCCTTAAGTATTTGACCTCTATACATTTTATTATAAGGAACAATAACGAGGGTACAATGGTAATGTTCCTTGTAAAAATGTGTAGAGGTCATATACTTAAGGGGAAACGTCATTTTACCATTCATTATATGACACTTGAGGTCATATGACTAACGGAATGGAAAAATCCGTCCATTTTTACTAACAAAATCGCATGACCAATACTTAAAGGTAGTATAGTGTTCATTTTGAAAACATGGGTAGTGTAATGTTCGTGACCAATACTTAAGAGTAAGTTTCAATATTTAACCCTTAATAAAATATCAGCTTTCTTTATTGATCGGTATGTAAAAAGAGTGAAGAGCCAACCCCACCACCACCAGAACCAGATCGACCAGTGCAGGAGCAGCAGCATATACAACCAAAATTTTACCTCATACCGATACATCTCCACCGTCAATCAGCCCATAGCTGCTATGTGTCCGTACAGAAGATCAATGGAGAGGAGCAGAGATCCTTATGGATCCAATCCACCGCAGAAATAGCATCAAAATACCCGCCCTTCCCTTGCAGCCTTGCTACAGAGTCCACTGTTGCAGAACGTAACAGTGGACTGTAAAATTTCAAGGTAGTTCAGTAAGAGCATCCCCCGGTCGACGGAAAAACAACTACATCTCGGGGCTGGTGTTTTGTTAGCGTCGGTGAAAACACTTCGGAATCAGCGTTTCCAATGGCGGAGAGACGCAACGTTTTTCATAACTTTATTATCGTGTGTTTCAGCCGATCATTGCAGCATTAACCTTTTTCACTTTATAAATTAATGATCGAAACTTACTCGTAAGTATTGGTCACGAACACTACACTACCCATGTTTTCAAAATGAACACTACACTACCTTTAAGTATTGGTCACGCGATTTTGTTAGTAAAAATGGACGGAATTTTCCACTCCGTTAGTCATATGACCTCAAGTGTCATATAATGAATGGTAAAATGACGTTTCCCCTTAAGTATATGACCTCTACACATTTTTACAAGGAACATTACCATTGTACCCTCGTTATTGTTCCTTATAATAAAATGTATAGAGGTCAAATACTTAAGGGCAAAAAACGCCATTTTACCATCCATTATATGACTCTTGAGGTCATATGACTAACCGAATGAAAAAATCTGTCCATTTTTACTGACAAAATCGTGTGACCAATACTTAAAGGTAGTGTAGTGTTCATTTTGAAAACATGAGTAGTATAGTGTTCGTGACCAATACTTAAGAGTAAGTTTCAATATTTAACCCTAAATTAATTATATTTTGCATTAGCTTTACCTTTTAGTCTACATTAGTCTAATAGATTACAATTGAAATTGTATCAGTCAAACCGAACAGGAAGGAAGAAATATATTTTTCTTTAATTTTGAGATCCCCCATTCAGCCTCAATCGGAATAAAGGATGGTAGATGTACTAAGAGGCGCTACAAGTTTAGGTTTCCCTATTGTCTTTTAAAGTCACACTGTTGTAAGTGACGTCTCTCAAGTCATTTCGATAACACGTACCCTTTCTTCTCTTGTACCTATGACCTAGTTGTTGCCCACGTGTAGGGGTTGCAAAAACATTCGGTAATGCGCTCCACTTGTTTATCCGTCCGGTTTGCTATTCATCCGCATATAAGTGGATGGATAGTGGATCAAATTTTAATGATTCGCAACAATATGGGCTGATTATAGATTAGGTAGATATATTTGTGGATGATCCACTCACCCGCACTTGATACTAAAGTCAATTTAATACATAGATTTTAACAACCATATTTTAAAAGTCATCATCAATCGTCTCAACTATATGTGTGAAATCAATATTTTTATAGTAAACCATGTGTAGTATTTTTATAATGTAACTAGGTGTTAGAAAATTGCTTGAATAAAAAATCGTATTAGTTTTTTTCTTCTAAAAATAATTATCATCTTAGGTTTTGATTATAGTTTGCGGATCACGCGGATTATATCCAATCCACCCACATATTTTACGGATGAAATTCTTCAAATGTACGTTCATCTGTCATAAGCGGGCCGTGGTTCACAAAAATCAAAATTTGTATCCATACGAGCGGATGAAAATCTCTTTTCACAGGAGACATCCATATACATTGCAACCCGCATGAAGCCCTTTAGTATAACGTCTCATGAACATAGAGAGGAAAACATAGGGCGTCATACCTTTCCTCTTTCTCGCCTGTATATACAAATTGATTAATGCATGTGTATGTCTGGTTTTACGGTGTGAATTTGCGAACTCGCGAAAACAGTGGATGCAGTTTGAGAAAATAGCATTTTCGGTTTGAGTTGAATATTCTTATCCAAAAAATTTCTCAAATTGGGAACGCTATTTTCTCAAACTATATTTCCTCCAAGTAAAATGATGTTTCTCAAACATTTTTTCCTCAAACCGGGATGTTATTTTCTCAAACTATATTCGCGATTTTTTTAAACTAGATTTAGAGTTTACAGATTCACACCGTAAAAATAATTCGTATCTAATTGTCCCATAGTGGAAGTCTCTTCATTTTATGAAGTATGATTTTTTATTACGAAACTCGACTTGAAAGTGATAATTGTCAGTATCAGTGTGTGTCGTTTTTATATGCAAGAAAACAATAAGTTACAACTTAAATTTAATTCTGAATCATTGTAAATCCTAACTTAATTCTCTCCCCACTTTTATAAAGATAGGAAGGATTGACATCTTACTTTATAACACTCCATAAACTAATCAAGTTACCCTATAATAATGTGTATCTTATGCAGGTCTGAAAACCATCATTTTTTTTACCATGTCTGACATTCTTAAGGCATCTCCAACGTTACAACCGATTGTTGGCGAAGAATGGTTGTCGGGGAGAATAAAAAATTATTTTTTGTTGGCTTATATTCAGTTCTCTCAATCAGTACCCTACAATGCTAGGTGGTTAAAGTGCTTATGGTAACCCTTTTTGTTCACATTTTTGTTCCCAGCCGACGGTGAGAAGAGGCGTTGAGCTCTCAGCCAGCCCTCCCCGCCAACATTATTATATTATTTTCTCTTTCTTACTTTTTGGACTCTCTATCGTACTTTTTTGCTCCCGACCGGCTCCCATCCTCTCCATTGTGGATGCCCTAATAACGACCTATAGGTATAAGAGCATGTACAACGGATCGGCCCTGAGGCTCGGATCGTGTTTTTGTGGGCCGCGGGATGCGGGCCGTCCCGTTGTGGGACGGCTTTTACGCGTCTCGCGTCCCGCAAAAACCCGAGCCGGGCCGAGGCCCGCGTCCCACAACCACGGGACGGGCCGAGGCCCGCGTCCGGCTACCAGCCACTCCCGTGCTGCCACGCGTCCTTTAAAAAAAATATATGATTGGTTTACTCACAATACAAGCCTCACATCCAAAATTCATTGTAAAACACCCACTATGTTGAGTCTCATTATTTTACCAAGTCATCATACGAACCTTACATACAAATCTCACATACGAGCATTTCTATTGTATATACTCTGACGTTTGTGTTGCACTATTTATTAATTTGTTAACGAATAACATATTCGACTCATGTACGTCGCTGAGCTTGTCTATAAAGTAGACAGAAGCAGCAGCAGAGCGTAGCTAGTGGTGTTAACTGTTAAGTCCCTATTGCAACATAACATATAGGGGTAAACTTGATAATGTACTCTCTCAGACTCAGCTGACTTTTGATTTTGAAAAAGACAATGAATACTGTTCAAAAAAAGAAAAAGACAATAAATATCACTAAAGGTACATGGCTATTTTTTTCATGAATACACAAAATTATGCAATCTTCGTTAATATCAGATTCTCTCGTATACACGGAGAAAATGTTTTTTTTTACCTTATTAATGGTAAACGTGTCTTGTAATATTTTTAAAATACGAAATTAGGACGTCATTGTTTGTAATTATTAGAATTTGAAAGAAATCTCCATGTTAGGGTTGAGAGCTCTCAATTTTGTCTGTCATAGCCGTTATGGAATCGTCACCATGTACGCCTCCAACCACAACGATATCGATCATGAGTTTTCTCTTCTCTCTACTCCTAGTAGTACTCTCCTCTGTACATCCACAATTCAACAATGTTGTATCGAAAGGATGGCGTAACGACGACAAATCACGACTCTTTGTTGCGGTGGTGTTGTCTTCCGCGCATCCGCAATTCGGCGTTTCTATAATGGAAGGATGGTACATCGGCGACGATCCGCGACTGTTGCGGTGATGCTCGTACTCTCCGTGTTAGCCTCCACGTCTCAAGCGGAGACACGACCGACAATATAGTCAAGAAAAATCAAACGAATCAGACAAGGACTGCTATGCAGCCTCGCCAAGCCGAATGAGTAAGCAAGGGTACAAAGATTTTTACCGAGAGGAATACCTGAATCATACCGTAACTCTCAATTAGACTGTTACGTTTAAGTTCGATAGCTAATTTAACAAAACGAGGTTTTGAAAAGTAAGAACCAAACAACGTTAGGCCCTACCTTAAACCGTTTTTAACAATTAGGTCATACTGTCTTTTTCGTTAGTCACGGGACTTTGGAATTGTTCGCGTGAAAGTTCCATTTCCACACATGTACCTGTAATATATGCTTCAAAAGTAACATAATAATAGGAAGTTCAAGTTTTTCTACTTTTAGAAGCTTGTCATATATATACAAGTGTGTGTTATATATATACATATCACGTCCACTCAACCAGTCATCATATCCAATACTCTCATTCAAGTATATGTTTCTCGTATTCAGTGATCAGTCTCATCATCACTTTCCCTCCCAAACATGTTAGGTAATGGGATGGGATACATGTTTAATATTACTCACTATAGACATTTGTTTTGGCATATTTTCAGGGGGTGGACCAAATTCATCGTAGGGTTCTAATCAAGGAAAGTATTAGTTCAGCACATTGTATTATGATCGAAAAGATATTATATTTATGACGAATATTTTTAAAAAGTTATATTAATTTATTATCGGAAATTGTTTAAAACTGACGAAATTCGTTTGAATCGTCTAGTCTTATTAATTGATCATGCGAAATATCAAGTTATCCTTAAAAAAAAGACAGCTAGGGTTATGACTTATAAATAAAAGTCAGTTAAGGTTATGCAACGAGGTTTGTCTACTGTTTGTTAGGACAAGCTTGACTCTTCGTATGGTCTTCTAACGGGTCTTGACGGCTCGAATGAACTTCGTTAGTTTTTAACGGTTTCCGATAGTCGGTTGTTACGATTTTAAAAAATCAACTAGAGATATGACGTCGAAAACCATATTTATCTATCATTAGGTTACGTAGTTACCCCTTACAATTACGAAAGAGATGATCATAGATTCAGAAGAATGAAGGTAGGTACCGGGTAGCAAGGTATAAGTCGGGAACTGAATTTAGGGTGTTATATTGACAACTGTTAAATAAAATATAAAAAATAATGAAATTTACTCATACTATCGAGTGTTTTGAAGTAAAAAGAAGTTAAATAATGAACAAAAATTAAATATCTATTAGTTTTTATACGAACTCTGATTTAAATATGTAATATATCAAATCAAATGTATTTAAAATCCAACGGTTTTAAAAACTTTCTTGGAAAATAATGTTCAAACACCCTTAACCCTTTTGAATTTGGTAATGTAACAATCTAATATGGGTAAATTACATTGACATATCCGTACTATACGCGTTTAACGGATAAATATCTTAAAGTTATTTCGAAACGAAAACATACCCCGAACTAACACTTAGTAACAATATCCCCATTTCATCCAGTTTTTCGTCCACTTATTGTTCATTTTTTTTAGAAATTCCGAAACTATCTGTATTGTTACAATCCTAAAACCAACTTCAACCCTAAATCTCTCTCAAAACCCTAAATCTAACCCTAAAAATGGATGAAAATGAGATATTGTAACTAAGTGTTAGTTTGAAGTATATTTTCGTTACGAAATAATTTTAAAGTATTTACACGTTAAACGTATATATAGTACAAAATATGTATAACGTACTTTACTCATCTAATATAATGGTGGTACTACTAAACACATAGCTAGGTTAAAACAAGACAAAAATAACAGGAATAGAATAAGGGAAAAAAGACAAAAGGTGGCGAAGAGGCAAGAGAATTGTTTTTTACCGAGTTAAATACGTATGTTTATGTGTGCACTGTGCATTGAAATGTCAAATCATCAAAAGTAAGCACCAAATAAAGCACTTTTAACCTGTTCACCACAAAAAAACGAATAAACAAAACAAATTCACATGCAGTAATAACAAATTCAAAAAGAAAAGGAAAGTGGAATGTTATTGGTGTTGTGATCATTGTGTTATGATGAATTGTTAGGAAGAGATCATGATGAGGAAGAAGATTGACAATGGAGTTATGTGAAAGAGATAGAAACCCTAATGAGGAGGTGCAGAGGCTTATTGTCCGGGGGATGAAGAAGAGTGATTGAGTCATGGTAGGGTTCGGAAATTGAGGCATTGAAATGGGTTTTGAAGCAAGACACTAAAAGCTTCGATAGATCCATAGCCAAGCTTAGCTACACAACACACAATACAATGAATGGGAGAGAGAGAGAGCTCTTAACTTTGAAAACAACAGGTGAAGGAGAGCTCCATGCACACGTCCCTTTCCGGCTCCTCTCTCCCACATCTCTCTCTTATTGGGAATGGGAATGGTAATGGTTATGCCAACCACACATGTCATTATCTTACGGATATGTATATGGTTAGGGCATTCACAGTGGAGAGAGGTTGGGAGCCGGTTGGGAGCAAAAAGTAGGAGAGAGTTCAAAAAAGAAGAAAGAGAATTTAATTGAATAATGGTTGCTGGGAGTGCTGGCTGGTAGCTCACCGCCTCTCCTTATCGTCGGTTGAGAGCAAAAATATGAAGAAAAAAGGGTTACCATAAGCCAACAAAAAGGATTAACATGTAGGGGTACTGGCTGGGAGAGCTGACTATAAGCCAACAAAAAATATTTTTTTTATTTCCGCTCCAGCAACCATCTATATGGCTGTGGATGCCCTTAAAGGTAAAAACCTATCCTAAAATATTGGTTACTAACAACAAACTATCATCACTATTGGTCACGACCAACAAATTATCATAATGTACTGATCATAAATGATCCATGGCTGATTCATAAGACATGCAAGAAAGATTTGTTGTTGATTCATCAAAGTACGTAAATGATTTGTGATCAATTCATGAAGTCATGATCTGAGACCAATACGTAAGGTATTCATTTAACATTGGAGTTACTCGATGTCCACACCCACACCTTTCGTTTATTACTAAATCTTAACTCATACGTATGAAAAAAATATTACATAGTAACATTGACCGCAACCTATTGCATTTTCCGTCCTATAGTTTAACGGTCGTTAAGTGAGTAACATGAAAAGTTGATAGGTCAGAGTTATGATTTGAGAATAAACGAAAGGTCTATGTTATGACATCAAGTTTTTGCATGCCATTTTAGGAAAATTTTAGATTACGTGACAAACATGTAACTGATATTTCACGAAGTTAGTCACACTTATCAGATTTTGATACATTTTGAGAATTAATTAGTGAAACCTGTTACTATGTAATACTTTTCATATGTATGAGTTATGATTTGATAATTGACCTTAGTTCTTCTAACATTTTCAAACCTTTAGTAGCTTATTGTTCGCACTCAATACCTAAAAATAGGTTTTTGCATTTAATCCATATACATACACACATACATGTATGTCATCAACATACATACATACAACACATGAACATGAACAACACAAGTAGCCATAGCTATATACAACAAGGAGAGAGAAGAGAAAAAGGAAGAACAAGAGTTTCATGTGAATCACATCAAGCTAAACCCTAGATGGAATAGATCACTTCAACACCCTATTTCTCTTTCTCCAAACCCTATCTGGTAATCACATCAAGAGAGAAAGTAGATCCGGAGGTTTCATTGGTTGTTAAGCTGTCGAGCCATCAAATCAATCAAAACCCTCCAAAGCTCGAACCTTTTTGTTTTGTGGGTTAGTGTTTATAAGAAGAGATCAACAAAAAGGAACCAAAAAGCATGTCCTCTTCAATATCTTCATCTTCTTCTTCCTCATCCACCCTCTCTCTGGACCACCTCCTTCCCTCCGAGCAGCTCTGCTATGTCCATTGCAACATTTGTGACACTGTTCTAGCTGTATGAACTCATATATATATATACACACACCATTTATGTATATATTTGTGTTTAGCTTTTCTAGCTAGGTTAACCCTTTTTAGGGTTTCTTTTCTTCTTCTTCTTCTTCTTCTCATCTTCGTCGTTGTTGTTGTTTTCATCAGGTGAGTGTTCCTTGCACTAGTTTTTTCAAGAGCGTAACGGTTCGATGTGGACACTGCAGCAATCTATTGCCTGTAACTATGAACATGCGTGGCTTGCTTTTGCCTTCGGTTAATCAGTTCCATGTCGGCCACAACTTCTTCCCTCCTTCCCTTAATCTTATGGTATATGTATATGTATATCTTGATTTTATCAGAAGGCCAACTCAACTAAAAGCTCAAACTGATTATTCAAAATTCAATTATATTTATATTCTAAAACCGTTCTTAACCTATAAACTGTACGAGTCAGAAGAATCTGACTACATCAATCAGTTAAAACACATACTTATTTCCTGTTTGTGAGGACAATTTATTCATGTATTGATTGATATGGTGCAGGATGAGAGCCAGAACATCCCGTGTTCAGATATGTCGATGAATCAGACAATAAGTAGCACAAATCGTGAAGTAGTTTCAGATTATCATCATCATCGTCGCCATCTTGATCATATTTGTGATCAGCTCCCTATAAGCCCTCCCGTTGTCAACAAGCGTGAGCGCGCACACACACATATATATATATATGATTAATCTTCTGCTATATATATATATATTGATAGGGTTTTGGTTCCGTAGATCTTATATTCGTTGTGTTACACTCATTACCTTGTCAATGTACTGTGATCAATAGCAATAGTACTATTGTTGTAGTGTGGTTAAGATCAGATTAAGAACAGTATATATAAAATAATATGTAGAGAGAGTGTAGTTATATATTTGTTTATGTGTTAAGTATATATGTGTCATGTGCTTCAGCTCCGGAGAAGCGACAGCGAGTCCCCTCTGCCTACAACCGATTCATCAAGTAAGTAGTAAAATATATGTATATATATTTGGTTCGAGTATATATATATTTCATGAAACGTAATATATATATATATATATTTCGTAACATATATATTTGGTGCAGGGACGAGATCCAACGCATCAAAGCTGGAAATCCCGATATCAGCCACAGAGAAGCATTTAGTGCAGCTGCAAAGAATGTAATTTACTTATTTACATATATATTTTATGGTTATCTAGTGGATAAATATCCCAAAATTATTTCGTAATAGATATATACTTGGGTAAACTACAAATACCTACCCCAAATTTGTAGCGTTTAACTGATACATACTCTAAAGTTTTTTTGTAACAGATACATTCTCATATATTTAGTTTTTTAACAGATAGCCCTAACAGACAGGTAAAATGACGAAAATGCCCTAAAGTGATTTTTTAAAAATAAAAATGAAGTGATTTTTTAAATAAAACTGAAATGATTTAATAAGAACATATATATACCTAACAAAAGTGATTTTTTAAAATATTTTTTAAAGTAATTACTGAAATGTAGTTGAGGGCATTTTCGTCATTTTACCTGTCTGCTTGAGCTATCTGTTAAAAAACTAAACATCTGAGTACGTATCAGTTACAAAACACTTTAAAGTATGTATCAGTTAAACGCTGTAAGTTTGGGGTAGGTATTTGTAGTTTACCCTATATACTTCGAACTAAAAGTTTGTAACAACATCCTCCTTCCATCTATTTTTCCATCCATTTTTAAGGTTAAATTTAGATTTGGAGAGAGATTTAGGGTTGGAGTTGGTTTTAGGATTGTAACACTACGAATAATTTCAGAATTTCTAAAAAATAAACAAAAAATAGACGGAAAAATGAGTGGAATGAAAAATGTTGTTATAACTGTTAGTTCGGGATATGTATACATTATTCAGAATAGGTATCCGCTAAACATATATAATCAAAGATAAATAAATGTAATTAACTCTTTAATAAATTGACCTCTTATAAGGTGTGTAAGTGATAACAAATGTGAGGACGGGTGAGTTTTTGTGATGAAAGATTATTTTATTATGTATATATGTTGCTTTGTTTCTTTTTAAATTCCCTGATTAGGGTTTGTCAGCCCTAGGGTTTCTTCTGATTCTTTTGTTTTTCTGTTTGTTGATCCAGTGGGCCCACTTTCCACACATTCAATTTGGTCTCATGCCTGATCATCAGTCTGTCAAAAAGGTCCGCCAACAGGTTATTATTTACTTCCCCTCTTTCACTTAATTAGAACTTACATTATCTATTGATTAACTTACTAGTTAAACCCAACGGACGTTATTGATAAATAGTTAAGTGTTCGAAAGTGGAAACCTATTTGGGTGTCGAATAACGGTAACCAATCGTCACCACATGACCTCTCAACCCTTGGGTGTCGGTGTTGGTGGGTGATTACAGGAACCGGAGGTTCTGATCAGGTGGCCTGAAACTGTTATCGGTGTCGGTTAGCCTCCTGTTATTTTATTATATCCAAAAAATAGTTATCAATTTTTTTAGTAATAAACACATATAGAAAGGAATAAGAGCAAATAGTTTTTATATAAATTTTAAGGGTAATTCCACCTCAGTATTTTAAATCTTTCATATTTTATTTAGAATGTTCTAATTTTTTATTGTCATTTCAATATCTTAAATTTTCATCAACTCAATTAGAGTATCCTAAATCTTTTTTGTCTCACCTCAATATCCTAAATTTTTATTAATTCTATTTAAATACCCACTGTTAACTTTTCATCTGATTTTCCATTCAAAATAAAGAAAATGACCATAATACTCTTCACTAACAAACAAATTTAGAATAAAGTTAATGGTGGGTACTAAAATAGAATTAATGAAAGTTTAGGGTATTGAGGTGGCACAACAAAGATTTAGAGTATCTCAAATGAATTAATAAAAATTTAGGATACTGAAATGACACAAATAAATTTAGGATATTCTAAATAAAATATGAAATAGTCGAATTATCTCAATTTTATAGTCATAACCAACTAGTAAGTTTAACTTTTTGATCGTGAAAATCCAAATTTATAGGATTTGCCCGCTTTCAACAAAATATGATTGATTAAGGCATCTCCTTGTAGGGGCCTCTCTCGTAGTATGCTTATATGAGCCTGTGTTGTATACCTCCCCGTGCCTTAGCTTCCCTATGAACTGTTGTAGAAAGGACAACCCCTGTTCGTAAAGGGAGCGAAATATAAACCAGCATCAAGTAGGAACAAGATGTTGAAGTGTGAGTCCCACATCAAAAGTGTGTGGATAAATTGTCCCATTGATATACATCTTGATGCCTCCACACATGAGTTCGAGCTTTTGGGTTGGATAAGAGTATAATATGGTATCAGAGCTGATTCGGCCCACAGTCCTACACGTGATGCCGAATGTTGAAGTGTGAGTCCCACATCAAAAATGTGTGGATAAATTGACCTCTTGATATACATTTTGATGCCTCCACCTATCAGTTCGAGGTTTTAAGTTGGATAGAACTTTGCCCTTTTATATGTAAAATGTTGAGAACATATATAAGTAATCCGTTTAAAAAAAAATTGTATCATCGAGCCTTTTTTATCTCATAACTAGAAATGAGATTTCTCACTCAACCATTACGTGTTGCAGGGGGGAGGAGAGGACGTTATGACGATGCACGACGAGTTTTTCTCATCGGCCCACGTGGGTGTCTCTCCTTACTAAGGAAGTGGAGTCACCGGAGTGTGATGGTCCGAGAGACGTTTCATATGTTGTTGGTTTGTTTCTTCCCATGTTGTTTTATCTCTTTCTCTAAACAATATCTCGAGCAATATTGTAGCATGCATAGTGGTGGAAGCTAAACAGAATTTGAGGTCCAAAATCAATTTTTTTTTACTGTGTTAAACTTGAATTCCCGGCTGAACCCATTATATATGCCACCTATTAATCATTATCTATATCTCTTGCTCTACTTATATGAGTTGCCCAACATTTCCGGGAAATTTACAAAAGTCTTATCTAGAGGTTAAGGCCGACCCATTTGGAGAAAACTTGATATATCGAGAAGAAATTATATTTTATTATAGAGAGTGGTTTGAACTTGTGTCTTTGAGATACCAACTTTGATACCATATTAAAAGACCAATACAACTAAAACTCAAGCCAGCCTTTCGCCCAAACCCTAAAGAGGCTTCTCCTTGCTCCGTCGCCGCCGCCGGCCTCCAAGGCTTTGGAGGTCGCCGGCTCTCCTCCCTTCCTCCTCTTTCCCTCTATCTTCCCCCGTTCTAGCTGGTTCCTTCTTTGCTCGCCTCCCTTTCTCTGTTTCCAGATCTGGCAGCCTCTTGCTCGAGTCTCCCTTGAGCGTCCTCCATCGGCCCTCTCGTTTAAGTCTTCGCTCGGCCCCTTCTCTCCCCTCGAGCTCCTTCTCCGTGGCTTGGCGTGTGTCGTTCTTGGCCGAGTTCGTCTGGTTTCTTGCTGGCTCCTCCTGCGTTGGTCTGCTTAGATCTGCTCCCTAGCTCAGCGTCCTCTCTCTCAGCTTCCCTCTGGCGGTCCTTAGGCGGTCCCTCGCCATCTTGGGCTCCTTCTCGGACCTGAGCCTCTCTGGCTCCATGTTTGCTCTGTTGCTCAAATCTGGACTCCTCAACGCCGCCCAGGCTTGCTTTTGCTTTCGCTGGTTTCTCGGTTGTTGGCCCCCAAAACCCTCCCACCGTTGGCTCTCTCCGCCCGTCGCTCTGAGATCTGGTGAGTTGGCTTGTTTGGTCCTTCGGCGTGGGCGTGCTTCCCCGCGGGCGCTTTTCTGGTTATGCCTCTTCGAGCCCCTCCCTGCTCCTCCCTAGCCCGACTCTCTCTTCGTCTTTGGAAGCTTTGTTCGCCTCTATTCCCGTTCCGCCGTCGCCTTCGGTAACGGTTGCAGCTCGTCGGTTTCCTTTGCCAGCCGGTCCTCCTCTCGTCGGTTTTTCCCCGGGTGCTGGCCCCCGACTCCTCCTGCCTCTGGCTTTCTCTGGACCTCCTGGCGACTCAACTCCGACCTCTCGCTGCTCCGTGGTCTCTAGATGGTGGCGCGTACGCGCGTGCTGGGTGGACGGTTCGCTTCATCTGTGGCGCGTGTTTCACCTGCTCGCGTGTGGTCCCAAGACGCATGCGGGTCTCGCGGAGTTCCGATGCATTTTGAAGCTTCCAGAAGACGTTTCTCCTTTCTCTCCTTTTGGATTGGGCCTGTCCTGGTCTCTGGGCCTGGGGGCCGGTTATTAGGCTTTGGGCCCTTGGGCCGGTTCTAAGGTCTAGAGGCATGTCCTTTTCTTTGTTTTATTTCCAACGTTTCAGTGCTGCTTTCGTTTCTCTTCTTCTGCTTTAACTGTAATTCTGTAAGAGTTTCATGTTGAGTGGAATAAAATTGTTATTTTTGCTGATAAAAAAAAAACTAAAACTCAAGCCGATAATTAAAAGTGTAACATAATATATACACCGATATAACTTAGTGTTGCTATTATCTAAGTGTCATGTAGTTAGGGCATCTTCAACGGGATTGAGTCAGTGGAGCCGATTAGTCTAGATGAATCCGATCAATTCGTCCACCCTTCCATAATTTGGAAGGTGATTAACCAAGCGAACGGTTATGTACCGCGTTTTTTTTTTTGAAATGGGTGATGAGGAACTGTATTACTAGTACAAGTCAAACCATACAAGAAGGGCTAAAAGTCGTACGAACAACTTAGTTTTCATCCTAGAAAAAAAAAATATCTCTACGCTCCACTGCCCTGTGGTGGAAAAATATGAAAGTATAGCAAATAATTTAAGTACTAGAAATAAAGGAACTAACAAATAAAAAACTAGGAAAAAATAAGCAGTAAAAAAACGCCTCATGATAGATCTTGTTTTCGGATCAGCCTGGGATGCTTCCCACAAAAAGACTCGATCGACATGTCGTCTTAAAACGCCAGGATAACCCGACAAGGAGTGTCGTAGATCGGTACACGATCTTACCGTCCCAGTCCCCATATCCTTAATCCATCGTAACCATCTGGTAACTGCCACATAGAAGACGACGATGAATGAGAAACATAGGGCTCATACCTTCCGTGCACGTCATAAACACTCGTTAAGCCGTGGGTGTTCGATGCATCCAAAACGGTGGAATCATGGTGAGCGGTCCATATGCGAATCGTGGGTGTTCGACATTTCCTCCTACATTCCATGGGCTTTTAGAGGCCTTTAGAGCAGCTAGGTGAGGCCCTTGGGCCCTCTCTCCTGGGGTCGCACATCTTGGGCTGAACCCGGAAAAGGGTTGTCAAAAAGCCCACTTGCAAGGCCTTTCATATCTACATAAGCAACAGCCAAAATGAATGGTTGGTTGACAAAGTTGTACCAATGTGCATTGAATCAGACAACTGGAGAGACAATACTTGTTGGCTCATCAATCATCATGTGCACCTGTCTACAAGTACCATCACATTCCAACTCAAAATGGAAAAAACCAGAAACAAAAATGGTGAAGAAGAAGAAGAAGATGTTGAAGGAAATTGTTTTCAGGAACATGTGTACATGGAGAGAGCTTGAGTTCATTTGAACTCCACCAGGACAGAAGCCTGGAGCACAAAACTTTTGATTAGTTTCTAATGTCGTCACAAGACCTCTCACTTAGTCCAACAAAAGTTGAACCCATATCAGAAAAATATAAACATAAATGACAACTTATAAAGGCGAATGTCACACCCAATTAATAAAGTTAGTCTTTTAATCATGGAAGTCTGACTGATGTAAGCAGCTTGTATTTAGAGCTAGTTTGGCCCACGAACCTGTTGTCACCTCCACCAGGTTCCAGTCTATATGCGAATGTCCAGTCCTGCTATGACTAACTAAAAAGTTTAACCTCTTAGTCGTAAAATCCAGCCACAATCAAGGGTTTTGATACCGGTTGATTGAGAGCCCGGTTAAGAAAAGAACTATATGATTTTAATTTGGAGCTCACATAACGAATCTCTTGACACCTATCAGATATCTTCTGAATCACCTTATAAGAGATGCTTCTTTACAAACAACAATTCTATCAAAACATAACACATAACAGCAGATCAACACAAGGATGTAACAAGCTTGTGTAAAGCTGACCATTCTCATTACTACATAAATTTCAGGTATCAAATGGCCTAAAGGAGACTAGAGACTGACAAGAACATGATCATCAGCACAGTAAAGATGAACTCGGATCCACTACTCATGATCCTTGCTGCTGAAGTAATAGCCTGTGGCCTGGAAATGAGGAAACATCACATTAGTATATGAACACATATATAGCTGAAGAATATGAGTATATATGAATTAGTATATACATCTGCAATTTGCTGAGAGCGCCACAAAAAAGGGCATTATCGGGCATTTGTATCTCAGTTTTGTTAGTAGCCTCTAGATTAACGATCCTTATATACGTTTCTTGGCCAAGGTACCACGAGTCGAGGTTTTCTGTCCTTAAGTTCCAGATTCCGACGTTGTCAAGGGAGATCAAGATTGCAGTCCATGCTCCCGGAAAAACCTACAAAGACACAAGTATAAATCATCCTCAATCCTAAGACTATTTACAAAAAGAAAAAATTATGTTTCAAGGGCAAAATCGTCATTCTAAAATATATCGACAACACATGAAACGTTTTGAAGATCCTACAAACCTGCAAAAAGTCAATAGTAGGTCGTACTTTTTTGCAATTACTCTTATATATGTGATCAGTAGATAATAGTGGTAATTGTAAGAAATGACATTATGTATTCATTTTTGAAATTTGTAGCCTTCTTTACTAATGACAAAAAAGTACCTTGAACTTGTATTTTTGTTGCACTTTGTATCAAAATGACGATTTTCCCGTCAAATTTAAATTTTAAAAATAGTAAGAGAAAAACAAAAAAAATCCATTAATTTTCTTCCTTTTAACAAAAAATCCATGAATTTTTGTTTTTTACTTGTAATTTTGTAAACTTAAATTTCCAAGGGTAAAATCGCTATTTTGAAATAAGTTAATACAAAGTGCAACAACAAATCAAATTCACTACACTTTTTTACAATGATCAAATAAGAGGGTGACAAATTGCAAAAAGTGAATACCTCATGTGCTTTTTTGCAGTAATCCCTAGATAATATTACTACAGATAACTACCAGAAAAAATCTTTTTACATGTACTCTCTCAATAAAGTTCACAAGAAATATCTGTCCGAGCAAAAAAGAATAAAATATTGTACCTGTGTTGTTGAACGAGCAATACCATCCCACTTGTTATATGTACCTCTGCTATTCTCCGTCCACTCTCCAAAATCCATCCTGCAAAGTAATTAACCATGGATTATCCATTAAACCGAAGTATTAAGAAACTTAAAAGAAGTTTTGATGACAAGATAAGCCACATACCCAACAACAAAAAATGCATATCCATCCAAGTGGTAGCTCTGCACCTTGGTGTCATTGTTCTGCAATATTATTTCCAAAAACCCTCTAAATGTAGCATTAATTACCGAGGTTTCCATCCTTGGTGCTCCTGTAAGGGACCTTGTTGGGAAGTCGAGTTTATATATACCCTTTAGTTTGTACTGATCAGCAAGCCTGATTGGAGTTGAAGGATTGACAAATGAGATTCCATTTAGTGTTGTCCTTTGCTTCCCATCGATTGTTACCGGTGGCTTGTTCTTTAGCACATATATATCGGTTACGTTGATTGATCCATATTTGAAAGAACCTTGTGGGTTAGGCCTAGCACCACTGGCTGAAACATTCCATCTGCATAATTTTACCACAAAATGAAAACAACCCTTGTCGGACTTTGTTATCAATTATCCAGCTAAAATTTTCAAAAAATAAAGGTCACATTGCGTATTCACTTTTAGCAAGTTGTAGCCCTTATCTTTGCTAATTGCAAAAAAAGGCCCTAAACTTGCGTTTTTGTTGTCCTTTGAGTAACTTAGTTTTAAAATGACCATTATACCCTTGAAATTGTAACTTCAGAAAATAATACGTAAACAACAAAACAAAAAAGTCAGAATTTTCCCCTCCCTTAATTTTCTTCCTCTTTGGATAAACTTGCCTTTTTGCTGCCCTTTGTGTAACTTAGTTTTAAAATGACAATTTTACCCTTGAAATTTTAACTTCAGAAAATAATACGTAAACAACAAAACAAAATTTTGGGTTTTTGGTTTTTCTTACTTATTATTTTTAGAGAGTAAAATCTTCGATTTAACAAAGAAGAGGGCCACACTATGCAAAAAGTGAATATCTCAAGGTACTTATTTACAATAATCCCTAGACGAAACCCATCAGAAATTTCGTTTTTTTCATCATGGGAGTGTATATTAAAAAAATCCCAGATTCTTCACGGAATCAAATTGAAATCGGAGGATTAAAGGATGAGTGTGATCATGTGTTTGTGGGATTTCCATAAAGGTAGTTATGTGCAATCAGCGTAAAAACGAACCATGAAGGACTTATCAAGAATGCTATTTAATTACTCATATTGAACATACCTTATGGATCTTGCTTGATTCATTGAAAATGTTTTGTCAAATTCATCATCGGGTGCTTCAGGGAGGGGGCCTTTGGCCTTTCCTTTTGAATTAGAGTATCTCAAGATGGCGACACCTGTAACTCTTCTCCATATCGATTCATTTACAAACCTTGCACTTGCTACAATGTAGTAATCTGAACTTGCATTCTGATCCATGGTCACTAAGAAAGAATATGATTGTCCAACATGAATGTCTATGCTGCTATAGTTCTGTTGCACTGTGTACGAACCCTCTGTCTCTGCCATGAGCAGATTGTGGTTTTGGATCCTGAAATTTAAACTCGTTGATATTCCAACATTGTGGACTCGAATGCGATAAGTTTTTCCTGCCATCATTATAATATAATAGTAAATTAATATTCGTGTATTTGTACTTCACAATAGACTGTATAGTTGGTATATGTGATAAACAGTAAATATGTTTTAAAATAATGATTTTACCCTTGAAAATTTAAGTTATAAAGAATAATAACTAACGATAAAAAAAATCTAAAACTTCATATTGCTTAAACTTCTTACTCTTTGCATGGTACAAAAAGGAAGAAAATTAAGAGTATGAAAATTTTAGATTTTTTTGTATCTTACTTATTATTTTTAAAATCTAAATTAAAAGGGTAAAATCATCATTTTTATACAAATTGCAACAAAAAGACAAGTTAAGGAAACAAAGGGCTACAAGTTGTAAAAAATGAATACCTAGGGTACTTTTTTGCAATTATACCTTAATTTAATTACAAATATTAGTAAACAAAGAAAAGGATGATCTAATAAAAGTACATTAACTTTGTGACATTATTCGCCTAACATACTGACTTGTAAAAAAAATTCACCAAACTACACTAAACTTTTAAAAAAATACGAAGGATACTTTGGTAATAAATGACAAGAAAACTCCTAAGGCTATAGCAATTTAGGAAACTCGGGAGAAATAAACTGTAAAGTGAAGGGTATTTTTGCAATTTATTAGCTGAATAGAGTAAATCAATACTCATGTACTTGTACTTCACAAAAGACATATGGTTAGTACATATAAATTTGATTTTTTTTTTAATTTCAAGTTAATTCAAATAGAAGTATCAGTAAACAATGCATATAAGAAATCTATACTAGTAGAGAACATATTAGGGTTAATATCATAAAGCACCACACAAGTATACACGTTTTTCAAATAACACACTAAGTTATGATTTTTGCATGTGGCACACCTATGTATTAACGATTTTTTTCATGTGGCACACCTATGTATCAACAAACTTCGATAATTTATTGGTACATAGGTGTGCCACATGAAAAAAATCGTAATTTAATGTGTTATTTGAAAAACATATACACATGTGTGGTGCTTTATGATATTAACCCAACATATTAATCTGCCCATATAAAGAGGGGTTTCTTTAAAAGGTATCCCTTTTCATAAATCTGATGGAACAAAGCAAATCACTTTACTTATATCTCAAAGTAAACTGAGCAATTTAAAGTTACACAAAAGTAGATAACCTATGAACGAAACAAACAAAAAAAGTATTAATCAAACAAAAATTAATGCACCACATGAGCAGAAAATTTTGAAATCCTTAAAGTTTTCTAATCACCCCCAACAAGCCCGAAAAATCCCAAAAAAAAAACAGAGTAATAGATGTCAAGGTTATATAGGAGTGATTAATTTGGCAATCAAGACAAGGTTCAACGTAGATTCTTGGAATAATTGCAAAACAAGTATCTTGAGGTATTCACTTTTTGCAAGTTGTAACCCTCTTGTTTGATAATTGCAAAATTGTGCCATGAACTCAGCTTTTGTTGCATTTTTTATAAATTGTTTCAAAATGACAATTTTACCCTTGGAAATTTAAGTTTTATAAAAAAATAGTTATAGCTCAAAAGATCTAAGTTCTCATACCATTGAATTTGTTACTTGTTGTATAGTACAAAGAGGAAGAAAATTAAAGGGATATGAAAATTTAGCTTTTTTTTGTTTTTTACTTGCGACAAAAATATAAGTTCATGACATTTCTTGTAATTATCAAATAAGAGGGCGACAATTGCAAAAAGTGAATACCTCAAGGTATTTTTTTTGCAATTTACCCGATATTCTTCAATATGAAGGGATCACGAACAATAATCACCTGGGTGGACATCAATTGTTTCATAGTCTATGCCATCAGGGACAAGTGTGTCATTGTATCTATAAGGTCCCTTCCCATTAATAAGGACCCCATCAGGCATCCCAAGACTCTTCCCTCCACTAAGTGATCTCCTCAAATCCTACATTACAAAAAAAAAAACATGTAAGCACAAGCATTAAACACACTACATTACACTAATCCAACGCCAACTAGTTCGATAATTGAACACTAACCGTGTGGTTCCTGGTGTACCAGTCACCGATCATAATGGTAATATCCCCGTGGGGGGTATCGAAAGGGATCGGGATTATAGCCCTGTTGTTGATGATAAACCCACCAAACCCACCAGAAGCTCTCTGGAAATGGAGGGATGGGAAGTAGTAGAAACTCCCCACCTGGTCCTTGACCTGAAACTGGTAAGTCCAGTTCCATTTGGGGGGAATTGGGCAGTTTGTGCCAAGAACACCATCTTGCCAAGAGTTTCTCCTCTGTTGAATCCCTGACCTGTGAGTGTGAAACCCCCAAAATAGTTCAATCACAAGTCCACAACCCTAGAATTCACATATACCTCTATGAAGAACATCATTAAATCTCATACCAGGTCATGAGAAGATCCTCATCCAGCTTGTTCCTCACATTGATGACCACATTGTTGTTTGTAGTCGCATTGACTGTAGGCCCTGGAAACTTCCCGTTGATGGCAATAACCTGCAAATTTGAGAGCCACTGTGAGCTCTACAGGCACATTCCTAGAGATCTGGGACTAAAAATCGAAACTTTACAGAATCTGAAACAAACCCATGAACCATTCATGAAAAATGAATCAGACCCACATGAAAAATCAGGTAGAGAGAGAGGAAGAACATGAACAAACCTGCTGAGGAACGCCCAGAGGAGAAGCAGTGATGTAAGAGACCTCGAAATCATAGTTCACAAAAGGGTCTCCAGCAGAAGCAAAGCTTATGAGCAAGCTACAGCTGATGAAGAACATCACTAGAGACCCAGAGAAAGCCATTGAAGCATCAATAACAACAAAAATTGATTAAGACCCAAATTTTCCTCAACCCTCCTTTTAAAGCAGCTACATTCTCAGAGGAGGAGGAGATACAGATACATACTGTATGGTATTTCTGAGCTTAGGATAAGACAGAAATTGAAATTGAAATTGTGAATGAGTAGAGAGAGTGTGAGTGAGTGAGTGAGTGAGTGAGTGAGTGAGTGAGTGAGTGACAACCTGGAGATACACAGAGACGCGTGTATGTGTAAAGCTTTGTAATTTGTGTTCCATTACCCAAAATTGGCCAAGCTCTGAGCTCTCTCTCGTGTGCTAGTTAGAATATCTCCCATGCTAATTGGTTGGTGTTGTGTGATCGCGTTGATTATTCGATTTAAAAAATAATATTTATATAAATTCTCAACCGGTAATTAGTATTAACGATCAACAACCTTCAATACTAACTTGTTGGTACTGAATATTTGTGTCATTTTCTTCACAACTATCTAATCATCGACGGTTCGTATCGATAGTGAACTTACCACCAACTCTCATGGCCAACGTTCAATCTTCGACTTTTCACGGATGTTTTCTCTCCAGTAACGGTTTCATCGTCAACGTTGGAGATGCTCTTCGATTGGACTAAATTAATCAGAAAGCTCCACAGACCTGAGCCAACCCCACGCGCACGCGTGGACCCCTCAGCTTGGTCCGATTTTATCCCACCATTAATGGACCTGCGTCCTACACTCCTACTCTACTCGGCTTTTCTCTCTCTTTCTTCTTCGCGACATTCCATTTCCTTAAAAAATTATGACCGTTGGATTCGTCAGTGTTTTGCTTGGAGATCACTACTCTCGTCTCTCTTTACCTGGAGATAGATGGTGTTGGACACGTGGCGCTGTGAGGAAGAGGTGGTCCCACTAACAGGAAGCCACGTCAGATGGGTTCTGGGTGCTGCTTCGACAACAACTCGCATGGGACAGCCCAAAAAAGTTGTGCCTTTTGTGTCTATCCAATCCAAGTGCATTATTTATTTATTTAACTATTGTGCTTTCGGAAATTACCTTTGTTAACCTTAAACCTCGACAAGCTAATTACAATTTACTAGCACTGATTTGTTCTAAAGGAAGATTGGAAAGTTGCCAAAAGTTTGGGATGTAAAAAAACTAAGCTAAGCACACTTTTTGAAAGTTTTTTTTTTCTTTTTTCTTACTTTTCATGAATAAGTGTTTTTTTTATTATTAATACTCAGGAAATACTATGTTACGAGATTGTCATGTAAAAACTTCATATTTGAAAACAATAATTTTATTATGGACTGGATTAATAAGTTGGGTAAACAATAATTTTATTATGGATATTTCGAGTAATGTGAAAAGTAAAGATAGAGTTGGTGATATTGGTGTTCATCCAAACGATTTCAATCAACAACCGGGTTTGTCCGTCCCTTCTTGTTTTCTTAAAATAGTGATGTAGTACTTAGATATCACTGAAATAATGTAATGTTTAGTCCGTATAAAAGGATCGGGGAACATCAAAATTATGCCCTTAAACAATCTTTTGTAGCACAAACGTGTTGCCCTTATCATTTCTTTTTTCAAAAATTACTTATACCTTTCGTTTATTATCATAAACCGATGGTTTTCGTTAATTTTCAAAATCTTCCATTAATTTGGATGAAAAGCATCAGCAAATTCAAAAACCCATAAAAATACTCCTACTCTTAAACCCTAACAAACTCTTCATAAGACTTAAGCACTAAAACCTAAATCTCTGACCCATTTATTTTGTTCTTCCAACTGAGTGTAGTTCAGGGTTTTAGGATCTGAGAAGAATTTTGGGACAAGAGTAAGTAAGAGATTTTTGAATCTTATGGGGATTTTCGGTCCAAACTAACAGTTTTTTTAAATTAACGAAAACCATCGTTTTTTTTATAATAAATGAAATATATAAGCATATTTTTGGGAAAAAAGAGAATGACACGTTTGTGGCAAAATAAGTCGTTTGAGTGCATATTTTGGTTCATCCCCTAAAAGATTTAAGAAGAATATTTGAAATGCAATTCGATCTGTCTTGTCATTTTTTTACCCTTTCAGTTTTAAGCTATACGATATTCATTTTATTGTTGAGTGTTCAATATTAGTATAGTGGATGTAGCATTGTGCATGACCAAAATGGAGCAATGAAGGGGACATCCCCACATTTCATTAGCAAAATAATAATAATAATAAGACCTTCAACAGTGGGGTTGGTTTTGGTATCGTCAAATTTAGGGTCGGATTCGGTGTTCATTACAATGGTGGTCGGATTCGGAGGGTTGATCTGACGAAAATAGACAAATGTTAGGAAAAGAATCGTTGATGAAGGAGAGAGATGAGAGAAAGAAGAAGAAAAGAGAGAGAGCAGAGAGGAATCGACGTCGACATATTTATCGACTGTCGAGAAATAATCGAAGAAAGCGAAACTATAATATCAGTTTTTCGTGACTTTTCAACCAAATCAACGGTATTTTCAACAAAAAACGACGCCCACAATAAAAGGTTTGATAGTAATAGCAATTCAACCCACATTAATCTGTACAAGGAAAAGATGACAACATAATTTCTACAAACAGGTGTGGGGACTTGAAGGTTCTGAGAGCATGAACAACAGAAAGGACCTTGGTCAGGGAGTGGGAGTGCAGAACTTGTGCTGATTGAACAAAAGTCAGGGAGTGGGAGTGCAGAAAAGTGGGTGTTTTGCAACAGAAAGGACCTTGAGGTCCTGGGAGTGCAGAACATTGCTGACTGGATTATTATTTGATATTTTCCTGTTTTATTTAATTCGTTATCAGAAACCGTTTAATTTAGTCATAATTTAATACAATAAATTAAGTGCAAAAAATAAAATAATAAAATAAGTGCAAATAATTAATACAATAAATTAAGTGAAAATTGTAACACAATGTATTAATATAATACCATAATCAAATAAATGAATACAATAAATTAAGTAAAAAAATTAAGTTACATAAATAATAAGTTTGCACTTACCTGAACTCGACCCCGGATTCGAGTTTGGGGAGTTGGAGCGGTTGCCCGTTAGAATGTCTCCGAAACCTCGTGCCAGTTCGTCCTCGGTGAACCTACTTCGTCACCAGCTGACTGTGCACGAGACCCAGCGTCGCCCGACATTTTTCACGAGAATAATTGAAACGAGAGAGGAGAATTTGGGAAGGAGAGAGTGAAGTTGGATAGTTGAAGTAGAAAGTGGTGTGAAAAAAATGAGAGGAGAGGGGTATTTATAGGGGGTTTGTTGCTGATTTTTGAATTAAAAAAAAAACTAGCCGTTACCTCCCAACGGTCGGGACACGTGGCGAAGGCAGACGCTGCCAGCGCAGCAGAAGGCGCGCCGGCGCGTCCACCGCGCCCGGCCAGCGAGAGGGGATCGGGAGCACGTTGATCTGTTCTAACAGGTTTTTCTAATTCAACTTGTGAGTGATCTACACTAGTCATTTGGTGAATTCTGGATTGTTGCTCATCTCTAATGCCTATAGACTCAACTTTCGAGATCTTATCTTCTTTCCTAGAGTCAGTCCTCTCCTTCAGTACATGAAACACTTTCTACTGCTCACCATATCTCACTATTATTTCTCCCTTTTCTACATCAATAAGGGCTCTAGAAGTAGCCAAGAAAGGTCTCCCCATAATAAGAGGAATTCTATGATCTTCCTCCATATCCAAGACTATGAAATCTGCAGGGTAGATGAAGTCCCCAACCTTCACAAGTACATCTTCTATGATTCCCCTAGGGTACTTAATAGATCTATCCGCTAGTTGTAGGGTCACAGAGGTTGGTGTAGGTTCATTCCCAAGTCCTAACTTCCTAAACATGGATAGTGACAATAAATTAATACTTTCTCCTAAATCGCATAAGGACTTGTCAAATTGTATGTTACCTATTTTACAGGGAATCAAGAAGGTGCCTGGATCCTTGAGTTTAGGTGGGAGTTTATTCAACAACACAGCAGAGCATTCCTCATTCAAGTTCACAATTTCCCCCTCTAATAATTTTCTCTTGCTACCCAACAAATCTTTCAGGCATTTAGCAATTTTGGGCATACTAGTTAAAGCTTCAAGGAAAGGCATATTAATCTCAAGTTTCTTAAAAACATTCAAAAACTTTGCATATTGATCATCAAGCTTGTTTTTCTTAATAACTGAAGGAAAAGGAGGAGGTGGAGTCCAAGTTTCTGATTCAACATCGGACTCCCTTACCTTCTTACCTGAAGCGTGCCCCTCGATCTCTACTTCCTGTTTTTCCACTTCTACTACAGCTTGTGGTTCCTCATGCGTTTGGCCACTACTCAACAATATGACATTGACACTCTCCCTGGGGTTCCTTTTTGTGTTGCTCGGGAGGCTTCCAGGAGCCCTCGAATTCATTGCATTGGCCAGTTGACTCATCTGGGTTTCCAACTTTTGGAACCGGGAATCATTGTTCCGGTTCACTCTCTTCTGCTCTTGCATAGCTGTCTTCTGCTCTTGCATAGCTGCCTTGTGCAGCTCACTATCCTCCTTCATCTGTGCCATCATAGTTAGCATCATCTGCTCTAGTTTGGAGGAGGACTCTTGTGGTGGTGCATTCTGGGGCTGCTGATTCTGAGACCTTTGCTGATACTGCTGGTTTTGGGGTCTTTGTTGATAGCCTTGTCCTTGAGGTCTGTGTTGATACCCAGAAGAACCTTGATTCTGCCCTTGGGGTTTCCAGGCCATGTTCGGGTGGTCTTTCCATCCTTCATTGTAGGTAGAGGAGAACGGGTCATAATTTGGCTTCCTCTGGTTGCCCACAAAATTTGCAGTTTCTCCCTGAGGTTCTCCAATACCTTCAATGTAATCAATGGGATCTATAAGTGAAGGTACCTGCATTGAATCCAACTTTCTTGTCACACTCTGCACAATCTGGTCCACCACTTTGTCCATTGAGGAAGACTCCACTGCATTGACCGTCCCCTTAGTTCCTGCACCTCTTCTACTGGATTGCCAAACTCTATTAGAAGCCATGAGGTTCAAGAGAGACACGTTGTTCTCTGGAGTCAATTGCACAAAAGACCCTCCAGCTGCTGAATCCAACTGACCTTGACTGACTTCATTCAGACTCGAATAGAAAGTCTGTAGCTGCACCCATAGTGGTTGCCCATGATGTGGACACTGCCTCAGCAAATCAGAGAACCTTTCCCATGCTTCCACCAATGTCTCATCACCTTGTTGGGCAAAGGTGTTAATGTCTGCCCTCAGCTTTATTGTCTTATTAGGTGGGAAGAATTGGTTCATAAAGGCGTCCACTAACTGGTCCCATGTTCTGATGCTCCCAGTGGGCATCTCACGTAGCCACTTACTGGCTTTATCCTTCAATGAGAAGGGAAAAAGCCGAAGGCGCACTGCATCACTCGACACTCCATTATACCTGAATGTGTCACACAGCTCGAGAAACGTTGTTAAGTGTTCCAACGGATCCTCGTGTGTATTCCCATGGAATGGGTCACCTCTCACCAGGTTGATAACTGATGTCTTGATCTCAAAGGTCGGGTTCGTGACTGGTGGTGCGACAATGCTGCCTTCAATGCCTCGGAGTGATGGAGTTCCATACTCCATCAATGCCCTTTGCCTTGGTGGTTCTTCCGGAGCAATGCCCATCAATGCCCTAATTGGGTTTTCATTCCTTGGCTGGATCGCTTCCCTTTGAATGTCATTCTGGTTATCTTCATTGTCTGAGTGATGACTCGAACCAGAATGATGACTTGAAGGGGAGTGATGACTCATAGCTTGCTTCCCTTGACGCTTCGCGATCCGAGCGTTTCTCTCGACCTCTGAAATATCTGTAGTTAACAAACTCGGAGAGGGGTGAGACCGCAATTGCATACACAAAATTAAATTAAATAAAATAAATAGAAAATGAAATAGTCTTAATACGAATTACAAACGTATCAGAGTTGCCTTAGTTGCTCCCCGGCAACGACGCCATTAACTTGACACTCCGAGATTTAACCCTCAGAATGGTACGGCAAGCGTACCGGTCGTCAAGTAGTATTCGGGTTTAAGTCCGAGATATCGTACCCAAGGGAGCAATTAGACAAACACTTTAGTTAGTTAATCCGATAATCAAGCTATTTCTATACTGGTGATTGGGTTGGTTTTGTAAAATGTAAATTCATGCAAGTAACGAGATTATGTGAATGATCCGAAAATAAGCACAAAGTCACGGGATTGTAAATCAGAGGTAAAAGGTGATCTAGGACTTTAACGGGGTTCGAATGTGATGAATGATTTAACGGGGTTCGGTATATATTTGCAACTAATATTATTCTAAGGGCAACGGGAATTCTCTAAGTATAGTCCTAACCATCTCTCGATCGTATTAGGACCCTAACATACTCGGTCCACCTAATTATCTCTAATCTAGGTGTAGAGCGGTATATAGCATTATATTCTATGAATTCCTCTAACTTTTGGGTTTTACTCCTATGGCTATTGCACTCGTGTCAGTCTAACCATACTCTGGCTTAGATTAAAACCCGAGCTACTTAATTCCTTTTTCCTCTTCCTAACCTCATTTCTCAATTGTTGGTTAACAAGATTAAATTGTACATAAACGTGATCAAGGCAATGTAGCATTACGAACGGAATTAAATAAACGAAATCCTAATACTAGTTAACAAATGCATAACTCAAACAAGTTAATTCCACCCATCACATCTTCACCCCTAGCCCTAGATCATGAGAGTTTAGTTCATAGCACGAGAATAAGAACACATAGAGATGAATAAAACACTGAGATTCATATTAAACATTAAGAGTAATACCAATATCAAGTTTCAATCCAATTACACAAAACCTTGATGTTCTAATCTCTTGCTTCGATCTTCTCTCCAAGTTCTCCAAGCTCCAAAGTATGTTTTTCTCCTCCAATTCGTGATCCCCTTCAATCTGACCTAAATTCTCTTTTATATGACGGGTTAACTCTGATAAAAATTAGGAAACGCAGCTGGAAATCGCGTTTTTGACGCTTGCACGGTCGCTTGCACGCCGTGCAAGATTCTGGTGCACTTAAGTTGCACGGTTTCTTGCACGCCGTGCAAGAAAATGGTGCAGATTTCTGACTCCTCTATTCAGAGTGCACCAGTTTGTTGCACCGCGTGCAACAAACTGGTG
Source organism: Erodium maritimum (assembly GCA_963921825.1). Classification (NCBI taxonomy): domain Eukaryota; kingdom Viridiplantae; phylum Streptophyta; class Magnoliopsida; order Geraniales; family Geraniaceae; genus Erodium; species Erodium maritimum. The sequence continues at coordinate 155,045,123 of OY997588.1, forward strand.
CATGTTGCTGACACTTCTGCCCAACTTCCAAATTCGCTCCGTTTCACTCCCGAATTGCCCCTTTTTGCTCCGAAAACTTGATGAACCCTGAAACAAGACCAAATACACAATACGAGAGTAAAATGCATCATTTCATATTAACTCGGGACTAAAAAGAGCATAAATGTGGGCTAATGACATCTAAAATAGATGTATTTTATGTCCACATCACACGTGCAAGGGGAGCGGGAGCGCACGAATGGGGAGCGGAGCCGAGTTTTTCCGCCTCCACAGCGGAACGGCCAGCGCACCCGGCCAGCGAACGCGACGGCACGGGGAGCGGGGCCGTTCCGCTGTGCCGGCTCTGAGATATGGTGTGGAGAGTCCCATCATTATTTGGGTGGAATCTTCCCTTTTTCTTACATGAGATTAACACAAGCACGTGATTATAGACTTATAGGGCTGATTAATCATAATAATTGAGTTTTTTTTCTTCTTATGTGGAATACAAACAAATACACTCTGAGGACTTGTACACCAAAAGAAGTTTTTTTTTTTTTTTGTAATTGTATCGTAGTTCTATAAATCAAATTAGGTTTGTCGCTATATGAACTACATCGCATATATTGATCCAAAAAAATAAAACGGTAGATACAGTTACACTGTGAACAACCAACCATCGCATTGTGAAAATATGATGGGTTTGATCTATGGTCATTTGGTCCTCTTATCTAAAGAGATCTACTAAATTCATCAGGTTATACGTCTAATATATCAAAATGGTCGGTAATTGATTGAATTTCTTGTCGGTTTCATAACAAATACCGTCAACAACCAACCATCGCACGGTAACAATGGGATGGGTTCAATACGATTTATTGTTATTTGGCGCTCCTATCTAAAAAATATTATTGAATTCATCAAGTTGTTCCAAAGGATCAAAACTGCCTGTAACTAATCAAATTCCTTGTCGGTTTTCTACAAATACTCGTTCGAACGAGGGCTTGATTCACCACTAGTGACTCATGTCGTACAACAAAAACAAAAATTCATAACACATTTAAAACAACATTTTCACGTCCTATTAAAATCTTAACTACATGGATTTAGAGTTCAAGGCTGAGGATTAAACATAACATAAAAGTAAATAAGTTAGAGATTTGAATATTATTTAATATTCAACAAAAGAATTGAATTGAATATGCATAAGGAAAAACCGCCACAAATACAAGCAAAAAACCCCTCTATACTGCTTCCTTTCCCACTCAAAACCAGACCTTAATCAAAAGGCCAACGAATCAAATCCAAACAATAGATTGGGAGGTAAAAAAAGAAGAAGAGATTTTCACTTCTCCTTGTTCCGAATTTACCCTCCCGAGCGCGGTTAAAAAATCTTTACTGGTCATTAGCTGTGTAAGGATGAATGAAGGCTGAGTTCATCTGCCATATCTTCACAGAGGCCTTCACATCGCCGTTTGTAGCGTTGTTGAAGACGAAGACTCGAGCGTCTCCATAGATCGCCTTTGTCGGGTACAGTCTCGCGGTGATCGCAGACCTCCCTCCTTGTGCGTAGCTCTCTACGATCGAATGATCCACCTGAGAAAGACACAACACAAAACAACTTGTTCACTTGCAAAGAAGAGAGGGTCGAGAATCAAGTGTGCATTGAGCGATAATTGCAAGAAAGAACCCTGATGTATTCAATTTTTTGCAACTTATAGCTTTCTCTTTGCTAATTGTCGAACAAAAATCTTGAACTTGTCTTTTCGTTGTAAATTGTATAAAAATAACAGTTTTACCCTAAAAAATTAGATTTAAAAAATAATAAGTACAAAAGTAAAAATTTAAATTTTTATATCCCTTTATTTTCTTCCTGTTTGTACGGTAAAATAAGGAAGAAATCAAAGGTAAAATCATCATTATAAAGCAAATTTATTCCAAAATATCATAAAAAGATAAGTTCATGACATTTTTTTTAATTTCCTTCCATATCCCTAACATATGACGTTTTTACCCCCACAATTTAGAATTTAACAAATAATAAGTACAGAAAGATAAAAAAAATTCAAATCTCCAGATCCTTTAATTGAAAGAGATTGAAAGATGTGAAAATCTGGATTTTTTATATTCTTTTAGCTATTAAATTTTTTAAGGGTAAAATCATTATTTTGAAACAAAATTATACAAAGTGCACCAAAACACAAACTCTTGACAGAAGATGCTAAAACTGAATACTTGAGGTAGTTTTTTGCAATGATACTTTGTATAGATGAGTCCCAAACTTACCAAAACCCTCAATTGGAACTTTTCTCCCTTGAGTACAGGAACAACGTTCCCGTAAACCTGCTTGTCAACATCATTAGCCACCGATGATCTGAAACAAAACATGGGTTTTTGAGACTCTGTTAGGCCGTCCACAATGGGATTAGGTATAATCCCAGTCTAATTGGACGAAAATGGGCCAATTCGTGGGAAAAAGTGGGCCAAAGTATATTTCAATTATTTACACCACGTGACGATTTTCTGTAAGAGAATGGTGGCTTAAACCCGAATAGACGGTCCACTGATCCATTGATTTTTTTCGCAGTCGATTCGATAGAATTGTAAATTTTGAGATTTTTCACCAAAAATGCGCCAAATCTGACGCCTCTATTCGACGTGCAGAAGCCTCCACTATGGAAGGTCTTACGAATTCGAAAGCTAAAAAGTTCGGGTATTCGCTTACCGAGACTGATCCGTGCAGAAGAAGGTATTCATATCCCCATTCTGCCCTTTGGTAACATAGAAGTAGACAGGAGTGAACTCGGTGAGCTCATCGTCGGCCAGAACGAGAAGCCCGAACGGCCCGGCCGCGCCTCTGTGGGCGGCTCCGCCGCTGGAGGGGCAGCTGAAGGATCCGTCGGACTCAGGTGCATTTGCAAAGACATCGTCATCGAGTTCGAACTCTGCTACAATGTCTAGTTGGGTGGCTGTGCCGACGTCCAATGGCTCGACGGATCCGGCCTCGACTGTCACGTCCTTGAACTCCTTCTTCTTCAGCCTTAAGCTCTCGACTTCCTCGACCGGCCATGTGAGTAGGTTCGACCCGGTTTTTGTGTCCAGGAGTATGGTTCTTGGGAGGCCCTGTTGACGGGAGAACAAAAAAATGCTTTAAAAACAGGCAGAACCCAGTAAGATTCAAAAGGTCAAAACTGTCCACAGCGGGTGAAAGAACCCGTTTAAGACTCCAAACGTCGAACTAATGAACAAAACAGATAGGAAGAACACAACAAAGAAACATCTGTGTCGCCTAGAACGGGTGACTGAACCCGTTTAAGACTCCAAACGTCGAACTAATGAACAAAACACAGCAAAGAAACATTTGCATTGCCCAGAACGGGTGAATGAACCCGTTTAAGACACCAAACGCCGAACTAATGAACAAAACACGACAAAGAAACATTTGCATCCCCCAGAACGGGTGAAAGAACCTGTTTAAGACTCCAAACGTCGAACTAGTAAACAAAACAAACATAAGCACACGACAAAGAGGCATATGTATCGCCCAAGACTCCAAACGTCGAACTGATGAACAAAACAGACAGAAAAACACAACAAAGAAAAATCTGCATCACCTAGAACAAGTGGAAGAACCTGTCAAAGACTCCAAACGTCGAACTATTGAACAAAACACGACAAAGAAACATTTGCATAGCCCAGAATGAGTGAATGAACTCGTTTAAGACTCCAAACGTCGAACTAGTGAACAAAACAAACATAAGCACACAGCAAAGAGGCATATGTATCGCCCAGGACTCCAAAAGTCGAACTAATAAACAAAACAGACAGAAAAACACAACAAAGAAACATCTGCCTCACCTAGAACAGGTGGAAGAACCTATCCAAGACTCCAAACGTCGAACTAATGAACAGAACCAGCTAACAAACACGACAAAGAAACATTTGCATCGCCCAATACCCATCCTAGACTCTAACCTCAAACTAATGAACAATGCTATAAGAGACCACATAAGATAAACTCTCAGACCTTATAGAGACTAAGCGTAATGCATCTATCCCTTTCCCTAAAGACAATAGAACGACCCTAAACTATATTATAGTGTCAGAATAAAAGTGAAAAAACCCGTCAAAGACTCTAATCGTCGAATCAATGAACAAAACAAACAGAAAATCACAGCAAGACAAACCCGTATCACTCAAGACTCTAACGTCGAACTAGTGAACAATACTACAAGAGACCACATAAGAAACATTTGCATGACTCAGAACGTCGTCCAGGATTCCAACGTCGAACTAGTAAACAGCGTTACCTGAAGAGAAGACCAACCCTTCTTCACATCAGCCAGCTCGCTATCCGACTCACCGATCCAACCCCACAAAATCCTCCTCTTCTTATTCTGATCATAAAACGACTTAGCCGCATAAAAAACCCCATAATCATACCTAATCCCAATCCCAACATCGATCTCCGGATGATCCGGAATCCAAGAGTTATTACTCTCATAATAAGTCCCAATAGCATAATAATCATGCCTATCATCATCCATACTCGCCTTCAGGACATGCCTGACGTCATCCCCACTAGCCGACGTGTCCATCCCATGTTTCAAAGTCTTCGACACCGGGAAAAAGTCAACGCACTCCCACATCCCGGTGTGTGGGACAGCGTGCAGGAGATTCCCTATGAGATCGTAGCTCTTAAAGTCGTCGGTGTCGTAGATTAGGACTATACCGGTCTTGTTGACCTTGGAGCCGACGACGATCCGCCACCTGTGTTAGAAAAAATGCAATTAAAGGTCTTTAATTGAATTCAATTAAAAGAGGTTTAAAACACCTAAATATAGTTATCGAGGACTAGTGGGTAGTATTGAATTTCACTCAATATCCCTCCTCAAAACCTATATTGAGTATTGTTTTTGTAAGTTCCAGGGCTTTGTTTGAGTGGGCACGGACGGATCGAGCTAACAACTGTGTGAACTTGGAGGAGCAACCGGTTAATTGGTCGCCACCGAGATCAACCGGACACATTGTTTTTAATTCAGTGGCCTCCATACCACGCCAGTGGCGGAGCTAGGTTTTTGGGTGAGAGGGGGCACCAAAAAATTTTAATAGTAATACACAACGTCAAAATTTTTTAAGAAGGGGCACAACTAAAAAATTATAAGAATTTAAGGGGTATTTTTCAAAAAACTCAAAAATTAGTAGCAAAATTTCAAAAAAAAAAAAATTTGAGGGGGGGCACGTGCCCCCGGGCCCTACCTAGCTCCGCCACTAAGCCACAGTTTGAATCTACAAATCCAATAAGTTTTTCTATTCTTAATCTTGTTATACGAGTTTTATTTCCAGCAACCTGTTGTCTGACGTCAGCCAGGCGGTGGTGGGGTCGCGGAAGTCCTTGGGGAGGACGCAGGGCGGGGGGACGAGGATCGGGTTGTGGGGGTACTTGACCCAGCGGAGGAGGAGCGGGTCGTCCAGGTCGGCGGGGTAGGCGAGGTTCTGGACCTGGACGGAGTCGTTGGTGGAGCCGGTGTAGAGCATTATGACCTGGCCGTCGGGGAGGATGGTGGCGGAGCCGGTCCAGACGCCGTTGATGTCGTACCATTGGTCGGCGATCATGGCCAAGGGGAGGTGGAGCCAGTGGATCAGGTCCTTGGACACGGCGTGGCCCCAGACTATGTCGCCCCATACGGCGCCGTTTGGGTTGTATTGGTAGAAGAAATGGTACCATCCTTTGTAGAACAACGGACCTACACGGTACACACACCAAATTACATCATTTCAATCATTTACAACACCAAAGATTTTGTGTAGGACTCAGAGTCACAATTGAATAAGTGATCTTACCATTGGGGTCTGAAGCGAGAATTTGAATTTCGACCAATCATCGTCATGCCACGAGAAAACAAGGGATTAGTATCAAAAATACGAAATCGAAAACATTTATGGACACTAAGCATTCGCAATGCAAGACGATTTTGGGACGAATTCAACATAAAAAAACAGGAATAGTGAGTTTTAACGAATTTGGGACTGTGGCGTGAAGGATTCATCGCCCCGGGAACTGTTGGCAGACTCAGTTCCCCTGCCTACGAGCCGCTAGCCACACGACACGTGGTTGATGGTCCAGATTCTTGGGACTGATTGCCGTAATGTTGTGAAATCTTACGGGAGATAGAATAATTATCTGATATGCGAAAAACTAGGGTTAATTATCTTTTGTACCCCTTCTCTATTGGTAACATACCTTTTATACTCCTACGTTTTGTAAAGTTCAATAACAGTCCCTCCGTTTTAGTAACTTTCATTTTGTATCTTTTATGAATTGGTCACAGATCATTTAATACCCCTTATGTATTGATAACAAAACGTTTAATATCCCTAACGAATTGGTCACAGATCATTAAAATGACGTAAATTTGACCAAAATTTTGTTCAAACAGTTACCAATACATCGTGATACTAAAAAAATGTTACCAACAGAAAAAGGAAACCAAAAATAATTAACCTGAAAACCAAAAATAATTAACCTGAAAAACTACGCTAAGTATTGTCCACGCTCTTAATTCTGATAGAATATTCCGAAATTTTAACACAGTATTCTAAATTTTGTAAGAAAAACTATGGTCAAAAGATATTACCATTTAAAAATTGGTAACAATACTTGAAGTAGTTTTTTGCAATTAACCTATTAAGATTTTGCAAATTTGGGGACCAAACCAAAAAGGAACAATAAAAAAAAATGACTTAGTTTTTCTACTGTTTCTGCTCACACCTGTCGAGACCGCCTTTCACTCCCCTCCCACAAAACAGAAATCAAACAAAACAACAACAATAACAAACATCGAAACCCAAACAGATCCTCACCGTTCATCCAATTCTTCTCAGGCTGGAAGTGAAACGCCGTCCTCTGCCAAGACAAAACACTATTGTTCCACTCAAACGGCGCCGCATTGTCCCCCACCAACGGCAGATTCGATTTCGGCGACACGCCGGCCGCCACGCCGCGCGTGGCCCTCCTCGCCGCCTCAGCCTCCGCCGAAACCGCCCTCGGCGACGGCGTGGCCTCCATGACGTCCTGCAAGGGCCCGCAGAACGGCGCGTGGACGGCCGATCCATTGTGGCCGATGAAGGTGAAGACGAGCCCCAGGACCACTAGCCCGACGACTATACATCCGATGGTCTTCACCGGAAGGTCCTGGCCTCCGTTGCCGGAGCCGCCGTCGGAGAGCGGCCGGTAGGAGGTCTCCTCCTGCTTGCTCATCGGAAGGACCATAATAAATAAAAAATGGTAAAAAAATATAACACAGTTGTCTTTTGGGGATAAAAGGATCTGATTTATATACGGAACTAGAGAGGGGACGCTGACGTGGAAATTGAGGATAAATAATCATTTAATACCGAAGGTTAATTACTGTTGATATAATCGTATTAGGATTAGAAAAATAATTATTAATTATTTGTTTCGTAATTAAATTGAGTTGCTAAATATGAATTGACCAGTTCTATATGCGATTTTCGAGTTTATTAGAACATGTGCGTGGCCACGTGGCAGTAATTTAGACAGTCACTTACGCATATTAATGACCAAATTAAGGAACGTACAAGAGATTCGGACACGAACGTTACCGAACTCGCATGTTTGAATTGGCAAGGTCGACAGATATTTTATTTTATTATTATTTATTTTTGTGAAAATCAATTGTTGAATTATTGAGATGTGGATTTGGATCACGTGAAGATCACGTGTAATTTGAATAGAGACAGAAACATATGAAAACTTATGAGCTATATGGAACCGAGGACTTGCTCTGTTTCGTGCACTACTTGTGGGAGGCTGACGTGCATGTTTTTTTCTTCTTCTTCCGAAGAAATGATAATTATTGGTATAGAACAAAAATAATGACCTAATTTACAAGTGTTTTGATTTCGACCCACACGTGGTTCTAAATTTCCACGTGCAATAAAGCAAACTGGTATTTTTAAATGTATAGTATACGAACATTTTCGGACGGTCAACGGACGAATTAGTGACGTTGGTGGTAAAGTTAGCAGTAAGTTGTTGGCGGGGAGAAAACGCTGACGTTGAGCTGGTGTTTTGTTTTGTCGATGTTTGGGTGTTGGTGGTGAGGGCTGGTGGTAAGATCACCATCGACACGAACAGTCGACGGTTGAAAATTTGTGAACAAAATGGCACGGACATCAAGCACGAATAGACTAGTATTAGAGGTTATTGACTGATCGTGCTGACTGTTGGTTTAGAAATGACTGAAATATTATTTTCTTTGATCGAACAGTCAGGACCAAGAAGTTAGCATTGAAGATGCTTTAAGTAAATTTTCATTCATATGAATTGTTGGCTATAATTAACTAGTGAATTCGTTTGAGGGAAAATTATAATGTCAGGCCAGTTCGCTCAACATTGAGCGAAAGTCTTGTTGTTGTTTTTTTGAACGAAAATTACAATATTATAACTTGTTAAGAACGACTACAACGAAATGTCTCAAGGAACATGCTCCTCGACTATAAAAGGTCAGTGTGAACGAACAATGGTTCACTGAACCTTTTAGTACCAGAACCGCCACAGGCGGTATTTTGACGCCCCATGGGAAAAAGTAGAAGACGGAGAGGGGGAACGGGACATCGGAGATCCTGAGGGACCTCAGCAGTAATGGCGGTGGTGGGAAGCAAAGCATCGTCTAGGGACCACTGCCAGAGCCGTCCCCGATGCTCAGGCGGGGTAACATTCCTCCCAGCGGGGCATCTCCCCCGCCTGTGACATGGCGTCCCAGCCAGATGTTGTCGCCATCCTTCCCAGGACTTCAATAGCTGTGCCCCTACGATCCAAAGGCGTCGTAGCTTCCACAACTCGCGCTCTTGGCTGAGCGCGTTCTCCACCCCCAAACCTACCACGCTCCCGTGGTAGCTGGGCAGCAATCGAATCAGTAAAGAGCTGATCTCCGCCAGCCCCTCGCTGGATGTTCCCGTGTACAAAAGTCGGGGCTTGTGTATAAGACCACTCAGGGGCCCTATCACGGGCACTTGTCTAGCATCCCAGGTGGGGGCTCGAGGACCCGGGTTAGGTACCGGGTCCATTTTTACCCCGGGCCCCTTCCTCGAGGTAATCGAGTCTTAGGTATCGGATCCATTGTCAACAGGGTTCGGGCCACAGGCTCCAGCTCCCGACCCACCGCACTACCATCACCACCAAAGTCCCCATAGGATTGCGGCGCCACCCCCGCAGGGAAAGATTGGTGAACCACCGGACGTCTGACGCGTGGGCGAGGGCCTCTTGCCGCATTGTATCGCGGCAGACCTCTCTGATACGCCGGAAGGTGATTCTTAGGATATCGTGTCAAAGCCGATGTCTGGGCTCTCCTTCGGGGCGTGGTCCCCATGTGATCTGTCGCCTCCATCCTCGAGGCCAGAGACAGTGGGCCACCAGTCCCATAAGCAGAACCAGGGCCAACCTAACCGTAGGGTTTCCAAACCCTACTTCGCCTCCGTGCCCAGCCACGCCAACACAAACATGGAGGAGACTTCCACTGTACTCCGTCTCACCCCGTAGCAATCACGAATCAGGCGCTGGAGACGGGTTTTTACCGTGTCTGTTTTATCGTGTCCGACAGAATGACAATTGTATTAAATCAACTGTTTTCTATGTTATCTAATATGATTATATTCCAGTGGCTTAGAGCGCAGATACACCTATCAAAAACAGGATTCCCGGGATATATTTTGGATCTTAGAAACTTGCCCCATAGAATTATATTGTTTCTTTCTATAAATGATATTACCGCGCCTTCTAAAATAAATATTTCTCGAATTTTTAGAAAATGCTTGATTCCATAACGGTACTCCGGCCTATTGCTATACCTGTATCTGGGCCCTGGACCAGACCTCATTAGCCCATTCCCAGAACCAGCCCATCCCAACGATAGCCCATCAACAAGAGAGTAATTGTTGAATCAATATCCAAATTTAAAACGACGCGACGTGTCGGTGCACAGATATCTCCAACCGTCAAAACGGTGCCGTATTAAACTGTACCGACAGTTCAGATAAAAGCCATACCGAGACCCCACGGTAAAACAGAGACACTGGATCCGGTCCCTCGAATCACTCAACTTCTCGGTTCTTCTCTCTTCCGTAGATCACTCGGTTTCAGCGAGCCCAGCAACGCCATGAATTTATTTATATAATCAGAAACAAATTAAATTAATTAATCACTGTTTGTGTATCGAGTTGAGTTAAAAGAAGCTTTAATACTCTAATTAATAACTAAAAAATGCTTTAAATCCACATCTCCCTCTTCACATTTCAGATTTTTTTCACCGCAACAGAGCTTCTGGTTCTTCCAAATCCATCGATGGGTTCGTCAAAACCCATCCTTTTCGCATCGATAATCACAATCGTGTTCTTAATCGAATTGGGCACTTGCCAGGAATTTCAGAACATTGAATCGGACTGCGCCGGCCGGTGGATCCACATCCGGCGGCTTCCGGCGAGGTTCAACCTGGATCTGCTCGCGAACTGCTCGGAGTACCCTCTGTTCGACGATTTCTGCCCCTATCTGGCGAATCACGGTCTCGGTCAGAAGACCCACAATCGCTCCCGGAGTTGGTACCGCACCGACAATTACGTCTTCGAGCTCGCCTTCCACCGGAGAATGCTCGAGTACCCGTGCCTCGCCGCCGATCCCGCCGGAGCCGACGCTGTGTATCTTCCTTACTACGCCGGGCTCGATGCGTTGAGGTATCTGTATGGGTCTGATGTGAATCTTACCATGGAGCACGGTCTCGATTTGTACCGATTCGTGAAGGGGAGCGAACCGGAGATCTGGAACCGCCGGTCCGGCGCCGATCATTTCCTGGTCATGGCCCGGCCGGCCTGGGATTTTTCTCAGAGTCTCGAGAACGACCCGCCGGTGTGGGGCACGTCGTTTTTGGAGTTGCCGGAGTTCTTCAACGTCACCGCCCTGACGTTCGAGTCGCGGCCGTGGCCGTGGCAGGAGCAGGCGGTGCCGTACCCGACGTCGTTCCACCCGCCGAATCTCGCCCTTTTCGATTCGTGGGTCAGGCGGGTCCGCCGCTCGCGGCGGACCACGCTGATGCTCTTCGCCGGAGGCGGAGGCACCTCCGCCTCCCCCAATATCCGCCGCAGCATCAGGACCGAGTGCGAGAACGTAACGGCCCCCAATATCTGCGAGATCGTGGACTGCTCCAACGGGATCTGCGAGCACGACCCGATCCGGTTCATGAAGCCGATGCTGAAGTCGACGTTCTGCCTCCAGCCGCCCGGGGAGACGCCGACGAGGAGGTCCACGTTCGACGGGATCCTCGCCGGGTGTGTACCGGTGTTCTTCGAGGAGCAATCGGCGAAGTCGCAGTACCAGTGGCACATGGCGGAGGAGAAGTACGGTCAATTCTCGGTGTTCATACCGAAAGAGGAGGTGGTTTCGAATGGGTTGAGGATCGTCGATGTGTTGACGGCGATTCCGGCGGCGGAGGTGAGGAGGATGAGGGAGACGGTGGTGGAGCTTATGCCCAGAATCATGTACAGGAAGCATGGGAGCTCTCTGGGTCTGAGGAGCAAGAAGGATGCTTTTGATGTCGCCGTCGACGGGACTCTCCGGCGGATCAAGTCCAGGCTCTCCGACCCGTCGTCGGCTTTGTGATCTGTTCACATCCTTACACTTTGATCTTCTTTTTTTGTAATTAGTGTTTCGATTTTGTTGTTGGGGTTTCTCCGGTCACAACTCTCCTAATCCGAACTTATAAAAAGTATTATATAGTAACGCGGATTACAATCTATTGTATTTTCCGTTTTTTAATTTAACGGTCGTTAAAGGAGTAACAAAAAAAAATTGATAGGTCAGAATAAACGAAAGGTTTAAGTTATGACATCAAGTTTTCGCATATTACTTTAGAATAGTTTTAAAACATGTGACAAGTACATGATCAGTATTTCACGGGATTAGTCACGCTTAACAGACTTTAATACATTTTAAGAATTAATTGATGAAATTTGTTTACTATACAATACTTTTCATGTTTATGATTTGGTAATTAACTTTAATATAGTACAGCTACAGAGTGTTTCCTCTTTATTCTGTATATGGTTACATTTGGCAGTGATTTTCTGACCACGGTATCGTTTTATTGATGCAGAGACAATCTATTCAATGTTGTGGCTGCAATAAGATGAACATGAACATGATCAATTACATGAACTTGGGAATGGTTTTGTGGGCAATTAGATAAACATGTTGATTAAAAAAGTTTATGTGGGCAATTAGATAAACATGTTGATTAAAAAAGGTTCTGTTCAGCGGTTTGGAACATATTCGGTTATGGCATGCTGATTGATTAAAGGGATAATTGCAAAAAATTACTCGGTCATATTGGATAAATCGGAACCGAACTGATCCAACACAGACTCAGCTATGGCAAACATCACAGTCTAAGAAAAATAACTAAAATAGGAAATAAATCCAATACTAAAACAGAAAAACAAATCCAAAGGTGCCCATTGTCCTAAACAATTCAAGGTGGGGACTAAATGCTGTTTGATCCCTGCTTTCCAAGGACTCGTCTCGTCGACCCAACGGTCGATTGAACCACCGAACTTGAACCAGGCAATAAGGCGAGGAGGAACAACTCTCCCCGGGGACCCCTCCCAGAGTCAGTCCTTGGAGTCATGGGTTCTTCTCATTTCTCCTGATGAGTCTGTTTTCCAGCCCTCGCCTGATCTTCTAGCGGCTCCCCCGCTGTGTCCCTCTTTTGGCCACTCAGCCCATGCTGCGAACACCCAAGATGACATATCGTAGATGATTGGCCGACGCCCCAGGTGGACGACTCCTTTCCCGTTCGAAACTAAGCTCGTAAACCCGAATTAGGTATCAGGTCCACCATCGTGCGGGTTGTCTTCTCCCGAGTCAATCCGGTTCTTGGTATTGAATCTAGAGTCAACGAGGCAAATCCCGTTGGTGGTGGTAGTGGACATAGCTCTTTTCCCCAATCGGTCTCGTAGGGTCGATCCGCTTTGACGGTATTGAATTCCAGAAGGGAGTCCCCATAACGAGGAACTCCCGGGACCTCCCATTCGCAATCCCTAACTATGTGGCCAATTCTGGCACAACTGAAATAGAAAGTAGGGAGCTTAGCATACGTGACTGTGACATGGACCGGCTCCGGGTAGTCTCGGAAGCTCATAATCATTGTACGCTGGAGAGGTCTCTTCACGTCCATCCAGATCCGGACCTTCACAGTTCCGCCCCAACACATACCCCACTAAACACACGGGGTATCTACATGTTCTCCTAAGGCTTCTCTTATTGCCTCCCCGTGGCCTTTGTACGGGCAAGAGGTGGGATACCCCGAGCAAAGACCCAGAGCTGGTACATGTCCTACCGAGGTAGGTGCCTACACATGAGATCCAAGATCTCCCCGAGAAGCAGCAGATGGCCGTGGAAGCACCATGGTTCATTATGACAGACATAAGTCCTATCCGCCGATGACCGGAAGTAAAAAACCAGAGTGCCAAGTTCGATGTCCTTGACGACCACCCCCATCGCAGCGCGACCCCAAGCCCGAGTGATGATCTCCAACATGAGTTCCTTCCGCGGCAGAGTCAGAGCGGCTAGACAACCCACCAAGCCAAACTGAAGATCCCATCTGTAATGCAGCACACCGAGAACCCCTCCTGAATATCCCCTATAGTGGAGGGGTAAGTATGAGGGGTTGAGAACCCTTCGTGCATGGCGGAAGGGTTGGAAGTCAGGACATGTCTCAAACCAATCCATGTGGCGCCCGGAGCCAGAGGAGACGAGGCCCGTGAAGATCCTCATACAACTCTTTTGTGCCATGACATCGTCCGATTGATCGGCTACGACTCCGAGTTGTCAATTCCAATTCATGCTTGTGAACCGTAAACCACGGTTTGCGGTTCAAGTTCACTAAATAGTGAATCGAAACCAAACGAGCCATGCTTTACATCATACACTGCTCGTAATTCGCGATTCACTATTTTGCAAAACGTGAATCAGAACCACACACGATGCATGTGTTTATGTGGATTGAAGAGAAGGGCCATCGCATTTCATTAATTCGGATATTCACTTATTATCTTATTAATCTATGATTGTTTGGAACATTTTAGCTAAACTATAGGGTGTTTATCTCGAGTTTATTAAATGTTCAACGAACTGTACTTCCTATCAGATTGCTAAATAAACTTGTTTTTGCTTTGTTCGTAAATGATCATACTATGTCTTACCTGGGTTATGATCGTTAATGATATATTTTCTTCGTTTCAAAAGAAAATAATTGAATGTGAAACTGAAAACTGAAAAGGTTGTGGCCATTGGGCCCAATTGTACTTTGTGCCGAGACTCTGTTGGGCTGGAAATGCTTAGCAGCACAATGCCCCAGTAAAGAGCCCATGCTTTTCACAATTTGCCTAAAATTAATTCAACAGTAAACATAGCCAATTATATTTAAATATCGGTGATAAGGACACATTGAGGCGGTTTGGGGAGGTATCCTCCATGTCACTCCCAGACAAGGGAAGAACAAGCCACCTGAAAAATCAATGAGTTGTTTTGTTCGATGTCGACTTAACAAATTAGAATTGTACGATCTCGAGTTTTAAAAATAGGACAATACAATCACAATGAGTCAACCCTTCCTGCTTACCATATCCACTACGATACGACTCGAATTGCTCATGATATGAGCTCTTTTGACGCGATAACTGTTCGAGCCACTACTGTACGTCTCGAATGGCGTAAGCCTGACCCTCATTGTATCTACACAACCATCACATCCCCATTTGGTCGAAGGCTACGAAGAGGCGCACTAGTAATCCTGAGGGAGGGTTGATCCAGTGAGTAGCCGCTCCTAGGTCCGTCAAGTTGATTTGGGCTTAGAGGACCTTGCAACGTGTTCGTGCCTCTTGCAACCTGCCATTGAGCAGAAACGATGTATGCATTCAATCTTAAGAGCAACTGTAGTGGGCTCGGAGTCGAAAAAGATCAGAATTATAGTTGATACATTGTTATTCCAAAATAGAGGTCAAATTCAGCTAGTCGATTATAAATAAAATCGACAAATAGCCTGAAAATAAAAGTTGAGGAAGGAAAAAAGAAAAAGAAAAGAGGGAGGGTCAAGTATGAACATTGACGAAACCGTAGAATCTAGGAGAGAGAATTTGTTAGAAAGAGAAAAAAAAACATCATTTTTTCGTCACATTTCCCTCTTTTTTGGCAATTCACGTTTCAATCAGATGCCAATGCAATGCTCAAACATCACTCATAGAGCCAATCGATTTGATTAAAAAGACGGTGACATTTCCTCTTTCGACCCACCACTTCACTCTCAAATATAAATGAATCTGTCGATCCCCAGATTCAACGCAATTCACCCTCTCCACTCTTTTTTTTTCCTCCTGATGTTTGGAGATTTTGATCAGAATCGACCGTCAAAATCGGTCTCCACTGCAACACACCCAACAATCAGCTCTCGATCTGACCTATTCAATCCAATCACCACTATAGATACTCTAGAAACACACGAGGACACAATAATAAAACGTTATCTTTCTCAATAAAATCTCATACCTCACGTGTCAACCACTATGTTGTCATAAACTTGCCTCTTATGTTTGGGTCTACAACCCAACACTGATTTTCATCGCAATTATAAAGCCCCGTATCTCACTCACATCACAAGTCACAACCACGAACATAATCAATCCAAGCCACTGTTCATGTACATTGATATTGCTGTTCATGTCTCGACCTCTTTGGGCACATGTTATGCTGGTGAGGCACATTTTCATGTGATTTTGATACATAATTAGATTTATCTTATTGTTTGAAACTATAGATGAAGAAACATAAGGACTCTGGTGGGAGCTGCGAGAAACGGGCCTGTTTTGGTAGCGCCTCATGCCGCATTCTCACAATCTTGCTCCCCCGTCCCCATCGCGGCTTTTAACATTTACACTTACGAGCGGTTTGGTGGAGATTTGGATCCAGATCGGTCGTTGCAGACATATGGCTCCGCTATTTGTGCAGTGACATCACTAACACGTGTTATTGAATAATAATATCTATAGAATAAAAATTTGAAACATTTTTTGATATTTGACAACTTAGTGGCAAAGATTTGAAAATGAGAGGGTTGAAATTTGCGAGACTTATGTATTTTGGGTGTTCCTACTAAAAAGTAGTATACAACCGATTTCTTAGGTTAAAAGTGCTCTAATGATATTATAATCTAACTATATACACCGAGGATATATATATGAACACCGCCAGCATAAAATTTACTTGTTTTCTTTGTAAAACTGGCGACAAAGAAATTACATTAATCATATCAACTAAATATTACGCAAGCAGGATTAAAACTCTTGGTTCCAGATGTGTCCCGATCTTTCGTAGGTGATTTGACGCTCTTGAACCCTTAGAACACGTCTAATTTCTATCTTAGACAACAAAAATAAATCCAATATCCTACCTTCAAGAAAAAAAAACAGTAAATATAGCCAAAACCCTAAAGGTAACAAAAAATAAAACAACGTAAAATGAAAAAAGATTGAAATAAAATGAGAACATCTTCTCGCACACCCTGGGTAGATCAGCAGGACCCGATCTTGGATCATGGGGGTAGGCCACTGATGAGTGGTAATGACTATGCGTCAAAACCTTCTTTTTACGTGCAATATGACACATTCATCAAGCAATATATGTGACGTTTAAGTACCGATCGACCCCACATACAGTAGATGTATCACTAGTATTTTGCTAAAACCTGGGGACATGGGTTGTCACTTCCACATCCTCGGAAAAAAAAAGAGCAAAAAAGTAAATGATAGTTTTAAAGTCTAGACATAAGTAAAATATGTACACGCTACCACCTAAGAAACATAGCAATTGATTCACACAGAGTCAGCTACAGGTACACGTAAACATGACTTCCAATTAACGCATGGTTTGGTTAACGAGGGTGGAATCAAATAATGCTTTCCTTATGGTCTTAGAACACTTAAGTTCTTATGTATGCGGTATCATCAGATCAACCACATACTAGTCAGGGGGAGAGGGAACAAGACCATTTTCCCGGTCCGACATGCGAACCACCAATCATCGGAAAGCAATAAAATAGAGTGTAGTTCTATAATCTTGCGCAAAGATCGATCAATCCTCGAACGAGAGGTAACAACAACGAATGCATGTCACTCTCGCTACCAACTACCACAAGTAGAGATAACTACATCACTAGGCGAATCAACTCAGCTACGCCTAGTTCACTTCCTACTTCTCGAATGCCATCAATAACGATGAACACCGAAAATCAAGTAGAACTAAATAGAGTATCGAATCACGATACTCTGGTACTACACAAGTATGAGATGACTCTAAATAAATTGTTGAATATACTTAGTTACATATAGTTCAATCAACCTGACGACCTGCTTATCAAAAAAAAACATGACGACCGAATGAATCGATCATCAAGGAGAACTAACTAGAGCAACGAATCACAAAGCTCTAGTAATACACAAACATAAGTAAACTCTAAATCATGTACGACTCTACTTAGCTACGCATAGTTCACTTCTTGAAAACCAAACACCACCGATCAAGATGAGTTCGGTAATCAAGTAGAACTACATAGAGTAACGAATCACGAAACTCTGGTAATACGCAAGCGTAAGTAAATTCCATAAAACTGAAATCTCGTCTCACACTAGATCGAATCATGGATCGCTCCAAACATCAATATACATAGCGCACACAACAATTAAGAAAAATCCTCAAATCGTTCGGTCGACTTGAAACACACAAGAGAGTCAAGAAAACACATCCTAACATATATCTATCTCGTCAATGGGAAATCGAGACATAAAAAATGTCAGAAATCCTAGATAAGGTCACAAAATGGATAAAATTTGTATTTTTACGAAATCTAGCCTAAAACTTGATATACACCCGACGAATTCTCGTTAGAACCGTTATTAACGATGTTACATATAAATATCTGATGATAAGTTTAATTATTAATGATGTTACATGTTCCTAACTAGTGGTCTCATCTCAAATATCATTGTCCTACAAGTTTAGTAGGATTTGGATTAGGGTTTGGCAGATAATAGATGTAGCACATGCAATGGGGGGCCTAATTACTTGGTGTAGAAGGTGAGTGCCCTAATTAGGGTTTGGGGGGTCCTTCAATTGGACCCCACCTTCCACACCTTGCTTTGCTTTCATCATCAAGTCTTGTGTTGTACTGTTGTGGGTTCCTTCTCCTTCTCACCTGATCTGACCTACTTTCTCAAACTAATGCCAATAATAAACCCCAAAACATGTCCTGGTTTTGCATTTTCAATATTTTACAATACGTACTCTTCTGTCTCTATTTTTGTGTATATCATAGCTATATTTCAAACCAACTAAAATTATTTTAGCTTTAAGTTTTGAGGAATGGTCAACCAAATCTGTTGGAAGAATATTGAATGAAATAAAAAAATTATCATGGAGACTTTGTTTGATGATTCTTAAATTTAGTTAGGGTTTGACTTTGTTTGTCCCTGTATCATGGGGGACTATTGAGCATAAAATTCAATAATGGTGTTGAAAATGTTATTTATCATGTCTCCAATAAACATTTCAAATCAAATGTCGAAAGACTGTCTAATAGATATTTGACATTATCGATTCAAAGTGTTGTCTTTAATGATATGCTTCCCAATAGAATTGGGCCTCGACCACATCTATAAAGTTGTAGACGATGGGTTGGATATTCTAACGTATCAAAAATCATATTAATCGAAGATTTGTAATTTCATTATGCCTCATGACAATAATAAATATAAATATGAATTACATATTTCCGCATCGTAATTTCATTTACACTTTAAACTCCGGTATTTATCATGTAAACTAACGTTTACCAAAAAAGTGTCCTTACCATGCATACGAACAATGAACGAAATCAACTCATAAAAAAAGTCATAATCGAATTAAATGGAAGTCATAGAACTTGCAAAAACAAGAGTTTTATAAACACATATTAAATTACTATAATTCATATTACATGAGATTATGTTTAGAAAATTTGACTATATATTTCTATAACAGACATGAAAAACCCATTTTTTATATCATGTTAAAATATTAATAATTTGAAAATTTATAACAACAATACATATTCTCAATACACAAACAAATAATTTTTTGGGGTTGCAAGATAATGATAAGAAATGACTTTGTTGATTGGGACTATCTAATTAATGTTAAGCTGAATTTGTCTGTAAATGGCTTACAACAAACACATGGGTTTGGGATCATATACATACTATTGGTCTCCTAATTACCCAACATCTTTATTTTTCCAAGTATGGGTTTTTAATTCAATCTGCTTCTCTCCTCTTTTCTCTAATCAATCTATTTCTCCTTACTTCTTTATGAAGCCTATGTCTATGCAACATAAGTGCCAAAACAAAAAGTGAACATCATAAATACAAATACTTTTCAATTAATATTTCTAAAATTTATTCACTTTGATCATCTTTAATTTAAAAAAAAGGAACAGTTTCATATCTGTTTAATAAAATATTTTATATTTTATTTAGAGTATTATGGTTTTTTTGTATCACTTCAATACCTTAAACGTTTAATAATTCATTTAGAGTATGTTAAATCTATTTTTGTCATTTCAATACCCTAAACTTTCATTAATTTCATTTTGGTATCTACCGTTAACTTTACGCTAAATTTAGTTGTTAATGAAGAGTATTATGGTCATTTTATCTGTTTTGGATGGAAAATCAGATAGAAAGTTAACAGTGGGTGTTAAAATGAAATTAATGAAAAATTTAGGGTACCAAGGTGACACAAAAAAGATTTAGGGTATTAAAGAGGAATTACCCCACATGCGATGAACAAACCAGGTATACTGAAAGGAAAACAATGCACGCTAGAAAAATCAAAGGATCGAAGAAAAAGAAGAGCCGCCGCTAAAAAACGATGATAATTAGGTTTTGGAGGTTCTGTCAAAGCCTCCAAACGAGAACACAAGATTCCGTCATGCCACTCTTTTAATTAACTTTGGTTTAATCTTTCTTAGTTTTAGTAAAAATGATATTTTTTTTAAAATAGCTAACACTCTTTCTAACTTTCTTAAAAAAGAAATCAATTAGTATGATTTACAATCCTAAAAAAATCTAAACTCAATCACCATATATATTTACTTGTTCGCTTATATAATATGATTTCAAATACTTTGCTAACAATTCAAGCAATAGAGGACCTTTTTTTTTCACTACAAACACTCCGTTTTTGCGTGCCCTCTCTCTCTCTCTTTCTTTCTCCGCCAAATCTCTCAGTTTTAGTGCTCTCCCACCGTGTTCGTCTCCGAAAACGACGCCGTACCGACCTCGACCTCGATCGTCACCGTATCGATTCCAGTTCTTCAATGGAAATCGACAGATCGTCGACGGCCCAATAACCAGGAGTACCGGGGAGAGCTTAATGCGCCGGATCGGCAATGCGAGTCAAGGAGATGCATCCCCTCTGCTGTATCACGCTGGAGAGCGCCGGCGTCGGCGACCAATCGCCGGAGACGCCGTCTCTGGCGAGGACGCGCAGCCTGCCGATGATGATCGGTGGATCTGACCGCAATGCCGGGAGGCCGGCAGGATCCGACGCCGCCGTCGCCGGCGTGCTCTACAAGTGGACCAATTACAGCAAGGGGTGGAGATCCAGGTGGTTTCTGTTGAGGAACGGCGTGCTCTCCTACTCGGAGATCCGCCGGCCGGAGAGTCTCAGCATGCTCTCCCCCGGCGATGACGTCAGGCTGATCGGAGAAATCTCCACCGCCAGGCTGTCGCGATTGGACGGCGGAGGGAGGCGGAGGCAGCGGAAATCGCTCGGCGTGGTGCGTCTCAAGGTAATGGGTTTTGTGATTGGGCCAATTGGGGATCTCTGTGTGACCTGCAATCGGTTTGGGACCCAAATAGTTACAGTCGTGCACGCTTTTTTGTCGACATTGCGATTTAAATTTTGGCGCTACTGAGATTTCTAGTACAGGCAAATAAATTGATTCTAATAATTCAATTGAGAGCTTTACCAAATCCGTCCAATTTTATTTTCTGTCTGGTTTTTGGCACAATTACAAAACAGAACCGGAGGTTTCTGGGTGTGTTCGTCGTGTTCATGGCTGCGAATCAAACCCAATTGGGGATCTCTCTCGATTGATTTTTTTTTTCTCTCTTTGTTTTGAGCTATGGAGCTACTGGGTCTTCTCTAATTTGCTTTTACAATTTTAACTGGTTGTTCATGTCAAGTGGGTCACATCAACAGGTGGGTTAGGCTTTGCCATGCCCCTAGGTTCTGTGGTCACGTCACGTCATTATCGCTCCAGATGGTTCGGTTTTATCGATAAAAATTGGATATTTGAGCTTGGGTTCTAATCAGTTTTTAACTTTGAAGCATGGGTTTTCTTCCATGCCTTCACCTCTCTCCAGTCTCCATTTTGGTTCATCTCAATTCAACATACTCATTTGTAGACTTGACTTTGCATTTAGGAACTCTTGTCACTCTGAAGAACCCAAAGCTACAGTTATTTGAAGATTTGTGGGGTGTTTCATTGGCTTGGAAGTCTGAGTGGTTTTGATTAGCTGTGCAATAAGCAAACAGAAAATGTGGGGACCTTGGAGACTAGTAGGTGGGGTTTCACTCTACAAGCATTGGGTTTTATGCTTGTGCTTTGCCAGTTTCTGTCTGTTCAAAACTTAGAATGTGTTCTCTTTTCTGGGCATTTGTTCCCAATCCTATCTTCATTTCCCCCCTCCAAGCCCTTTTGCTACAGTTGCTCCCAAACTTCACATCATCTTCTATCTGGTCAGATGTTGCCTGGTTAAGGTTGCAAACTGCAACATTTTTTAATGGGTTTCAGATACTAGGATATTAGGTATTTGTGGTGCTATTTGAATTGCTGCCTAAAAACTTTTGGCTTTCATGATAATCATTTTTATTAACTTGTTGCTCTGTTTATGTTCTGGTGGGCATGGAAGGTGGATAGACTGAATTTTAGACATTCCCCTGATTTTCAGTTTGATGATCTTTGTGTAATTCAAATTCTTTCAACGGATATCAGCACAAAATGAAAATCTCTTATTTTTTTTTATCTGGGAAATGACATTTATACTTGGTCTACTATTATTGCTAACATTATCCGAGTTTGTCATCTAAAGGATACATGTGTGCTACTATATTCATGCATGTTATGGGGCTTCTAGGTCATGTTTAATTTATGAAAGTAGTTTGAAATTTTTAGCAGGTTTCATCATTTCGAGAAAGCAGGTCTGATGACAGACGGTTTTACATATTCACCGCTACAAAGACCCTTCATCTAAGAACGGATTCAAAGGCAGACCGGGCAGCTTGGGTTCAGGCCTTGGTCTCATCTCGGAGCCTATTTCCACTCAGAGAACTAGATGACAGTCTTTCCATTGTACCCCGTGATTTATCTATATCAACAGAAAGGCTGAAAAGGCGTTTACTTGATGGGGGAATCAGCGAGAGTCTTGTAAAAGAGTGTGAACAGATTATGCTCTCTGAATTTTCAGATGTCCAAGGACAGGCTAAAGTTCTTTGTGAAGAAAGGTCCTATCTGCTAGACACTGTGAGGCAATTGGAGGTGAAGTGTTGAAAACTTTGCTTCTTAATGGAATTGCTAGCAATAGTTTTCCCATTCTTTTATATTGTCAAAACATGGTATTTTGTCTGATCCCATGTTCCCGGGTCAGTAATAGTAGTTTGTATATATGATTTAGCTTTGGAATCGAGAATATGTTGAAGAATAAATGACGTGGTCCTATAATTTATAGAATATTATTGCAACATGTAAAGTTAGTCTTTGTGACTATATTCATCTAGTTATAAGCTTTGTTTTCTTTCATGTATGCAGGCAGCTAATATTGAGGCTGAAGCCTCCGGCATTCATGATGGTGAATACCATTTGACAAACCATGAATTTTCCAGCCTTGGACGAGGAAAATATAGTGGTATGCAACTTTTTTCCTTTACTATCTAATTCCCATCATCTATTTATTTTCCTCGTTCAAAGCTTAATAGTGCAACTACTGAAGAAACTGAAATTAGTTGAGCACACTGGTTGCCTGAAAATATGTAGTCAACTTTATTAACATTACGGTAGTAATGGGGCATGATGACTTTAACCAAAACCAAATTCTTAATGTATATAATCTGGTAGTGAAGCTGATTTGAGTCTGAAATTTGAAATCTAACTTGAAATGTGAAGAGCCTTATCCTCTTAAACATTGGTACATCATATGTTGTCTGGTAGGGAAGCTGTTCGAGCTAGAAATTCGTAATTTAACTCGAAAAATGAGGAGCCCTGTCTTCTTAAACATTTATTGTATGGCTCAGAGGCACTGTATATCAGTGCATTTACTCTGATGCTCATTTAACATCCTATTTTGGTTTTCAGAATGTAGCACAACCGAATCTGATGACATTGAGAAACAAGAGCTTGACGAAGTGTCAGATGAAGAGGAAACATCTTTCTTTGATACAAACGAGTACTTCAATGAACCTGCAGTGAGTTGTAGATCAACAACTGATGCAGATCATGCAGATAAGATGCATGATGCAAGCCACTCTAGATCTTCACTTGTTGTGAGGCGAAACAAGCTTCCTGAACCAGTTGAGAAAGAGAAAGGGGTCAGCCTTTGGTCTATAATCAAGGACAATGTGGGAAAAGATCTTTCAAAAGTCTGTCTCCCTGTTTACTTCAATGAGCCAATATCATCCCTTCAGAAATGCTGTGAGGATTTGGAGTACTCTTACCTTTTAGATAGAGCATATGAGTATGGAAAAGCGGTATGGTTTATGTACTTCATTCTTGGTCTTTGCTTAGTTTTCTCCTTTTGGTATACATAAATTGATGCTCATAATTTGTATTGAACACGACATTTTGTTTGTTTGTATTTCTATTTTGCTGCCAGGGGAATAGTCTCCTGAGGATTCTGAATGTTGCGGCTTTTGCCGTTTCTGGATATGCATCAACTGAAGGAAGGCACTGCAAACCCTTCAATCCCTTATTGGGAGAAACTTATGAAGCTGATTTTCCCGATAAAGGAATTCGTTTCTTCTCTGAGAAGGTTAGTGGTATATACTTACAATATCACACTCCATTGTAACCTTCATTTTCAATATGATTTATATAGGAATAAATGCAAAAACTATGCGCGTTTTGCAAATACTATCGGTGAACTATTTTTGTTTTGCAAATGACATCTCCCAACTATTTTGTCTGCAAATCCACTAACGGGGTTAATTTTTTGTGTGTAAAAAGTCAAAAGTAACCATGCAAATGTGTATGCATGAGGATTCCAAATTACAAAACACGTATACATGAGGGTTACAAATTGCAAAAAATGTATAATGTGAAGGGCCAAACTGTCGTTTACAAAAAATTGAAGTCACATGACTAATTTCCATTAAAGATAATGGATTTGCAAACAGAAAATAGTCGGGGGAAGTCGTTTGCAAAAAATAAAATTGTTCACCGATAGTATTTGCAAAATGCACATAGTTCACCCCAAGTTTTTACAATTATACATTTTTTATATTGAGGCTCTGGTGTAAGAAACTAAAGAAAAAAATAATTAAAATGCAGCCCTTAGTGTTAGGCGTTGACTGAGCCATGTAAAAAGGGTGTGCTCTTTATGTTATACAGGTCAGTCATCATCCAACTCTCATTGCCTGTCATTGTGAAGGTAAAGGATGGAAGTTTTGGGGCGACAGCAACTTGTGCTCAAAATTTTGGGGGAGGTCAATTCAGATTGACCCTGTTGGAGTTCTGACCCTAGAATTTGATGACGGGGAGATTTTCCAGTGGAGCAAGGTATGAATTGCTTTCTCATCTCACGTATGTGCCGAACAACCGTTATAGCTCAGTTGTATCCGTTTTATTGTTCTCTTTTGAGTTCCTTTGATGTAGATGCTAAAGTGGCCTTGCTTTTCTTAGGTGACAACTACTATTTATAATCTTATCCTTGGTAAAGTGTATTGTGATCATCACGGAACAATGCACATTCAGGGTAATCGCCAGCATTCATGCAAACTCAAGTTCAAAGAGCAATCTTTTCTAGACCGAAATCCTCACCAGGTTAGTAATAAGATGGGATAATCTCACTCAACTACCCTTAAGTATGCACATTTCTCCATCAACTACCCCAAAGCTTAAAAACTTTTTGACAACCCCCAAATGTCCGTTGCGTCTTCACGTCTCATCATCTACATGTATGTAGGTCAATGGCTTTGTTGAAGATACTGCTGGGAAGAAATTGGCTACATTGTTTGGGAAATGGAACGATAGCATGTATTATATCAATGGAGAGGAAACTGGCAAAAACAAGGATTGCACATCCTCATCTGATGCCTCCTTGTTGTGGAAAAGCAACAAGGCTCCTCCTAATCTTACTCGATATAATTTGACATCGTTTGCTATTACACTAAATGAGCTGACGTCAGGACTGAAGGTAGAGATGGTGCATAGATCGAGCTTTCCAAATGCATATTCATTTTGTTCTTAAGCATGTCTAATTGGTTTTATAGCTGTCTGATTTCTGGTATTTGATCACGGATTAAGGAGAAGCTTCCTCCAACTGATTCCAGACTCAGACCGGACCAGCGGCATCTAGAGAATGGGGAGTACGAGAAGGCTAACGGAGAGAAATTAAGACTTGAGAGAAGGCAAAGAATGGTACTGCTACGAAAACTATAAACCATAAACAAATGAGCATCATATTCATGTTGTCTTATTGAACCATTGTTTCATTGTTATGACTATACAGTCTAGGAAATTGCAAGAGGACGGATGGAAACCCCGATGGTTCGGGAGAGAAGGGCAAAATGGACCTTTCCGCTTTGTGGGCGGGTACTGGGAGGCAAGAGAGGAGGGGAAGTGGGATGGATGTCCAAATATATTTGGTGAATTTGATGAACTTCTTGCCGGGTCTGAAAGCTCTTAAATTGAATTCAGGTACAAGCTTCTCTATACCAAACAGGGATAATTGCAAAAAACTACTATGAATTTGTCTTTTTGTTGAAATCTGTATATACAAAGACTATTTACATTTTACCCTTACATTTTAGATTTAAAAAATATTAAGTAAAAAAACAAAAATCCAATTTTCATATGCGTTCTTTTCTTCCTTTTTATAGTATACGTGATAATTTTAAGTGATATGGAATTTTGGATTTTTTTTTATATTTATTATTTTTAGAATTTAAAATTTCAAGGGTATAATCGTCATTTCGGAACAAATTTATACAAGTTCAAGACATTTTTTTTTGCAATTACAAAGAAGATGGCTACAAGTTGATATTTTTTCTTCTAATTGTGATTAGCTCTCTTGATGACCAGGATGAATGAAAAATAAATTTAAAGAAAAAGAGAAAATTTTGAGGATTGATTGCGACATGAGGACATAAAGCAGCCTGATTCAATTACACAAGATAGTGGATCGGAAAGGTATGAAATTGATGATTAGCTTAGAATTAGAGGTTTATTATACTGATTTTGGGCTGGATCAATCATATATATACAGGACATGAAATCTCCACAACCTTAATATAGGCTCATACTCAGAAATCAAATCCAAGATCTTGTATGCTTATAATGATCTAAGAATTTTTGGTGATATTACATGTCCCACATGGTGATCTGTCTTCAATGTTACTATAATGTTTCTGTTTTCTCTATTTCGATGGCCTTCACATGGGTGCGTAGTGGTATTGATTATGATTATGATTATGATTATGATTATGATTATGAATGAGACCACCTAGATTCTGGCACGTGAGTCGAAAAGTTGACACTTAAGGGTCATTGATTTATACGATGTGTAATTATCATCCCCTGCATTTTTTGTCCGATCAACTTTTATATTATCGAGGGTTAATTTCATCTGACTATCCTAAAAATTCTTAAGTTTCATCTCACTACCTAAAAAATAGTTAGTGGCACTTCACTACCCTAACTATGAGTTAAGGAATAGTTTAATACCCAGAAGAACATCTACACTATTAATAAATTTTGCAAGTCTTAGGTTGAATACCATACACATAATTACACAATTACACTATTATTTTGTAATTCTTCAATCTAGGACTTACAATTATTTTTAGTAGTATAGTTGTGTGCTTTTGGGTACTAAACTGCTCCTTAACTTATAGTTAGGGTAGTAACTATTTTTAAGGTAGTGAAATGAAATTTAAGAATTGTTAGAGTAATGAGATGAAATTAACCCTATTATCAATCTTGTGTGTAAATGAAAAATGGCATTGAAAACTCACAACAAATGTGAATTATACAGTGTTTGATATTTGGATTCCTGTTAATCATAGAAATTAAAAGTGTCTCAAAATTGTTAGGAGTGAGGAGGAGAAAGAGGGGCTTATTTGCGGAACAACCTTATTTCGGAATATAATTGCATCATGTTCTTTCAGTTCTAATTTTTTTGGCAAAGTCATGATACTAACCTCATAGGCCACCGTCGGGCAAATTGAATATCCGGGATGATAAGAAAAATCCCCGATTGGGTAAAATCCGGATAGCTTTCATAGATTTCCACTGTTTATAAATATAACTATTTTACAAATTTTCCTGGAGAAAGAGTCAGGATTCGAGAATATTTTCTGAGATCGGGTGATTTGAAAAATGTCAAATTATTACATGGTGCAGTGTGGGACATTACCAATTAAAGGACAAGGATATAGAAAAATGACAAAAACACACCACACAATTATAGTGCTCGAGATTTTGGCAGCTCATAGTTACATGTTCATATATATAGTGGGGGCTTTTGTTTCATTCACGTGGCTACAGAGACACATATATCAGCAATACATACAAATTTATTCAACTCAATCACTTCATGCGACGCATGTTTTTTCTTTCTTTATGCTGACAACATTGAGCTTTTTATTCAATTTTTGAATACAAAAACAAAATGACTGTGTAGGGCTAGACACGGAT
The DNA here is from genome assembly GCA_963921825.1 of Erodium maritimum. Taxonomy (NCBI): domain Eukaryota; kingdom Viridiplantae; phylum Streptophyta; class Magnoliopsida; order Geraniales; family Geraniaceae; genus Erodium; species Erodium maritimum. The sequence goes on from OY997588.1 coordinate 155,073,175, forward strand.
TTAATAACACAGAGAGATGCTCTCTCAAAGAGCCGCCGGACCCCATGAGGCCCCTTGCTCATTCCTTGGTAATACTACCGGCTACCTTGTCATACGACTAGTGTTTCATTCGCCATCGAAACTGTATCTTGTCCTATTATCTTATTTTCATTATTGTACGATCCATGTGATCTTTCTATTCTTATATCAATAAAAGTTCTATCGTATGCTAAAAAAACACGGATTTAATTTAATCATCGTTCGTAAAACATGATACAAACTTCTCTTTTGAAACAAGGCGTTTTATTCAATAAGCAGTGTCATTCTCCTTACATAGATTAAAGGCCACATATCCTAAATTTCATATTATAATCCAAAACTCCATTGTGAGGTAGCTGTACCGGTACTCCGGATTCGTAAAGTCAGTCTACTTTTACATCGTAAACAAGAAAGTACACCAACAAACACCAAACTTAGAAAGCATGCAATATCGATTTTCAGAAGCGTAATTCACCTCGATCACACCCTAAAGTACGATCCAATATTTGAATTGTAAGTATATCAAAATTAAAAATTTTGATTAAAAATTAGACTAAGAAGTTACTGTAACTTAACTTAACTTGTATATATACATAACAGAAGTTGTTCATGATATTTAATTAAATAGTTAATCAAACGCTTTAATCTCCTCCTTCCCCGCTGATTTGTTTACATGAAAAGGTTATTAACACAGGAAGAAAACGAAAAACACTAATTAATGATGTAATAAACACAACAATTAAGGAACCCATTTTCGGGCATTTTACAACGGTAACGTATCAATCCGCACATATAGTTAGTGACGCGAGCCCTCGGCCTCCTCCAGCTCAACGATGCCGTGGTCCGCAAGCCTCTTCTCCTTATACACAAACCCTCTCGAGCACACCAAGTAGACCACGAAATTGAAGGCGCTCAAGATCGCCAGCAGCCAATAGAAATTGTACAGCTTCCCCTGGTTCAGGTTGTCGGCGAGCCACGCGTGTTTATCTCCGGTGACCTTGTGGACCACCGTCACCAGGAGGGAGCTGAAGAAGAAGCCTAGGGATAAGGTGGTTAGGAATAGACCTGTGCTCATTGTTTTCATCCCCTTTGGGCACTCCCTGAGGAAGAAGTCGAGTTGGCCGATGTAGGTGAAGGCCTCGCCGGAGCCCACGAAGAAGAATTGGGGGATCAGCCAGAAGACGCTCATCGGGATGATGGCGGACTTGTCGGTTGTTAGGCCGTGGGATCTGGCCACGTGGAGGCGCTTGATCTCGACCAGGGCGGCGGATACCTGTTGTTCCGAATAAAGAGTTACTTATAAAAATTGGAGTAACAATTAATCGAAAATGTTGACTCTGTAGTCGTGGAAGCCCGACCGATATATGTGGCTCATTTAAGACAAAATTCACACGGTATTAAAGTTGGTTTGAATCACATCCTGTTTGCCATCTTTATCTTATGTTGTTCAGCTTATTTACAGATACTAAGACTTACTATACCTAACATATAGATGTCCAGTCCTACTTCTAACCACATCTTGAAAAGCTACTACGTTAGGGTCAAACTCAATTGACAATATTAACTTTGTTAGAAAAGTCTAGCCGATATAAGTGTAATTTGAATGATTTTAGAATTGATTCGACCCATAGACTTGTTTGTCAATTCTATCACGTACTCTCCGGTCCATATACAACTATTTAGTCCTACTATGACACAGTGTTGATGTACATTCTACATATAAGGGGAGTGTCCAACTCGAATTCACGTCAAAGAAACTTTAAATTAGGATCACAGTTTACTAGTAAGTGTTCGAATATAATTATAATTAGGTTATTAATTATCAGTTTCAGCTTTTAGCTGAGTTGGTCCTTTAATATGATATCAGAGCTCGTCACTTCACGAAACTGGATTCAAATCTATTCTATAGAAAAATAACTATTTTTTCTTAATTCATTAGATTTGTCCACAAATAGGTCAGCCCTTATATCTATTTTCAATAGATTCTTCTATCCGTAAACGGTATTGTGCGTAAAAACGTGAATTAGAACCTACTTAACTTTTTAATTGTGAAAATATAACTGATATAAATAATATATTCCAAACAATATTAATCATACCATGGCCATGGTGGACATGACAAGGCCGACCCCAATCCGTTGCAGCGGAGTGAGCCCTTGCTTGTTATGAAGGATCTTCCTAGCGACCGGCACGATGATCTTGTCGTAGATAGGCACCGTGAGGAGGATGCTTCCGACGAAGAACACCGTCAGCGAGGCGGCGGGGATCTTAAACGACTCCCCGATGCGGCGGTCCATGGTGGTGGCCTGCGACACCGAGAACGTCGTCATCTGAGCGTAGATCGTCCAGAACGTGATGGTGGTGGCCCAGATCGGCAGCATCCTGATGACCAGCTTCACCTCCTCCACGTCCGTCATGGTCGACACGCGCCACTTGCTCGCCGGCGCGTGGTGGCCGGCGTCACCGGGGCCCTTGATCGCTGCCTTGTCCAGAAAGCTGCATGCGTCATGCACGAAAAACACGTAAAGCTCGTGAGGACTTTTGTTAGGACATGCATGAGGACAAAGGTTGTTTGGGGTTTAGCTGTCATGAAGTGTGGATTCGGAAAAAGCGATGTTGTAATAACGTGGATGTGTCGTGTGAGGGTTTTAAAAAGTGATGCGTAAAGACAAATGATAAGCGTGAGTATCTATATGTTTTACAGACAAGACAACACGGGCTGGTTCGCTCGTGCCTCTTTTTTTTTTTCTACGTTCAATTCATCTTATTAACTGAATCCATATATATTATATATGTGTCAAAATAATGTAGTATGGTCCAATCTGATCTCGATCGCTACTTGCAACTTGATATTACTATATATATATATATATATATATATATATATATATATATATATATATATATATATATATATATATATATATATTTATATATGTAATAAGGACAAAGAGGCACTGTACACTACATATGTGGATTAGATTCTCAATTCTAGATAAGGTTGTGTTCCAGTGTATGCAGATTGTGTTTCAGGTCCTGGCTTTTTCAATGAGGGGGCACCGAAATTTTTTAGAGATAATACGTAATTGTAAAAGAAATTGAGTGGGCATAACTACGAATTTTGGAAGGATTTAAGGGGTATTTTTTGGAAAAAAAAAATTGAAAAACATATAAGAATATTTCAAAAAAAAAAATGAGGAGCCACGTGACCCCAGGCCCATGTGGCTCCGCCACTACTCTTAAGTATTGGTCACGAAATTTATACTGCCCAACGTTTTAAAATAACATATACACTATTTTAAGTATTAGTCACGCAGTTTTGTTGATAAAAATGGACGAAATATTTCATTCTGTTAGTCATATGACCTCAAGTGTCATATAATAGATGATGAAATGACGTTTTCCCTTACTTATTTGACCTCTATACATTTATAAGGAACATTACCACTGTATCCTCATTATTGTTCCTTATAAAATGTATAGAGATCAAATATTTAAGGGAAAAAAATATCATTTTACCATATATTATGTGACACTTGAGGTCATATGACTAGCGGAATAGAATATTCCGTTCATTTTTACTAACAAAATCGTATAGTCAAAACTTAAGGTAGTACATTTTTTTCATTTTGAAACGTTGGGTAGTGTAGTGTTCGTGACCAATACTTAAGAGTAAGTTTCGATATTTAACGCTAGGTATAAACTAAGAGCTAATCTAGATCCGGTAGAACTTTGAATTTATTTTATAATAAAAATTCTTTTAAAATTCATGAATCAGTGATCATTAATTCATATTAAAAAAAATGCTAATCACATAGATAGTAAATATACATCTACTTGATGCTACAATAACTGTGACACTATATACATGTATAAGAGTCTTATCCATGGTAAATGATCCTTATGATATGCATTAAATTTTAGATTCACATTTATAAAATTTTGTAATTTGTTTCTTGTTTAAACTATATGGATCTATTTATAACGGATTATCTCTTATATATAATGTTATTTTGTAATGCAAAAAAACAAAAGATTCTGACAATGTAGAGATGCAGTGAGTCTGAGTCCCAATAATGGTGGGTCGGTTTCACATGCATGCCTAACCCAAGACCGAGTCGCTACTTTGAAGGACAGTCAAGCTTGGTTGGTTTGTCCCTTTGCATATAAGACATGTCCTTGTGGACCTCATTTTCCATGTTACATGTCCCACTCACCCACCCTACTAGTATGGTAAATTCAACTAATATAATTCTTTTACCGTCGCATCAATAATTACACATAAACTCGTTTTATAGATCTAGATCGAGTGAAAGATTTATCGTTGTACTTAGATATCCACCCGTCCTAGGGTGAAAGATACCGTCCTGCTCAAATCTCCAATGTACTCAATCCAATCATTTTATATAACCACTTTTTAGAAAACACGTAAATGCTGTCTGGCTAATTGCCTCTAACATCATGATCATATTCATTAGGATTAATCGTTTCGAGCAGACAAATACTACATGATGCTCTAGTGTTCTAATAAAGGTTAATTATGTTCACTTACCCCGTATGTTTAACAGATAAATACCTTAAAGTTAGTTCGTAACGAAAACACACTCCAAACTACTACTTAGTAACAACATTAGTCACCCGTCCACTTTTTCATCTGCTCACTTTTCATTTTTTTTCTAAAATTCCGAAAATGTCCTTACTGTTTTATCGAAAATGCCCTTATTTAGGATGGTAAACAATGAGGACATTTACGAAATTTTAGAAAAAAATGAACAGTGAACAGATGGAAAAGTGGACAGAATGACTAACGTTGTTACTAAGTATTAGTTCAGAGTATGTTTTCGTTATAAAATAACTTTAAAATGTATATCCGTTAAACGTAATATAGTACAAAATAAACGAACCTAACTAACCCATCTAATAATTGAATACCAAAGCTTTGTTTACTTCCTAACTATGCTTTTATTGTTTGTGTCTACTTTTATTAGCTGTTCCACCCTCAAAAAGGTCCAACAAAAAAAATCCCATTTTCCCTCCAACTCATCAATTTAATTTAAAATAACAAAAACATCAAACAAACGACACGTGTCCCAACCAAAAATAAAATGAAAACGGCTACTAAAGTTAATTAAATATTAATATTAAATGCACCTTACTCAAAAAAAATATATATTAAAAGCACTCACCGGAACTCCTTGGAGTGAGGCAACCTCTGCTTATTCCTCTTCCGCCCCTCGCCGGGAATATCATCGACGTCGAACAGCAGCGCCGGGTCCGACGGCAGCTCCAGGTGCCTCTTCCTCCACGCCGCCACACCCGCCGCCGCGATCTGGGTCAACGGGCTCCCGACAAGCTTCTTGAACCGGTACTTCTTAGTACCGGCTAAAAAGATCAACAGAGCAAGGACAATCGAACAGGCGCAGATCCCGTAACCCCATTCCCGTCCGAGGTTGTCCTGGATGTAGACCAGGACCGTGACGGCGGCGAGAGAGCCGAGGCTGATGAAGAAGAAGAACCAGTTGAAGAACTTGTTCATCTGGTTCTTCTCCTTCTCGTCTGAATCGTCGAACTGGTCCGACCCGAAACCGGAGACGCTCGACTTGACGCCTCCGGTTCCGAGGGCGATCAGGTAGAGCGCTATGTAGAGCACCACCAGCTCGATCCCGCTCGCCTGGACGCAGGCGGAGGCGGGGTCGTTGGCGGTGCATTTCGGTGGCCGGAGGGTCGGGCTTATTGTTGATATCGTCAAGATTGTGACTCCCTGTTAAAGATGATAATAAAAAACATTAATCTCAATTGTCTCTCAAAATAAAAAATAAAAATTAATTTTAGGGATAATTGGAAAATATATATTAAGATTTTTAACTCTCAAATTGAAAAATAAAGTTAATTTTAGATAGTTTTAAAATGGATAACGTCGATTCTTGGTCTAGTCGGAAATGTCATTTACAATTCTTAATTGTCCTCGATTTTTTGTCACATATCCTAACATAAAAGGTGGTTTTCTTCACAAAATTTGTATAAATAATTGTAAAAAAACGGAGTAGGATGATATGTGACAAAAGATCACATTTTAGATTACTTTTTGTCAAAAAAATAAACGGGTTAGGATATGGGACGAAAGACCATCTTTTGTATTACTTTTTGTAAAAAAATAAACTGGTTGGGATGTGTGACAAAAGGTCACTTTTTGTTAAAAAAAACACATTTTGTGTTAGAATCTGTACATAAGATTGAGGACTGTTAGAAAATCCTAATGAAATATCATATAAGGCTAGGAAACAACATCTTTTCTTTTCAAAATGTATGAATAATTGACAATATAAATAAATAGTTTGTACTTTTATTGTATTTTATTTTATATAGATATAAGTTAAATAACAGGTTTGCCTTTAAAACAATAATAAATAAATAACAAACAAAAACGCAAAATTTTCTATCTTTTGAAGCTTTCTTCTTCTCTCTCTGTCAAAAAAGTAAAAAAAAAAGGTGAAAATTTTACATATTCATCATTTTTTAAAAATTTTATATGTTACGGATAAGATGGCCGTTTTGAAAATAACTCACACGAAATATGACAAAAAGACAGGTTAAAAGACAGTTTTTCCAATATAGAATAAAACGATTAGTGATTCTATTTTTTTGAGGATTATGTATTAATTTATGCAAAACAGCTAGTAATGAATATTTATTTTTATGTAATAAAAAACAAAAACTAAAGATGAAAATGAGGAGAGAATATGCTTACAGTTGCTTGAACAGTGGCGAAGATGGCGATGGTAAGATACCTTCATGTATTTAAATTGAACAAGAACAAGAGTTAAAACATATTCAAGACAAATAATTTTATTTTATTTTTGAGAAAATAATTAAGACAAACAATTAAATTTAAAAAAGAACTGACACAAACAATTAAGAGACCAGAGTTCGAATCTCGGTGCACACAAAAACAATGCATCTGAAGCAGTGTTTTAAAAATCCCGATCAGGTCCTGTCTAAGTATCGTCTAAACACCATTTTTTTTGTTAACCGACCCGATTAACCCTAAAAAAATCTTAATCTTTCGACTGACGTCTAACGATTTTTAGAATCTTGATATGGAGTAACCGATAATTAAAAGGAGTTAGAGAAACGGACCGGCCGAGGAAGGTGTCGGCGAGGAAGCCGCCGAGGAGGCAGAGCATGAAGGAGGTCCCGAAGAAGTTGGTGACGATGTTGGCTGACGTGGCATTGCCGAAGTGCATGGTTCCGGTGAGGTACGTCACCAGGTTGACTCCGATCCCCAGCGTCGTCAGCCTCTCGCAGGCTTCTCCGCCTGCGGAACCACAAACTTTAATAAAAATAAATCTAAATTTGATTTTAATAGAATGGGTTGAGATGAGAAGAAAACCGGACCGAGAATCATGGCGGCGCTGAACCAGCCGCCGGTTCGGTGGCGGTCGGCGGGCCGGCCTTTGTAGTCCCAGGCATCTGAGAGGGTTTTGCCCTGTGTCTGAGGCAGATCCATTTCCTCCTTTGACTCTTTTGTTGCAATTTGTTGCCCTATAGTATTGGGTATCGATTTGAAATGTTGTAGGTTGTGAGGATGAGAAGAGCAAAGCTTAGTGATGGGTCCTTTTATAGGTGGGGCTTTGAGGGAGGTTTCGGTTTGGATGAGTGACAACTGTTGGAGGGCCTATTTGTTAGAGATTTGCCATTTTTCTATTCATACTTATAAAGGGGGAGAGTCAGGTGCAAACTATGAATCAATGCTGTATTATTTATGTTACGTGTATAAGTGTTTGGACGACATAAGAAATTATTAAAGATTACACCTCAATATATCTTGTTAGGTGACATAATTTTTAAATATTATGTTGGTCAAGCTGTTTATTTCGTATCTTTATGGAGGGAACATTGTGACATGCACAAACAACCGTTCTCAATAAGACAGTTTACTATTTAAAATGATTAATTCAAAATATATATAATGTCATTCAGATGTTAAGAGTTCAAAATGTTTTCGCAATTACTATCGCGTTGTCATGTCCCAGGGTAACAACAGAAACGCGGTAAACGGAACTTTTTCTCTCACCCAAAACCTAATGCTTATCTCTTGTACTTGTCGTAGTCGACGATAGTCGCGGCTTCACCCATAGGGCTGCCGGTGGCACTCTCTTCTTCTGCTATCTTTTTCTCCTTCCGTCTTCCCTGTCCTTCACCCGTCGCCTGCCATGACCCCTCCTCCAACCGCGTTCAGCCACCAGCCATCTTCCTTCGCCGCCGCCCACAAATCTCATCGCCGCCACGCCCTCCAACATGTGAGATCTTTCGTTGCTGCCCCCAACTGGTCAGACCTATCGATTGGGCCCCACCAACTACGCCCCCCTTCCGGCCTCACCTCCCCACAACGGCCGACTGCAAGACCTCCCTCTCCGACCTCACCTGCTGACAACGATGGCAAATTGAGCTCCTCCGAATGAGCGTCTCCGTCACGCTTCCCCCACCAGACAGTCAGATATGCATCCACCGCTTTTTAGATCTCTGTAGTTCGAGCCATTATGCTCCTAATTACCGATCTCACCTGAACAGATCCGTGCACCAGCCCCAAGTGGATCAGATATATACTCGTCAATGTTGCCCACCTTCGCCCTCGCTCCGATCTCATCCCTAAACTTCAGAGGCCGACCACGAGAAGTACTCGTCAACGTTGCCCACCTTCCCCTCGCTCCGATCTCAGCCCTAAACTTCAGAGGCCGACCACAAGAAGTTTATGTTTTGTTATTGGTTGTAAATTTCAGGCGCCGGTTTAGACTTGCTAAAATAAGTGATTTGTAATAAAAAAATAATAATTAAACAGGCAACGCTATTTTTAAATGATTGTAACTTTTTCATACGAATTTCGATTTAGACTTATAATTTATTATATCAAAGGTAACTGCTACTTCATAAAACTTTCTCAAACCAGAATTATCCCCGTAATATCTTGTAGCCCTCTAATTCCATCCATGACAACCATCATGGTTAAAACTAATACACAACTATAGTTGTTACAAAAGTGGTTCTAACACCGTCAAAAACATATCGAACCGTGGCTGAAAGTGAACTTTTTTCAAAAATGACAACACTTCCGCTCAAAAACTAACAAAATCTTCTTTCCAAATTCGCATACAAAACTTATCCATCGACGTGACACTCATACGTGAAACCAACTGTACGATAAAAAGACGGTCAGGTGTTGATGTTCCACTAGCGATGAACTTAAGAGGCTCATGTGTTCCGATGGGTACAAGTGGTGAACATAACATAGGGTATGAGATTGAGATTAAAAGCTTGAACAGTGAAGTGTAGTTAGTGAAGAGGGACAAGCAATGGATCGTGAACCGTGGAATATCCTACAAGATACTCGTGCCTTGCTTTTTGTGAGCTGCAAAAGTAGTGTAAGCAAGTGATTGGGTTTGGGTCCTCTTCGGTGTACAAGACCATCCTACGACGCAACACTTCTATTTAATTCATTAACCTTATTAAACCTACGCGTTATGTTAATCATATGACTACTCAACCTTTTTTTTTTCTTTTTCTCGACTTCACTTTCACAATCGATCCTGTTGCCGACCTCACATGGATAGAAGATATTAGTATTTGAGATATTATATATATTAATTTTTATTTAGAGTTTGTAATCAAAGACACAAAATCGTTTGTTGGATATCGTTTTTTGTCTGGGTTATGAAATGTATCGATCGAAACTTAGAAGCTTAAGGGATAATTCCACTCAGTATCTTAAATATTTTATATTTTATTTAGAGTATCCTAATTTTTTTTTTGTCACCTTAATACCCTAAACTTTTATTAATTCATGTAGAGTATCTTAATATTTTTTTGTGTCATTTCAGTACCCTAAACTTTCATTAATTTTATTTTAGTACCCACTGTTAGTTTTACCCTAAATTTAGTTGTTAGTGAAGAGTATTATGGTCATTTTACATGTTTTGGATAAAAAATCAGGTGGAAAGTTAATAGTGAGTACTAAAGTAGAATTAATGAAAGTTTAGGGTACTGAGATGACATAAAAAGATTTAAGGTACTCTAAATAAATTAATAAAAGTTTAGGTACTAAAATGACACACAAAAAATCTAAGGTACTCGAAATAAAATATAAAAAATTTAAGGTACTAGAATTACCCTTAAGTTCAATGAAGTATTCATTTATCTAAAATAAGTTGTTATCTAGTTTATCATTACAAGATATTTATGTTTAAATATCTGATTTTTTTTTTTGTATCTAGGACTTTTCTTTTCTTATCATAGGGTATATTAAATGCGTGTTATCAATTTAAAACAGATACAAAACATAATTAATCATTTCTAAAAACATTTGTAGTGCGCAATTAGGGAGTTGGACTCTTTATTTTTATTTTTTTACATAAAAGAAATCGCACTAAGAGTATGCAATGTGTGGGTTGATTTCTTTTCTGTTACTGCCGTCAATTCTGTTTAAAAGTGATGAAAGTAGACGTTTTCGTTTTTTTTTTCGATTTTCTCTCGACCGTTGATAGATTCGTCGATGTTGGTTTCGAATGAACAAACTCTCTCTTCTCTTAACCGTTTTCTTTCGAACACTCGGAGATTTTAGTCAGAATATCGACCAGCGGATGTCGACCTCTACAACATCCTTTTGTGAATCGACCTCAAGTTTTATCTAAATACACATGCAAAATCGACCCTTCACAACAAATGCTCCAAGCGAACCAACTTTGAAAACGAGAAATGAGCTAATCAAACACAAACCCTGTTTTAACACTAGTGTAGAGTCTTGTTCAAAAAGTCCAAAATGCTATCTCATTGACTCATCAATCAAATTAGTGGCAGCAATAATACAAAAGAAAAAGAAAAAAATAGAAGCTAATTTGGAGACTATCCGGCCGAACCGGACCTACGCACCTAATTAATTACTTATCATGTGTCTTTCAACTTTGATTTCTCGTGCTGTATATTGTGACATCCTCAAAGTCAACTCTTCCAAAATAAAAATAGAAACAAGTCTTTGGACGACTTATTTTTTAAGGAGTAATACACAATTTTACATATCAAATAACGAAGATATACATACAATCTAATGAAACGATAAATTACAGACTTTAGACTAGCTAACTTCTAATATTACCAACTTCCGATCGAAACTAAAACGCAACACAGTATGCCCTAAACCGTCCTTGGACGATTTGATTATGAAAAAGAAAAAGAGAATGGAGCCAATATGGTGGTTTATTTAATTTATAATTCTTTAGGACAGATTATGGCTTATCTTGTCTGATTTTGGTTTAGCAACTGTTAAGAAAACGAGAGGCATCTATTAACTTAATAGATTGCTAATACTTACGTAATTAAGTTGTTGGATTAGTATATTTAAATATATGGGGGTTCAATCATGGTGAAAAGTTTAAAAAATGGAGGATTAAAAATACAGCTAGTTGATCGAATTTATATCCATAAATGTTGGAGAAAAAGAGCTTCTCAAAATAATAAAAAAAAGAATATGATACAAGTATGAATTATCAGCAAATGGGGTCTTACGTAGTGTTCTAAAAATCTTGATCGGGCCCTATCTTACCGTCCGTTTAGGCACCATTTTTTTATTAACCGATTTGATTAATTCGATTAATCTGCAATCAATCCTTTTTTTTAATCAGCAAAGCAGTATATAAAACCTGCTCTTTGAATTAAAGAGCAGGGGATGAAGATGAACAGACAAGACCATTCCAGTCTAATAAGAATGTTTATGAACCAGCCTCAACATGATGAGGGATTACAATACCAGATGAAGAACCCAACAGGGGGTGAACATGAATTGGACAATAAAATGATCTAAAATCTGGATTTGCACACCATTAAGCTCACAAATAACATGTCTTAAACACCTAGATTTCACAACCCTTAAACTAGAAAAAACAGGTCTTAGACACATAAATTTTGCAACCAAAAGCCCAGAAAACAGTAGCACCAACAATCCAATCTCAACAACCCTAACCAAATCTGGACAGTTTAAGCCCAACTCAAAGATCAGATCCCACAAAGGGGATCAAAATCTTGTTAATACCGGCGGCCAACACCGCTACGGCAGAGGCATTCCGGCGGAATCCACCAGAATCCACAAATCCAACCACTAAGGCCGAAGGTCTTCCGATGGCATAGATGCCTGAGACTCGCCGATGGCCAACACCAAATCCGGCGAGCCCGAGCCACAAAGTGGTCGGGAAATCGAACTAACCAGACGACCCGAGGAAGAACAGGGGAGGGAGAAAAAAAACTACAAATGGAAAGGGAAGAAGAGAAGTCAAACCTCCGCAACACTGAGAAGAGAACACAGGTTCCGCAGACTCAAGATCTGTCGACGACGCCACCGAGCATAAGCCAGCGTCTTCAAGAGCGATTTTGACCTAGCACCGCGCCGATCCATGAGCCGGAATCGGGTCCCACTTCCGGAGCCAGATCGAGTCGACTGGAGCTGAAAGGAGGATCCTCCACCGCGACACCGCGAGAGCCACCGAGCAAGAAGCGAACAGGGGCCGGAACCGCAACGATCCTCACCGTGGACGGTGGGGAAGGTCGTCCCACGGCCGGATCAGGCCCAGACGCCCCAAAAAGACACCAGGGAAGAAGGGGAAAGGTATATATGAGGCGGTCGAGACAAAGAGGAGGGGAAAGGAAGATCGGAACGATCTGGACTTAAAGGAGCGAGGAGGGGCCACCACCAGCTAACTCGAAGGTCGCGAGACTCCGAACAGGACCGACGGTGGCCAGAGGTGGTTTCGGAGTTCAAGAGAGAGGGCAAACACTCTCTCTCTAGACTTTTTGCTTTTGGTTCATAGTTCAAAATTCAAACTCCTCAATCTTCATTTAATCTATTCTTTAAAAAACTTTAATCGTCCCACTAACACCTAATAATTTGTAAGAACTTGATCTTTAGCATGAGAAGACATTGCATGTTAATAAGTATGATAAGCCAAATTTATGGCTCGTTTGTTTGTTTTCATTACTATTATACTCCCATTATGGAGGAGAGAGACAATCCTCCACTTACATCATCATACATCATCATAGATATATAGATATACTAGTGGTGGATCAGGTTTTAGGAGGTTTATTAATTTTTTATTTATAAAAATAAATAACGTCAAAATAATATAGTTAATATCAAAAATATAATTATGGTTCTAAAATAATAGATGATTACATATTAGAAGACATCATTTGTGTTTGTCTTTGTGAACTAATCGTAGTACGTATATCAATATTTAAGCTGCAACTTGAAATTAATCTAACACCCTAATTGGTCCCGTGACCCTAATTAAAATTTAATTAAACAAGTTATATATCCAACTAGTTGATTAATTTAATTAGCTGGCTTCACGGGTTAGCTTATAGTTTTTATTTAAACTCACCTATGAAAAGTAAGCACAACATAAATTTGATGTAAATATAGGAGGAATAATTTAATTAGAAGCTCGAAACGATAATTAAAGTTCCCATTATATTTTTGTATTTTAAAGTGTTCTCAGAAACAAGTTTGTTTTCGGAGTTACATAAATAAAAGAGAGAAGAGTTAGAAGAAAATGTGTTTTAGTGATACCATATAATAATATTCTCTATTATATCTCTAACAATATGTTAATAATGGAGAAGATATTAAGATTTTTACTCATGTAAGTGACGAACTAATAATATCGATGATCATATTAGAAGATTAATTTGGCAAAAACTTAAATCGATAATTGAATGTTGAATTCAAATTTTATATTCTAACAAATATATATATATATTTTTAAAAAAGCAAATACTTATCACTGACTTCTAATATAAAAGCTTAAATCTTGAAGACACTAACTTCTAATGTTCACTAGCATTTTTTTCCAACACTTCTTGGTAAAGGATTAAGGACATTATTAGATCTAAATTAATCAAAAATAAATATATAGGTAGTGTTAAGTTCAAATTACACAAGTACTTTTATTTGTCATCTAATATAAACGTAATTGTTATTATTCGTATTTGTATTTTAAACAATTTTTATATTTTAAGCGGTATGTGTGTTTAATCTCATCTTTAAATAGATGTATTGGAATTGAAATAAGAGATTTATTTTTGAAGCTCCATTAAAAATGAAAATTTAACCTAAACAGACAAAGAAATATAGTTTTGCTAAGGAACTATAGCAAATAATTTGTAATTTAACGTTCAACTCATGAATAGAAGGCACATCCAGTTTTAATTTAAACAAAATAGCACTTAACTATACTTGAATATTTGCTAATTTCATATAATTAAACTTAATTATTATTTTAGTCTTTTCGGTATTATATAACTTTCTAAAAATAACACATTAGTTATTTTTGTCCGTTTCTAGACAGAGAAATGTCAGTTGTACAGAGTCACATGACCTTTATTTTTTTAAATGACAATAACGTCCTTAATGTTCTTTTCAAGTGTTCTTTTGTGTTGTTTTAGGTCAGGATGTCGGTGGAGCGAGATTTGATCTGCTACGTAATGTGGGGTTAATACACTAGTTCGAACTTCAACCACGAAATCGACATATACACACTACTACAGAAGCGCTCATTCCCGACTCAATTATTGAGTCAGGAATGAATATGGTTGGGTCGGTCATATTCATTCCCGGCCCAAATATGAGAATGAAAAATTTCATTACCGACCTACTTAACTAATGGGTCGGTAATAAAGTGTCATACCCGACTCAGACAAAATGGGTTAGCAATCAGTTTTATCCCAAACTCACTCGATAAATTGAGCCGGGAATAAAACTTCCGTATAGTGTACATGACCAAACATTTTTCACGCAAGTTATACTTTGTAACGACAATATTTGAATCCAACAAAAGTGCACAAGAGACCGAGAAAACGATGAAAAAAAAAATCACCAAATTCATATTACATAAAATCGAGAAATACAAGTGTACTAATCATCGTACACAATCGAAGCACAACAACAGGAATCGAAGTACAAAAAAAAAATCAAACGTTTGGTCAATCAAGCACATTTGAAGTCCTCAGGAAGCTCGTTGCCGCACGTGGTGACGAGCAAGCTGAGGGCGATGGGGATGTTGATGTTGATGCCGAGGACGTTGGCCTTGATGGCGGTGCAGAGGCACAGCGCCACCTCCAGGTCGACGAGCCCCTGGAGGAGGGTGCAGCAGGGGTGCGTCGGCGGGTTTCCGATCACCGCCCCGGCGGCGCCGTTGAGCAGGTTGGCGCAGACGCCGAGCTTCAGGGCGTCCCTCGGGCAGGACTTCTTGGCTACGGTGGGTGTGGGGTTGGGCCTTGGGTTGGGCCTGGGCTGCTCGCACGTGTTGCACGCGCTTGTGGCGGCGAAGAGGAGGAGGTTTATGGTGAGGAACATGGCGGCGGGTTTGGACCCCATAACCGATCTGACGATTAGAATGAGTGGGTGAGTGAGGGAGTGAGTGAACGAGCGAGAGAGATTGTTTTTGTGTTTGTGTTTTGAGATGGAAGAGTGAGTTTGGAGGTGGAGGTATTTATAGGGTAATGTTGGAGGTTGTTATGAGTAGTCATGTGGAAGAGGAGCACATAGTTTAGCTTGTTATGAGTAGCCATGTGGATTCATTTTATATAGGATAAATTACGTCGACATATCTTGTATTATGTGTGTTTTAATGGATAAATATCTCAAAGTTATTTCGTAATGAAAATATATTTCGAACTACCATTTAGTAACAACATCTCACATTTCATCCATTTTTTCGTCTATTTATTGTTTATTTTTTTTATAAAAAAAATTGAAACTATCTATAGTTTTACAATCCGAAAACCAACTTCAATTCTAAATCCAACCCTCTCTCCAGACCTGAAAATTGTCGGTCTTCTCATGTATTAAGACTCAGTATAATTCTGGATTTATATACTATCTAATAAATATTTGTAATCTTTCACACTGTCTAAAAACATAGCCAAATCAAGCAAACCATCCCAGACGAATTGATGATTCTAGGCAACTCGTCTAGGCGAATGGTGAATGTCTAGACGTGCAGGCGGGCGAACAGGAGAGGAAGTTGAGGCTTAGCGAATGGGTTAGCGCCTGCCTATTCGCCCAATGTTGGACGGATTCTCGAGTTTCCAGCTAACGATGGGACGCAACATGGCTAAATTATACGAAGAAAAATCAAACAATTTATTTTAGTAGAATCATTCGATGATAATAGCTGTTCCAATTGGTTGGAGTTTTAATAACTTATTGCAAATATTGTCTCTCTCGTATCATTTTGGATCACAAGATTGACAAATAGCAATGTTATGCAAGTCCGTGATCAAGTTATTGTTATTCTGTTTAGGTCTAGGTGTTAGCGTAAGAGTCCTTGTCCTTGGCGTCTTCTTTATTCCTTCTCACTTTGCGCCGTGACAGATTCGGCACTTCAGGACAAACACTTGGTGTGGATCAGAGGTTGGGAAGTTTTTGGGCTCATTTGATGGGCTTGTGTTCAATTGAATTTAAGCACCAAAGAAAAGTTTTGCCAGCCCATCTTTTGTCAACCCTATACACTTTGGAGCATTGCAATGCAGTCGTTCATGTTGGGTCTTTGATATCGACGCTTGATTTGTCTCCCACCTTAGACCATTAAACAGTGAGGTTTTGAGAGCGTCGAGTTGTCGAATCGGGATCGTATCACGCATCGAATCGAAATAACAGATTTAAACGGGTATAGGATTCTACAGACCGTCTGTAAAATCGTTTCTGTAGAATCGCCGTTGACCGCCCGAATCAGCGAGCGACACCTTGACAATTTCGCCGCGTCGAATCTAACAATGCGTGACGATTCTACCACGTTTCCGAGTCAGCAGATTTGATTGACCGAAATAAATATAAAATATATTTTTTTCATAAATTTTTCTCTATCACTACCCTACTAGTTTGTGTAAAATTGTAGTCTCACACCATAAATTCAATCGTTTTCTCTCTACAAATTGTACTATCGTCTTATCGTTATGGATTCATCTAGTAGCAAGGAGTATGATGGCTGCAAAATCGACTACTCAACTTTACGTGGAAGGACTTGAGAAGCGGAGGAAGAGATGTTGGACTCTTTAAGGACAAAGGTTAGGGAAGCAGAGGCACAGATGACGGAACTAGTCCGGAGGAAGTAGAAAATGAATTATATTTTCAGAGATCGGAGCACTGCTTACGACCGGATTATGTCCGACTTTTTTGTTGCGAAGCCGTTGTATGATGAAATTTTTTTTGTCGGAGTTTCCGAATGGTACAATCTGTTTACATGAGACTTGCATATGGCGTATCAGAATTCGATGACTACTTAATGCAAAAAGTTGATGGTTGTGAATGGGTCAGATTCTCAACGATTCAAAAGTGTACAACAACTATACGAATGCTGTGCTACGGTGCTTCGGCAGACAGTCTTGACATGTATCCGAAAATGGCTGAGACAACGGCCCCCGAGTGCATGAACCGTTTTTGCTTCGTCGTAATCAATGTCTTTGGTGAAAGCCTATCTCTGAACGTCGAACGGTAATGATATTGCTTACATTACGTGTGCGAATGAAACTCGTGGTTTTGCAGGTTGTATTGGTAGTCTCTATTGTATGCATTAGACGTGGAAGAATTGTCCAAAAGCGCATCAAGGAGTTCACGAGCGGAGCGATCATTCTGGACCTACGATCATGCTTGAAGCAGTTGCGGGGCTTGGGGATCGGAACACCCTAGAATATCTCGACGTTCGGAGTCATCCAAAGAAACCACAAACCCAAAAAACTGAGACAAAACAAGGATTTGCTAACCCATTGTTCCCTATAAAAAAGGCCAGGAAGAGATGAATAAAATATGAGACGAATGGAAAACTGAAGAAACTCTTTACCAATGAGGAAATAAGGCCCGCACCTGCCAAGTTCATCCACAAATAATAAAAAAGGTGATAACAAAAAGTGAAGTTCCAACCAATCCACGCCTTATAGACTGATCTTGCTCCACCCGTAATCTATCAAGGTGAGGAAATATACTAGAGAGAGGAATATGTGTGATCGAAAAATACTCTAGAGAGTGAATGAAACATCCATACCTTAACAACCATCGAACCTTGTCAGAGCCAATAAGCTTTGTCTTTAACCTTCTACTTGTTAAGCAGTACCGTTCTTAAACTCGCGTTCGTTTCTTCTTTGTTGCGGTGTCACATCTTGCCCACGATAAAATCCGCTTTCATCTCTCATTAGTGTTATACATATATGAAACTTCGACCTGAGGTCACTAGCCTTTTCCCCATCATGTACGAGAACAATAATCATATTATTGACGTTTCTAAAGAAACCGCCCATTAGAGCCATCGTGAACCATTCATCGTTAAAGCTTTCACACTGGAGTCTAGT
Organism: Erodium maritimum; assembly: GCA_963921825.1. Taxonomy (NCBI): domain Eukaryota; kingdom Viridiplantae; phylum Streptophyta; class Magnoliopsida; order Geraniales; family Geraniaceae; genus Erodium; species Erodium maritimum. Next base: position 155,091,580 of record OY997588.1, read on the forward strand.
AAATTTTGGTAACGATGAGTAAATACTTAAATTCGAGGTCAAAGATTCGATTAGTTTTTGAATTCCGATACCCATCAATCAATGGTTGACTTATTCTAATTGATTGAAGTAAGTCCAAACAAACGCAGCTAAATCTATTTCCCTTTATGGTCAAGCCCCAAAACTTGATTTCAAGCATTATCCGACAATTTCAGCTTGTCTGAAGGTATACATATCATCGACACCATATGTATGTGACGGTGACAACGTTGGACACGTGGATTATGATACAAGCGTGTCGAGCTCATACGAGGAACAGTAGATGAATCTTGTTTGTTTCTATTTCCCGAGAGGCCCCAGCCGCCGCCGCAGATAGTGGTGGGCTCTAAATAGCGCCCTCGTGACTCTCCCACTCGGCGACCAAACCACCGGCACAATCAACCTGCCGCCGTGTTATACCAGTCTACTCTTTTTTTTAATTTTTTAATTTGAGCATCAATATCAAGGTTCTAAAAGTCGTTAGACATTAGTGGAGCGGTAATGATCTTCGGGTATTAATCGGGGATTAGACGGGGATTAATCTGAAACTAATCGGATTTGTATTTTTTATTTTTTTAAATTTTTTAGTAGATATATTATTATATATGGAAACAAAATATGAACTTTCTTATATTAAAAATGGTAGCACATATTTAACGAACCTAAAAAAATAACACCAAACAATTTGGAAATACAACCCCTAATATTTCCAACACCGAACAATTGTAGACAACCATGTAACTATTTTAATTTAGTCATTATAATATGCAAAATTGTTCTAAGTGCCTAATCGGATTGGATATGCCCAAAATGAGGCCTAAGCGAACGCCTAAGCGGCGACCAGTTGAGATTTTTAGAACAACAATTAATATTGTCATTATTTAAGTTTTATGCGAAAAAGGATAATTCGAATATCACCATTATATATTTACATGATATAATTTTAGTAATACATTTCGGTGGTTCAAGTCTCAACTATCACATATGAGATTTTAAATTTAAAGCTAGACAAATAACTATTACCTTATTATTTAGTTTTTGTATGCCTATTTTTTTATATATATTATAAGGTGCAAGATTTCATTAAACTATGGAAAAAAATATTACATTTTAGTGCATCAAGAAGATTTCTTGTCTATTAAAGAACAGACATAGAACGCGCCTCTAACTAGTTAGTGAGGCGCTTTGTTCGCAATTTTTTTTTACAAATTTGAGAGAAATTCTCTTGTTTTGAGTCAGTATAGAACGGCTGGAAAAGCTATATAGGTGAACTAAAAGTAAAGTAAGATGAAACCAACGAATAATGCTCAAGGTGTTGCCTAGACGCTGCATACTTTGTAGAGTGCGACCGAACCTGAATCCGTTAACTTCATAGGGAGGCCGGGCTTGAACCACTTGTTGAAAACCTGACCTCATTAGTTTCAACGGAATGAGAGCGACGATAGTAGATGTGATTTAGAGATTCCTCGTGGTAAAAGTCTTTGAATCCTTAAGTAGAAGCCCTGAATCTTCACTCACTAATCATTAACCTTGCAAAAAAGAACTAATCATTAACTTTTCAAGAAGGAACAAAAAGTTAAAGTAAAACAAAATCAGTCGATCATCTTGACCCAGAATTGGGATAGAGACCGAGATGAGGCCTCGGTGGAGGCCAAGGAGGGGGATGCACCGATGACAGCTTCAATCGCGATTGCAGAGGTGGCATGGGCTGCTCAAGAGAAGGGATCCGAGGCGGGGATAGCGACTGATATCGAGGAGACGCATGTGGTAACCATCAGGATTACAGAGGAGGCTAGAAACGAGACTGGAGACACGTTGGTGGCGGGGCCAGCCAACGACGCGATGACTAGTAGCTGCACAAAGTAAATCCCAAAAAAACGATCGGATCTAGACCAGAAGATACACCAACAAGTTTAGAGAACATCAGATTATAATTTTTAAGGTAGATTTGTGAACATGGCAATTTGCAAACCTCCACAACTCATTACATCACAAGCATCCAAAAACTCCCTGAAACCTATACGATCCTGCCAGCCTATTACACACATGGGAGAGCATGCACTTATTCTATACGATCATCACAATTTAAATTATTATCTTCTCATCTCTCAACAAATCGTCTCCTCCAAACTGCCCTCAAAACCCCTATATAAACCCCAAACCCCTCCTCACTAACCACACCACACCTCAACCCAAAACCAACTCTCGTAGCTTCCAAAAGAGTCCGAAGAGTAGCCGGTAAGTCTTCTTAGTTGGTCGTCTTTAGGGTTTGTACACCCTTCTTCTTTGCTGGTTTGGTCCTGATCTCTTGTATCTCCTCTTTTTTCTCGAAAGAGATTAATTTTAAATTTGTTTTGTTGATAAAAAAAACAGAAATGACCAGGACCGCATCGCTTGCTCTCTTCCTCGCACTCAACGTCCTCTTCTTCGCCCTAGTCGCCTCCGCGTGCGGCACGTGCAACTCCCCGTCCCCGAAACCGAAGCCGAAGCCGAATCCAAAGCCGAAACCGAGCCCTTCCGCGGCCATGTGCCCTAGAGACGCCCTGAAGTTGGGTGTTTGCGCCAATCTGCTCGGCGGATTGCTCAACGTGACGGTGGGGACGCCGCCGAAGACGCCTTGCTGCAGCCTCATCCAAGGCCTTGCCGACCTCGAAGCCGCGGCTTGTCTTTGCACCGTCGTCAAGGCTAATGTTTTGGGTATCATAAACCTTAACCTACCGGTTTCGCTCAGCTTGCTCGTGAACTACTGTGGAAAGTCCGTCCCGTCGGGTTTTCAGTGCGCGTAAGCGTTGAAAATCATCATCTCGTCGTCTTCGTCGTCGTCTGTTTGTGGTTTATTTGGTTTACTTTTTTTTATCGATGTTGTACTAGTTTGGGGTTGTGTGGGGTATCTAAGATTCCGAATAGTTATGTTTACGTTTCTCGAGTACTTCTACGGAAATGATAGAGTGAAATGAAATATGTTCTTACTTTTCTTTCTTGTCGATCGTATGATTAATAACTCTTATATACGGATACACATAGGTTAATATATATGTAGCCTTTTCTTTAAGAGGATCCACGGGCATTCAGGTTATTATGAGGACCCAAGTACGTGTTTAATTGATGTTGGAGGACAGGTTGTCTGGAAGGACGTCCTACTCAGTCCTCCAAATCAGCTTGTTGTAACGTTAACCAAAGGGACTAGAGAAAAAAAAATACTCAACCTACTCTATTTAAACTCGTACGACAACTCGAAGCGAACAATAAAGGCTAGCAACACAATGTAAAAACAAGATTTGGAGACAGTTTGTAACCACAGGAAAGTTGGCAACTGAGTGAACTTTCTCAGAAATCTTTTTAAAAGGTGTCTGTTAGGGTTTAAGTTTTGAGTTTGGGTTTATTTTGATGCTTTTCTTTGGGGGAGCGTTTAAGTTGTGGGACGAACTTCTTTCGGGTGGTCCGTCCTTATCTTTGTAATTTCTCTCAAATATCAAAGATTAATAGTTTCATTGCTTATCAAAAAAATGATTAGCTCCGGATCGAGTCGAAATTGATTATTTTTATTTTTCTGTTCTTGTTTTCTATCTGTCTTAATTCTTATTTGGTTTCAAATATCTGCCTATGTCTAGATATTCTTAAAAGATAAGTTATAGATCTGTTTCTCAATGGTTTGTTTCTCCATTTTTTTTTAATATTTAAATTAATATATTTATTTATTTCGCTAAAAAATAGATGGTTTTTTAGTTCTTGTGTTAGTTATTTGCGAGCATAAATGAGGCAAATATTATGAATTGTGGTGGTATGTATAGTGGCTTAATCACTTCATTTTTCAATTACCTATACATGAACTACCTGAGTACTGTGAGCTCGTGATGCTATAAGTCATTGTCAATAATAGCTTAGCCTTTTATTCTTTTCGGGACATATCATACTTCACTTTGTTTCCCTTACATTAGTTTGTTATAACATAAAGGTATAGTTTCCATCCTAATATGTGACAAATTAATTTATGAGAACGTGTGTTAAAGTATAAAATTAAAATTGTATTTTCATTTATCGGTCTTAGTTTTTTACTATCGTTCCTCCAATAAACTTGTTTTAATTTATCATATACAATTGATATATATGATAAGACACATTTAAACAAAAAACTGAGTTCAACCTAATGAATCAATATGGTTTCGAACATGTAATAGTGAATTCATAATACTCCAACGACAGATGTAGAATATAATTTTCTCTTGTTTATATTATTGTTGATAATAGGTAATATTAACAAGTAAAGTCAAAAGGCATAGACAATTTTTTATTGAACGTTAAATAGGGATATTATGGATAGATGTCGAAGGTACCGGTCGAAAAACAACCACCACCACCTGTCGTGCCTTGCCGTGTCTTTCCACCCCACCTAATGGAACACCTGAAGATGGCACGACCCTCGATGTCCTATGGTGTTCTACACGTGCTCCTCCGTCCTTGCCCGTGAAAGTTTTTGGGTAAAGTCCCTACGGGGAAGACCATCCACCATCGACCAGATCCCCTGTATTGTCATTCTTGGGCTGAAATGGACGTCATGTCGTCCTCCTTCTATCGGTGCCATGGAACAGAAGGGCCACCCTTCTCCAGATGCACCCTCTGCCTAGGGAGAGGGCCGGTGCCCCGCACCCATTTCTACACGAGTTTACCTCCGACCGCTACCAACCCTAAAGCCCTAACCTATGATCAAAAGATGATGCAGTCCAGATTGAAGACGCAATGATACAACACTTGGAGAACCCGAAAATGCGTCAGTGTTCGAATCCGACAAAACCTTAGCATTTTTCGGCTTCCCATGACCGACGATGTTTTTCGACCATCCGGGGTCATTTGTAGAGGCAAATTCGTATTTTTGAAGTTCGGGCGTTTATTTTCCTTTTTGTTTTAGGGTTTTGAGATTTCTTTATTCGTTTTAGGACTTTGGGGTTTAGTTTTCTTATTATATTAGGACTTTGGGGTTTAGTTTACTATATAAATACTTGATAGGTTTTATCGTAATTCAGATTTGAAGTAATAAACACAAAACGAGTTTCAGACTCAAACTATCCCTTTCGGTATTCATCATGAATCAACGAATTTGGTAAAGAACTCTCCTTTTTCGCTACGCGCTCTGCATCATCCGCCCCAGTATCAGTGTCGCCACCGTGGAATCCTCTTGCGCCGCTGGTGCCATTTTTGTTTTGTAATTAACCCTTTATTTTTATAAGATTAATCCCAATTTCCATAATAAAAAAATTGAATTTTCTGAAATGCATTTGTTCGATTATTGATTAGTTTTGAGTTGATTTTTAGAAAGTTCAATAAATCAACGATATTATTAATCTTTTGGTGTGTTCGTCTTGGCTTGGCTATATATTGAGAAATATAGTCTGTTACGGTCAAATTTAACCAATTTTCGAGCCCGTGATCTATTTGTTGGCACATTCGACTTTTTTATATGGATGACACAAATAAAATATAAAGTCGCGATGTGATTTCTCTTAATGTTCCTTGCAAGAAAATGACACCTAGATAAGATTCGTAAGTCCAAAATTTTATCATATTTCTCGTATTCTTTTGTCAAATAAAATTTTAAAATAAAATTTTAAATAAAATTTTCATTTGTTCTTTAGTACCATCTCTAATTATAGGATTTTGATATCATAGAGGACGTCGATCACCGAGGACCTTCAGTGGCTACCCATTGTTGTTGATGCCACTCTAACCATGCATGCAGAAGGAATCTCTCTAGTTCATACATATATAAGGAGATCAACATACGGGCTTTCAACGTGTCGGGGGACGTGTGAAACACTTAGATTCGGGCGTTAGTGGCGAACATATTAAGGACGGAGGTCATCACGACTCCGTGCCCGATCAAGAAAAGGTTGAACGAGTTCATGTGGCTTCGAGTTAGCCTGGATGTGAAGAGGCCACTCCGTAGGTTCGGTTGGCTTTCCTGAGACATCGCGAGCCTATTCGAATCGGTCTTCAATACGATCGGCTCCCCGAGTTTTTCTCTCGTTGTGTCCATCTCAACCGACGGATCGGGAGTTTCCAAGCCCTCTTCCCGGGAGTAGGGTCATCGGAGGCCCGATTTGACGCATCCCTTCGGGCTTGGACACGAAAGGGTCTACTCAGGACAGAATGGAACTCCCCTCTGGAAAAGAGGCAAGGGGCGAGTCGAGCAGCCTCCAAGGGTAGTGGAGGGTGTGTCAAACCTTTCGTAGGTTCGACTGGCTTTCCATCTCCCGGGTTCACCACCAGGTTTCCCGGCCTAGGAGGCTCTTAGTGGGACTCACCCCCAACCAAAGATCTATGACATGGCTAAGGAACTTCTCGGAGAGAAGACTCCAAGTTTGTAGTGGGCGCATCCCGAATCGGATGAAGGAGACAACGGGTGAGCTCCCGATCATCTTTTCGCTCAATGACAACACTACCTCCAAAAGGGAAGCAGAAGAAACCTTAGGCTCAACCCGTTAGGTTGAACACCAATAAAAGAAAATGTCTGTAAAGCTAGGGCTAGAGAGAAGGCCAACTAGATACATATACGTACAAGCCGACTTAAAAGGGATTTGAAGCTGTCCAGGTGGATGGTGAGGGGTGCCCTACTTAGACAAGGGTTTCCATGCCCCCCCCCCCCCGGTATAATGAAGAGTTTCCCACATCAACTCGAGCCAATCAATCTCGGCCTCTCGCCATCAAGCGAAAACCCCCACATGTTCCAGAGGACACGACCATCTAGCGGACACTCGAGCTGACATCCTCATAACCTTCCACAAGGCATACTAACGGGTTCAGGACATACCATGTGTGATCTCGAGTGGATGACAGTTTGTGTCTGTTGTTTTTTGGTTGTTTATCTTGTTTTACTATCTAAGTGTGTTTGTGATACAAAGCAGACAATTTGAAACCACTCCTGGCCCCAAGCCCAAAGTGGTACGTATACTTGGCATGCTCGGAATATGGATCGATTTAACAGTTTACACCGACCCACACAAAAAATTTATAATCATACCATTTGTAACTTTAAATTCTAAAGATCTAATACATTAACACAATATATTTTTATAGGCCAAAAAACCATTAAAAAGTGATCAAAGAGTGCTTACAAGTTCTCAACTTGGTCACTTCTATTGATGATGAAAAAACGTCATATCCTATTGAAATTTCATCAAAGTCAAATTCAAGGTTGAACTCATATGTGTTCCACTAGTCGGATGGACCGGGTTACCTGTGATTTTTCATCCTTGAACCTGGGTCCATACTCATTTACTTCGGATTGAGTTTTTGGTGATTCGATACCGGCTTTATAACCCATGGGGACATACCCAATAAAATTGATTGGACAGGATTGTTCGGATGGGCCGGGTTAGAGATTAATTTTGGACACCCCGATTATATATAGGAGAAATATATTTTAGTTTCAAATGTTAAGCATAGTAATTCTATACATGAAAATCTTACTCTAGCATAGTCTACCCTTTACTCACACCTACTCTCAAACAAGTGAGTACGTTGAGATTAGAACTGGTAAAAGTGAGACCGTGAGAGAGTTTCTCATGGTCAGACTAACCCAAGTGAGCGATATTTACCTAATTAACAACAAAAGTAAACAGCCGAACCCTAATAATATCTATAAAACTAAGGGGAAACCTTAAAAACATGTCTTCGACCGACTTTTGTTAGCATAAACATGTTGTGGTTACCTTTCTTTCTCAAAAACATGCTTATAATTTTTGTTTATTATCAAAAAGTAGCGACTTACATTTTTTTTCCCGTTACTTTGAATGGAAAACGAACATGTGCTCGACACATAGTCTTTATATTTATCATAAATATCGAAATTGTCCTTATGCCTCTAATCTAAATATTGGATATGGTCGTACTGTGTGTTCAATTTTTTCTCCGGATGTTATTTAGATGAGAGAAATAGGAACAATTCTGGTATTTATGATATTTATAAAGATCTTTTTTCATCCAAATTAACGGAAAAAAAAAAAATTAAACATAGGTCGCTACTTTTTTATAATAAACGAAAGGTATAAGTATGTTTTTGAGGTTTGTACTGACAAAGGTCGTTAGAAAACATATTTTTGAGGTTTCCCCTAAAACCAATTAATTCCCATTCTGACTAAGATACAATCCATGCACCTTCGTTGTTATTATTTTGATCGGAACCATGCATCTCCATAATCAAAGTAGACACGAAGATGATCAATGGAGAGGAGGACATACGAAACCTGAAGGAGGAGCCTTCCCACAAGCGACGAGGGCTTGAAGAGCCAGAGGAAGGAACACGTTAAGGTTCAGCACCTTGAGCCTAATCACAGTACACAAACATATAGCCGCTTCAAACTCTAGCAACCCTTGCAGCACCGGACAGCACATGTTCTCCCAACCGTCTGAGCACATCCACGCAAAGCCCTAGCTTCAGTGCATCGATCGGGCACGTCTTGGGAGGAGGTATGATTGGAGGTGGCGGCGCTACCACCGGAGGAGGACTCCCCGGAGGTGGTGCGACGATAATTGGCGGGAGAACAACCGGTGGCGGGTGTTTCGGGCCGCCTTTGTGGCCCTTTCCGCCCCTGTGATGGGTGGGTGAGGTCGAAGGTGTGGAGGTGGGTGTGGTTGTTTGCAAGGAGCACAAGCTCGGATAGGTGGTAGCGACACGACCATGAATATCAGAAAGATGAAGAACATGGCTCTGACTTTTTAGAAGAACCCATTACTTCTTAGTGCTTACTTAGTACCTATGTTGTGCTGATAGGCAGGCTTGATGATTATATACTGAGCCCCCCAAAAGAGGTATTGTCATGGACTTGAAATGAAATGAAATGAAGAACAATGAGTGTTGCTAGGTTTCGTCCAAGTTTCGAGAACCAACCGTGACTATTACTGGAGTCATCAGAGTTCAGTTCAGTATCGATCCATGACATATATGTTTGTAAGGTTTCAGGACCAATTCAGCAGTCCCACTGATTTATGAAGCATGAAGCTTCTCACCTTTGAGCACCTGCAAACATAGGATGAATTCAGGCGAAAAATAGGTGAAGGATTCATCGTCCCGCTCAATTCACCCACCTCTGGCCACTTGCCAAGCGGCATATGGCTATTCATTTGGATTCACCTCCAGCGTTGTGAGAGGCTGACCTGGACTAATCGTCTCTGGTGAGCTAACCCCATTGTAGGTGCTTATATGATATGACAAAGAACTAGGTTGTATAAAACAAAACCACCATGTGAATCTGTTTACAGATGTTATTGAAAGAACGAGTAGATTTAGGACATTATTTGAACTGTTTGAAGATCCAAAATGGAAATTGCACATCTGTAAGTAACAGAGACAGCCACCTGCTTCTCCTTCCAGCCACTGATTTATCTATGGCTCCCCACCAAGCTCCACCCGGAGGTTGTCGTATGGATAGACTTTTGGTGTCTGGTGAAAATTTGACATAAAAACATCAATCAGAAAATGAATCCACTGTCATATAGAACACAGGATAAACAGTCTTCCTTGAAGTAACTTACTGCAGATTATTAATTACAAGTAACTTAATTGAATTTCACATGCTCGAGTAAGTAGCAATTTCACAAACCATAATTGACTTCAAATCTAAAGTATAAGGTTCAAATCTAATAACGAGTCACGCCGAGATGTTTTACTTCCAGAAGAATACAGTTAGGTATACAAGACATTTGACATTTTTTTCACTTGAAGAGAATCTATAGATCTGTAAATGCAAATCTTCGCTGAATAACGGAGACGATGAGTGAAGAAGCGAACGAAACAGTCTTCAATGACTTGATAAAGGGTTACTTTACAGCTTCACTAGTATTCCTATTCCATGAGGTATTTACTCAAGGAGCACATCTAATAAAGGGTTACCACAACATAAGGTGGAGGGCGATTGAGAGATTGAAATTGCGACTCTGCAACCTACATCTGATAAGTGGAACAAAATTCTGAAGTTGGAAACTAGAAACCAGAAGGTGTGTGATATTCAGTAGTAGTGGATGGGATTGGGAAGAGTAGAGTCATCAGGGTAATGTTTGTAAAGAAACAGTAACTATTTCCAAGCCCGCCAGTAGCACCAATGGTAAAACCAAGGTATAAGAAGATACATAATGGAACTATGAAACCTTAGTATCCTACTTGAAGGGAAATATGCAAGGTGAGTTGATCTGAATTTCCCCATTAAGTTACTTCAACCCGTCTGTAGCACCAATGGTAACAATTTCCAATAAGAATAACTACGGAAAAACTCCAAGAACAAACGGTCATTTGACTATTGAACTAAAAAACTAACTATTAGTCGATCAATTTGACACTTTTAAAGTAATTACGCAAACTAACATTTTCCGTTAGAGATGACAGAAAACGTTAGGAAAAACTCCAAAAACTAACAAGTCTACAGTTAGTTTTTGAGTTCAATAGTCATATGACAGTTAGTTCTTGAAATATTTCCTAACGTTTTCTGTCATTTCTAACTGAAAATGTTACTTTCTAATAATTACCGTAACTCTGCGGTACAAAATTGATCGACTAACAAGTCTATAGTTAGTTTTTGAATGGTACATTCTTTTATTAGTTAGTTCTTGGTGTTATCCCAATAACTATTTCCAAGCTACTTCAAGCCCGTCAGTAGCGCCAATAAGAGAAGTCATTAGGGTAATGTTTGGAAAGAAGCAGTAATTATTTTTAAGCCCGTCAGTAGCGCCAATGGCAAAACAAGGGTATAGGAAAATACACAATGGAACTATGAAACCTTAGTATCCTACTTCAAGGTAAATCTGTAAGGTGAGTTGATGTCAATTTCCTCAATAAGTTACTTCAAGACAACAGGTTAGATAGGAGGCTTCACTTAGCATTTTCAATCTAATCATTAGTCATTCCCGTTCCATACCATAGAACCCAATCATGCCCAAAATAAAATAAACTGGTGGAAGGGTGTAGAACTCATGTGGTTTGCTCTTCCATTCCAATAAATTTCAGGGTAATTGCAAAAAGTTGAGGTAAACTATGCGCGTTTCACAAATACTATAGGTGACTATTTTGTTTGCAAATGACATCCCCAACTATTTTCTGTTTGCAAATCCACTAAGGGACTAATTTTTTACAAATAGTCGATAGTATCCCTGCAAAGTGCATACATACGGGTTTCAAATTGCAAAACACGTATAATATAAAGTGCAAAACTGTCATTCCCAAAAAAAGTGTGACAATTTTCCTTTAAAGATACAGGACTTGTAGACGGGAAATAGTTGAAGGGTGTCATTTTCAAAAAAAAAAAATAGTTCACCATTTGCAAAACGTGCATAATTCACCACAAGTTTTTGCAATTATCCCTAAATCCTATCATCCATGATGTGTGTTCAATTTCAAGCACCCCATATTTCATTTTAACTTTGCTATCATTTCTTGGATTAAAGAAATTAATTGCATATCTGCCATAACTAAACACAACAAAGGTCTGAATGGACATAAACTCAATCTGTTATTGCAAAATAAAAATGCTTCCCATGTTACTAAAAACACATAATCAAAGTGGATTGACTTACAAATGGTATCTTGGAGGCTTTGTCATTCAACACAGCCATCGTCCCCAATGCACCAAAAAAACTCAAACCTCCACACAGCCAAGCTAAAGCTTCATACTGCTCAAGGACAAGCACAGACAAAACAAATCAAATTAAAATAATTCCCACTCTTCCATCAATATCTTCACAAATCAACAAACCCCAATCTGAAATTTTATACCTTTCCAACAGTATCGGCAATGCGATCGATGCAGGGCTCGGGGAGGGACGTCCCGTTGTCCCAGAGTAGCTCGTCGCTCTCTGGAAGCTGAACAACAAGGAATTACTAATTAGCAAACAATTTGTCTCCGATTAAGGCCTAATTAGCATCTGATCGAAGCTCGATGCAAGTATGAATACGAATCTAGGGTTTTATGGAGAGAGAGAGAAAGGGGATAAAATGCTTACAGGCTTGTCGGGGACGATGTGTTTGCCGACGGGTAGACCCATGCCGGCGCGGTGGCGGAGCGAGGCGGCGACGGATCGGGAAACGACGCCGTTCCCTCCCATGATCCGCGACGCAACGTTGCTCAGTCTCGCTGCCATTTTTGTTTCGTTTCACTTGCTCCCTCTGAGTTTCAACATTTCTCAAATGTAGCTGGAACCGGTATAAAGTGCGAACGGCGTCGTTTGAAATATATGGGCCTGGGCTTCTTGTTACCTGGGCTAGGCCGGTGATTGGACTTTTTGGACGATGAGCCTGCTAATATAAGTTATATTTTTATTCTGAAATAAAATTTCGTATGAAGAGAAAGTAGAAACGAGAGAACATATTTTGTTTTTGTTTTGAGGACTTCGGGAAGGTGGTGGTGTTATCGGCATCACGGCTTGTCCCCGCTAGGAACAATGGCCTTCAGGCTCTCAAATAGAGATCCTAAGGGACGAGGAATTGGAGTCGGAAGGCTCAACATGTTCTGAGGGGGCGTCTCGAATAAAAACGGGGCTCAAAGTATCCTCGTCGCGGTCAATGAGGAGCTCGTGGTCTAGTGGGGGTCGGTCAGCAACACCGACTCACTAGACGTATGAAGATTGTGGGTCCACCAAGTTCTGACACGGTAGTCTCTTACCATCTCATGGGTCAACACTCGCGTTATTAGAGCCTTACTCTATCATTTCAAAGAAGATGATGCACGTTGGTTTCTTGGCAAGTATATAGTCTGCCTAGGTGTCACTCCGAAAATGGGTCGACTCCGGCTTGGCTTCATGTTTGGATTGTTGTACCGATTTTTTCATACGCTATCGTATTTTTACCTTCCGGACATCCCAGTTAAACATTTCACTATTTGAGCATTTGCGTCTATTTTTCAGTTTCTATTATCTTTTTTAGGGATTTTATAATGAAAACTTTGATTCTTGTTTTTTTTTTTGTTGAGTCAATGAAACGGTCAACGTCAAAAAATGATCGGTTAGCTCTTTTCAACCTCTCCCCGTCAGGCATTGAAACACGGGCGATTATTTTCTCTTCTTTATAGAATCCTTGCTGCATGTTACACCGTGCCATCCTCTCCCACTGTGAAAATTTGTAAAATGACTTTATTTTTTTATTAAAAACGCTGAAAATCGACTTCCACTACCGATGCTCCAACTGGCAGTCTAGTATTTCCTCCCCAAAATCACGCGCCATTGTCCTGACGTTCTCTATGCGACGCGCCGATCTAATTTTCAAAATTCAAAATGGCCCTTTAGACACTGTTTGGGCTTTTTTAAATTTCGTACAAAGCCCAAATAAAACCGGCCCACTGGCATGAGCTGTCCGGGTCAAATAGACCTAACGAGACAGTTCGGGTTCTGTGCCATTCTCGCTCGCGATTGGCTCTGCTTGAGGAAGGGGCAAAGTCAGAGACAGAGCAAGGTAGAAGAAGAAGGCGTGGGGAGCAAGATCAATCGATTCGAGCTCCTTATAAAATTCCTCTTCCTTCTCCAGATCCAACCCAGAATCGAAATCGATTTCGTCTGGGTCTGCTCAAAACTCGATTTTTCGACCGTCTCTGATAATGGGTATAATCAGGAGCGCTTTCTCCTTCCTGCTCGGCTCTGGGTTCGGAGTCTATTTGGCGCAGAACTACAACGTCCCCAACGTGAAGAAGCTCGCCGACACCGGCCTCTTGATCGCCAAACACATTGAGGAGAACTACCGGAAGCCCGAGAAGAAGAATGCCGATGACGACTAGTACGCCGTCGTTTCAATCCCTGTCCAGGTTTACTGAGATGAACTTTTTGCTCGATGGGTTTGCTAGTTGGATCTGTGTTTGAGTTTTGGTGGTGCGGTTCTATACTAGATTGTTAATGGGGGTTTGAAAGATTGTCCCTTTTTTTTCTTATAGGTTTATGTATAATTTGCCTAACTAGTTGGATCAGAATTGTCATTGAAGTGAATTCAGTATGGGTTTTTGCTTCTCTTTTACAGTAATGAATCGATTTTACTTATGTGAATTATGGGTATTTTGCAGTATTTTTGTACCTTGTTTATGTATGTTCTTTAGCTTTAGTGGTGAGCTGAATCTAGTTGCAGGTTAGAGCAAAATTGTCGTTGAAAGTGGATTCTGTATCAGTTTTTATTGATGACAAATTGAGTGTTTTTGCTTCTCTTTTATAGTAATGACTCAATTTTACATATGAGAATCATGAACATGTTAAAGTATTTGTGCACCTTGTATATATATGTTCTTTAGCTCTAGTGGTGAGCTGAAGCTAGTTGCAGGTTGGAGCACAAATGTGAAAAGTATAAGAAGTTAGAGAATCAGTTTTTGTTGATGACAAATTTAGTGTTTTTGCTTCTATCTTACAGTAATGACTCAATTTTACTTATGTGAATTATGGGCATATTGAAGTATCTATTTTTGCACCTTGTATATATATGTTCTGTAGCTCTAGCAAGTTAGAGCACAAATGTGAAAAATATAAGAAGTTAGACGATCATTTGTTTAGCTAGTTTCCTAAATGTATGAGTTTTCATATTATGTGATGAAGAGTTCGGTGTAGTTTTAAGTGACAGATGGATTTAAGGCTTCATGTTATCAGGATTTGTCTGATTAAAAGAACCAGTGTATCTGGTTGTAGAATCTTATGAAATGTTAGGAAAGGAGCATCTGGTTGTAGTATCACAGTTGTTGGAACAATGGAAGATTGGTTATTCATGAAAGTCTTGTGGTTCTACTTCCAGAATTGATGACAGATATATGTATACATTTGCATATGATGCTCTCGTTTGGTAATTTTCCATCTTCTAGAACTTAGAAGTTAGGGATGACCGCAAGAACTTGTGGTGACCTATGCTCATTTTTACATTATATGTGTTTTGCAATTGGGAACCCTTATGTATACACTTTTACTTGGTTACTTTTGACTTTTTGCAAAAAAAACGTTAGTGGATTTGCAGTCGGGAAATAGTTGGGGGATGTCATTTGCCAAAAAAAAATTGTTCACCGATAGTGTTTGCGAAACGCGCATAGTTCACTTTAAGTTTTTAAAATTATCCCTACAAGTTAAAAGGATTGTAATAATATCGTGCTCTATTATAGTCCTCAACTTAATGGAGAACACCCATTTTACATTTTAGTCCATCTTTTGCCAAAGGTGAGAAGCTCGGCTTTTCTCACTATCTTTACATTTAGAAATATGTGCTTAGAAATTAGAAATATGTGTTCATATTTTACAGCTAACGGATCAAAGCATGAAGAAGCTGTTGAAAGATATTGATGTTATGTCTTGTAGTGGTTGAACTGGCAACCAGTTCCATGGTCTCTGAAGCTGAGTTGGTGATCAGGTTAGATTAAGCAAGACTTTTCCAGCTATTTTGCTTGTATAATTTATATATACTCATATATATTTGTAAAATGTTGCATACCTGGTTGTTGAATTAAAATATCAATTCGTCCATGCTTATTTTGGTGTTGTGTTAGTTAGACCAATAAATTTATCCAGCACTTCAATTTTCTTTTCAGTTAGGAGCTTATCTTCACTTAAAGTATATTAATCGGAGGCATGAGCTTTTGAGAAGCACATGAACACCACTGCCTCAAGAGTCAAATGACAAACTCTTAGTTTATGATTTAAATTATAGGGGAAACCTCAATAACACACCCCCTTTCGGTCTTTAATAAGACAAACTAACTGTGAAGGTCATTTGTTAGCAAAAACACACAATCACCTTTCATTTATCAAACAAACTAACGGTTTCTGTTAAATTGTTATGACGCTGTCAGTTTTTTTTTTGTTGCAAAAACTAACCTTCACCTTTAAGAGGTGTTCTTGAGAAAAACTTTGCAAAGGTGAAGGTTAGTTTTTGAAAAAAATGGTGTCATAACAATTAAACAAAAACCATTCTTTTATGTGAATAAATGAAAGGTGACTGTTTTGCAAACAAATGAGACAACCCTAAACTTAAATACTTTTTTTTTGTGCATTAACAAGTTTTCTGTTGGTAATCAGCTTAGTTTTTAATCATACTTGTTTGGTGAGTGTTGGTTGAGCAGGTTTAAGTATATATATTTAGTGTAGAGATTATAATGACAACTTCTCCATTCTTGAGAGGGTCATAATGGTCAGAATTTCCAAGCGGTCTCTCTTACACACTGCAAATCTGACCCTTCCTTCGGTATGTTTATGCTCTGTATCTGCTCTTAGTTATGACTATTAATCTCGCCCATCTATCTGGTTGAAACGCATGCTCCTCGTGATTTCATTATTTTCTGATCTTGTATACCGTTGAGATGTATGTTTATTTCTCTTTGTAAAAATGAAGTAAATGTTGAATATTTAGCTAACGAGAAGGAAAGAAAGGGATGATTAGATGTTAAAGAGTGTCTTTTGTTGTGTCTGATGTATGATTCTCAGTTTCAGGTGATAGTGCTGACTGCAAATATGGGATGTGCTCAATGCAGGGACAGAGTCTCCCAAATTATTTCAAAAATCACAGGTGAGAAACAAAATGATATCGTTATTGTTTAGTAAAAGGTTGAGTCATTAATCCCGATGTATGTAGTAGATTCAGTGAATCACTGATCAATATCTTGAAATTTCCACTCATCAGCTCAACTGTTTGGTTTAAAATTTCGCCCAGCCTTAGGCGAAAGCCCAAATGGCTACCTACTCAGAAGCTGCCATGTGTCATTTTTTTGCAATTAGCCTAGGCTCATATGACTATAATTGAAACCCACTTCTTTTTTTCTCTTCATTAGCCTGAATTGGGTTAATCCCACTGGAGATATATAGAACTTAGCAATGTGGAGTTAACCTAGTTTAGGCTAATGACAGGATTAAGAGAAGGGTTAAATATCAAAACTTAACTCTTAAGTATTGATCACGAACACCATACTACCCAACGTTTCAAAGTGACAAACGCAGTATCTTAAGTATTGGTCACGCGATTTTATTAGTAAAAATGGACGAAATATTACATTCCGTTAGTCATATGGCCTCAAGTGTCATATAATGGATGGTAAAATGACATTTTTCCCCTTAAGTATTTGACCTCTATACATTTTATAAGGAACAATAACGAGGGTACAATGGTAATGTTCCTTATAAAAATGTATAGAGGTCAAATAAGTAAGGGAAAACGTCATTTTACCATCCATTAAATGACACTTGAGGTCATATGACTAACGAAATGGAATATTCCGTTCATTTTTACTAACAATATTGCGTGACCAATACTTAAGGTACTGCATTTATCACTTTGAAACGTTGGGTAGTATAGTGTAAGCGACCAATACCTAAGAGTAAGTTTCGATATTTAACCCCTAAGAGAATTAATCTGGATTAACCCCACTGGAGATGCTCATATATGCTCGATCCACGAGAGAGAACGTTTAATCATCCCATATTAGTAATGTGGATTTAGTCGATAATCCAAGCTCAAATTACTTGTTAATGACAGGATTAAGAGAGTACACGGTGGATGTATGCAGCAGGCAAGTGAGTGTGAAAGGAGGTGTTGGATTTGAGTGGAAAGCTAAACATAGTGATGGTGATGACTACAAGGAACAAGAGTCAAGACAAAACTACTCCACTAGTAAAAGCCATTTCAAATTTATCTTTGGATCCCTTGTAACTACATGTTTGGGAAGAGGAAGCATGAAATTGATTGATTAAATATTTAAATAGAGAATTGCATAAGAAGAGTATGAGGTATTTATTTTTTGCAACATGCCGCCTTTATTTTGTAACGGTACTGTAGTATTTTGAACTTTTCTTTTTGTTGTATTTTACTTACATTTTTTTCAAATTGATAATTTCATTTTTAGAATTTTAAATTCAAAAAATAATAATTAAGCAATAAAAAATTCAGATTTTTATATCTTCTATACTTTTTTTCTCAAAAAAAGGGAAGAAAATTAAAGAGTATGAACATTGTATTCTTTTTTTTACTATTATTTTTAATGTAAAGGTAAAATCATGATATTTATACAAGTTACAACAAAAACACAAATTCGGATACTAACTTTAATTGTCAAAGAAAAAGACTAACTTACGGAAAATAAACCTTTTTTTAGCATAAGTGGAACTTTAATAATCATGGAAATCAAAGATTACATAACATAGAAGTGATAAAAAGGAAAAGAGTAAGACATAGTTCTAACTTGTATGTATCGAGCGCTAATCTTATTGAGAATATCTCGGTTATATCATGGACAAAAAGTGGGATACGATCTTCAGACTGGTGGTTGTGCAAGAGTAGTAGACGATGATCGTTTTTAACTCGACCTGAAAATGCTTGTGGTAAAAGATCGGGGGCATTTGAGGAGATAACGGGTATCCAGTGAGAGCACCAGAAAATGGGAGAACCATGTTGTCGGATTTGCACCGACCTTGGCAGGGCAGGTGTGCGTCCTCACACACATCTTGTTGCTCGTCTTTCGACTCATTGGGCCTAGCGAGGCTGCGTAGCAGACCTCGCCTGGTTGTTGGGGCCAACAAGGGTGCTTGTTCGTGATCCACAACAGCTCAGCATCGTCGTCGATTTTCCACCTGTTGTTGCTGACACTCTAGAGAGGACACCACCATCTTCCAGCGTCGTCCACACCTGCAAAGCCAACCACTACTCTCAATCTTCATAATTCAGATCGAGGGCTGAGGGAACCTTGCACAAAGATCCCTAGTAAACGGGATTAGGCCTCTACCGGAGCCTTTCTCGTGCTGAGGGAACCTTGCGCAAAGATCCCTAGTAAACGGGATTGGGCCTCTACCGGAGCCTTTCTCGTCCTCCCGATAAAACTGGTGGTCTGTGGAGCAAAGTGGGAGGCGTGGGGCTACGGTGAGGGCACCACAAGTGGTAATGGAGTAGTAGATCGCCTGTTATCTCTGCCCTCGATTGTTCCAAGGGGGACTCCGAGAGAACTTCATCTCTCTCCAAACCCTAACATTCCATCCCATCACTTCAGTAGAGGGCGGCAAACAAAGGAGTGTGGATTAACGAGGGAGCCTGCATAAACGAAGAGGAGAGGAGCGGCGCACGGACGAGCTTCAGAGAGAGAAAGAAAACCCTAAAGACCAGTCTTCGACAGTATCATAGTTTCCGAAAAACAAATACCTCAAATTACTTTTTGCAATGATTCCTTGATTGAATTAAAACTTATGCATAATTATATTCAAGAAGCTGGAACAAGAGGCCAAATCTTCTAGATTGTTACAACAAAATCAGAGAGATTTTATTGATATTATATCTTGGGCTTCATATACGACACGACCTGCCGTTTACAACCGAAACCCCACATAAACGATCTGTCCCTTACAAATGCTCTTTCCATCACAAAAAAAAAAAAAACATTCAATTTTACTTATGTGACTCATTTCAAATACTTAATCTAATCTGAGTGATGAATCATAACAGTCACAGCTACTGATATTTCCGAATAATAATTATTCTAGTGGGTTACAAATAAAGAATGCATGTTTTGACGAAACATGGACAAGTCTAAAAATACAGTTTAAAAGTTTCAGCTACTACACAATAACACACCCAACCCAAAGCTAAAAACTTGTCTGCGGATTTGACAGAAAGCTAACAAAAGAACTCCAGCTCGATGATACCTTTTATCTTCGATATACTTCAGGGATCAAAGCCCGAGAGACCTCCTCATTATATAACCCATAATCAAGCCTATCAAGCCAACAACAAGAATGAACTGGAAGGACATCCCGCCTTGGCTCTTGCTACTTTCGCGCTTCAATAGTTCCTGCAGGTTATTTATGATATTAGCCGTACGAAATCATAATCATTTGGGTGCACATTACAACCTCAAATTTCATGAGAAATCAGGTAATCTACCAAGCTTGGGAACATATTGAATAAATGATTCTTCCTTCAATCATGTTAATATATCTAGGGATAATTGCAACAAAGTACCCTGAGGTATTCACTTTTTACGAGTTGTAGCCCTCTTCTTTGATAATTGCAAAAAAAGTGATATGAACAGAAAGCTAATATAAATTGTAATGGTATAATCGTCGTTTTAAAACAAATTGCGGAAAAAAAAATCAGAATACATTTTTGCAATTATCGAATAAGAGGGCTACAAGTTGCAAACAATGAACACCTCGAGGTATTTTTAGACCTCTCAAGTCCTGGGCACATTTCTTGCAAAAGGGAGACAAAAGAGTAAAGATTTTTGGGATCATGCTCCCTTAGAATTCTCACACCATCATGCCTTCTCCACTTGGTGGATCTCCCGAGAGTTTATAGAAGGAGCATACGAGTCTACAAAAGGGGACTCAGACCCTCAGTTCAACACACTTGAAATTTTCAGGAGAATACTCTCTGGAAATTCCCTACCTCCAGTCTAAGCCTGGTTCTCCTTTGTGATTTCCGGTTTAACAAATATTGTTGTTTTCATTGTTCTTCAAACTTTACCTAAGTACCATTTATTAGTATTCAAAAACATGATTTGATTTAAATATTACTAAATAGTACCTCTTTATTTTGAAGAACAATGAAAACAACAATATTTGTGAAACAGGAAATCACAAAGGAGATCAAGGCTTAGGCTGGAGGTAGGGAATTTTCAGCCGAAAATTTCAAGTGTGTTGGACTGAAGGTCTGGGTCCCCTTTTATAGGCTCTTGGGCTCCTTCTGTACACTCACGGGAGATCCACCAAGTGGAGAATGCATGAGTAAGGCGTGAGAAAATTTTCTGAGGGAGCATGTAGGTGTCTCCCAATAATCTTTGAAAAAAAATACAGGTGCAAAATCATTCAAGTTAGCTGATCCCTTGAAGACAAGAAGGCCTCTTAAGTCACTAAACATTATTAAGCCATCACCAGGGAAGAAAGTCAGCATATGTATGTAATAACTACGTCAGATATAAATTCTGCCTCTTTAGGAGAGTCCGAAATGCTGATATATCATATATCTAATTCTCTTTCCTAACAATGCCATTAACTTTAACCCATGTCAGACAGCGAGTGACACATCAACTTACCAGCAGAGTTTGACGATGAATAAATATTTATTTACTAAAACTTATTTGAAGCATTCGCTGACAACATAGCTTTTCATGTCCAGAGAGAACACAAGGATGTAGAAATAGCCAAAAATCATGCATGGGTCTTGAAAGCGCCTAAACAACACTACAGCACTGATAAAAACCGTTTCTATCTATAAAATATTATATAGTAGTATGTAATGAAGGATATTTCATAAGATGAATAATATGATAACAGTGGCATGTATAAGAATGCGTTAAATCCCTCACCAGTTCCTGACGAAGCTTGTTATTTTGTTGAATTGCACTGTTCTTTTCCTCAGTCAGCTTTGAAATAAGAGCCTTTGACTGCAGCAATGCCAAACATTAACAGGTATAATTAAATTGCAGTACATCATGAGTTTACCTCACTTAACCCACACCATTAAAGCCTCCAGACCATCCTTTCAGAATAACATGATAAAAAAACATTCTGTCATTTGGTTTATTTCTCCTGACCAAAAACTTTTAAAAGCAGGTTTTTTACCACTGTCCTTTCTAGTAATACGAATAATCCTTTTCGGCTACTCACTTTGTAAGATACAATGGTCCTTCAATTAAAAATGGCACATATTTATTAGCGAATACTAGCATGATTTACGAAAACTAAACAGCAGCTAAAACTGGCAATGCGTATATGGTTTGTATGCATTTGGTTAATCAGTTAAGTTCTGCAATCTTAAATACAGGTTAAGGGCCATAGAGTTGCAAGTGATGAATATGTTTTCATAGGTAGAGGGGCTATAAAAACAGTTGCTAACCTGTTGAGTTGAACAAAGATCTAAGCTACATCATACACAATTTGTATAAATGGTTTCATAATGATGGCATAAGAGTCAAGAGATTAAAAAACAACAGAACAAAACCAAAACATCAATATAACATTGAATTTTGAAGTAATATAGTCAATATGAAGCTGAAACGGAGCTTTCCAGCACAATCACTAAATTTACCTCTGAAGACTTTTCCTGAGATTCGAATGCTCTTGTAACCTGCGAATAGCAAATTAAAGGCATGACATCAATATTCTAGCGTCAATAAACTTACTATATAATATGAGATAAATGAAATCAAAATCTAATGCTCATGTACTTACAGGCTGGAATTCAGAACCGTTTGCATTTCCATTTCCATTCTCAGCAGAACCCCTTGGTGAAGACCCTTCTTCAGACCCTTCTGCAACTGGTGAAGGCGGTTGAGGTGGAGAAACATAAATCACCTTTAATTTGCACTCCTCAACAACATGTCCTGCTTCCTTGTTAAACTAGACAATCACAATCACACACATTATATTATATTTATACAACCAACAAAACCCAGAAATTCAGAAGTTCTGACATAGAGTTGTGTTAATACCATTTCTGCAGTGACTTCCCTGGGGCTTGCAGAGTCGGTTGTTTTTACGCTTTGCAGCAGAAACTTATCCTTGCATTGCATGTCCAAAGGCGCCTCCTTTTGTGCTTGCATAGTAACTACATCAAAGGCAGAGGTTTTAGGGGAAAAAAAGGATCATAACAACTATCAAAATGATACAGCAAGAAGATGGGCATAAGTACCAGTAACATCGCAAGTGGAGCCAGGCTGCACAATTCCAGTGTTTGGACGGACACAGTACTTCTTAGGATTAGTTGTTTTCACCTGAGCATCATTAAAATTCAAAATTTCATGTCTCGAACAAGAAAATAAAAGAAAAAACAATTCTATAAACCACCACCACCACCCTTCCTACATGTGGTTGTAGACAAAACCAGCAAAAATACACAAGATAAAACAAAAATACATCAGAATTGGATATTTGATTCCCAATTAAACTAACAATAACTAAGACAAATCACCTAAATTAAGCATTAGGTAAGCAAATGAGGAAACCTACACCCACCCCCTTCCTAGTTGTTGACAAAAGCAGCAAAATTACACAACAAAAAACAAAAATACATCAGATTTTGATATTTGCTTCTCAATTAACTCTGAAAATAATCCAAATCAAACATTCAGTAACCATATGCATCTACTTCTCCATGAAATGAAACCCAATTGCCAAAATTTCAAAAACCCACCAAGCACAATGCCAAATTCACAAGCAACCAAACAGAAAGTTCCATTCAAAATTAAACATTTATCATGCAAATCTAAAAAGGAACAGAAAGATCACCTTGAAAGCTACATGGCTGTCTGTTTTATTCGACAACACCAGGGAACAAGAGATCTGCTTCTTCAGTTCAACTGATCAACAAACACACACACAAAAACACCAAATCAATCCAATTACCGAACCCTAAGGGGCTAGGGCAAGCGAATCAAAACCAGATCGGCGAAGTGCCACTCACAAGGAAACTTGAGCTCCAGAGGGTCGATGCTGAGAAGCTCTCCGGTACTCATTTCGGCGGCAAATCGACGGCTCCGGGGACGAATTGGCCGGAATCGGAGAACCGGGTGGGTCCCTCCGGTTTAGCGAGAACGAGAAAGGCGGAGAAATCGAGAGAAATTGGAGATGGTTTAGGATTTTTATTCAACGGCGATCGCTTATTAATTAGAGGAACGAACTGCTACTTGATCGCGTCACGAGAGGATTTGCGCTTGCTCGTTTTATTTATTTATTTACGAAATATAAATAAATTAATTAAAGGGGTGGAAAAAGACAAGTGAAGCCCATACTAGATTCATCGACGACGAAACTCTTTTCTTCGGTTTGTTCTTCTTTTTGTCTCTCTTCTCCCTAACCGATTCTTTCTCCTTTTTTCTGTTCTCTCTCCTCCTTCAACGAATCTTCTCCTTATATGTATAGATTCGACCCATCGAATCTGACCCTCCACTATAGAATCCACTGAATTCGACCTTCTTTCAACGAATCTTCTCCTTACATCTTACCAAAATGATCGTTCGGCCGATCAGATTGTGGTTGATTCCGATAAGGATTACTGGGACGATACGACTATGGCTTCGTCTAAAAATACCGATGAAACATTGTCAGAGAGAAGCCTTTTGACAACATTGGTTTGAGGACCAATTGACGACTACACTGGTACATTCGGTAGCACAAGCGAAAGAAGGACCCCAAGAACTTCGATGTTTGTAATGAGAACTCTAATGTCTCAAATGAACATTCTTGTTTTCGTCATTGCCTATAGCGAGGGCGTGCTTACACTCGTATGCGATTGTCGCCTTGAGGGCATGTAGACGACAAAAGCGATAAGGTCAAGGGATCAGTTACGTCACCCTTGAATTTGAAATTGGTCAAATGTCTTGGAAAATACCAAGAAACACCGAGGAATATAAATCCAGTCGTCGAAGAGTCTAATGTGCGGAAATTTGGAAGAAAAAAAAAGAAAAGAGGAAAAAGAAAAATAGAAAAAATATGAGCACGTTTATGTGAGTCAGCCTCATAATTGTTCATAGATTAAGCAGCTTACAGGAGGAGAGGAAAATGAATGTTTTAAAGATGCTAAAAAGGTTGCTTTCGAATTGAAAATTATGAGTTTTCTTTTGCCTTTTTAATTCATTAATATTCATATAGTAAAGTGAATAATAAAATAATCAGCCTTTTTAGATGTAATGTCTAAATTTGCAACCCAATAAATGGGTATTTTTAATTAAATAAATGGTCGCTTTAAGTTTGGTCCGACCTACCAAAACTTGGGTTCCACGTTGACACGCCCACCACATGGAAATAGCAAGGATCGGATTTTCCGTCGGATTGAAAAGTTGATCTGAGTCGGGCGGTGTCGGCTTCCATTTATACAACTAAGGATTCACAAGGATTCACATAAGTCTGGTTTCAGGTTCGGTTACTGGGTTTACAATATATTGAGTAACCGATAAAATATGTCTTGAGTTCAACAACGCACGTAACTTTAATTTTAAGGACCAAAGATTTTCTCTAACGCCAGTAACATTTCTTTCATAAAGCCAATAAAAATCTCTCTTTTCTCCCAACTAAACTCTAATACCTTGACCTTCGCTTCACACCTCTTGTCTTGTCGGTGTGGCTTTAGTTTTGGTTGTTGTCGACGGAGGTTAACCTTTTCTCCTCCTTTCCTTACCTCCCTTCTCTTTCCTCCCGTCTTCTCTGTTTTTGTGCTCTTTTCTCCCGTCTTTGGATTTCTATGGTTTGTAACTAGATCTTTCTGTACTTTTTTTTTCACCTCCAAATTTTAATTTTAATTTTCCTTTTCGATAAAAAACAACAACAACAACACACGCAACACGTTATGAAACATTCATATGTAGAGATCTCAACCCCAATACATGCCTTAGTTTCATTCCCATTCCATGCATTTCCTATTCGGTCACACCGATTTCCTCATAAATCATATCTTTGTCGTAGTTCTCAGCTTACCCTCGCACCGCTCTCCTCTATCGGATACCAATGACGAAAATTCGTGTCAATACCAATTAACCGGCTGACTACATAAAAGTATAATATATGATGCAACACACATCATATGATCTTAACTCATCTAAAATTTCCTAATATTCAGATAAACTAACTATATCCATATTTAGCTTGTCATATTATTTCATGAAGGAGACTTAAATGGTATGGGTATTGAGAAGCCAAATAAAAGCTTAATGTAGGCTGCTTAGAGTGCAAGGAAGCACACCCATAAATGGCTAAAGAAAGATACAGCTCACCAATGCTCCTTATCTAACCAAACCAAACACTTCTAATCATCATTGCACAATGCACACACGTTGACTCATAACTTTTTAGAATAACTGCAAAAACTTACGACAAAATATACATATTTTATAAATACTATCAATGAATTATTTTTATATAAAAAATACATCTTCGTCTATTTTATATTTGCAAATTCATATTTTTAACGGAAATTAGTCACGTGACTTTAATTTTTTCGAAAATGCCAGTTTTACCCTTTATACTATACATGTTCTAAAATTTTGAATTAGGTATAATTCCATTTCAATACATTGAATCTTTCATATTTCATTTACAGCACCCTAATTTTTTTGTCACTTCAATATCCTAAAATTTTATTAATTCATTTAGAGTACCTTAAATCTTTTTTGTGTCACCTCAATAACATAAATTTTCATTAATTCCATTATAATATCCATAATTAACTTTTCATCTGATTTTTCATCAAAAGTAGGTAAAATGATCATAATAGTCTTCACTAACAACTAAATTTAGGATAAAATTAATGGTGGGTACTAAAATTGAATCAATGAAAGTTTAAGGTAATGAGATGACAAAAAAAATATTTAGGGTACTCTAAATGAATTAATGAGAATTTAGGGTGCTGAGGTGGCACAAAAAAGATTTAAGGTACTCTAAATGAAATATGAAAGATTTTGAATACTGATGTGGAATTATCCATTCGAATTATTATGTATACACTTTTACACGGAAACGTACGACTTTCTGCAAAAAATAATAACCCCATTAGTGGATTTGCAAAAGAAAAATAATTTACCGATAGTATTTGCAAAACGCACAGTTCACCTCAGATTTTTGCAATCATCCCTAACCTTTTCTTTTATCGACAACAACCATAGTTACAGAGATCGATAACACGGATGAATCAATGTCCTTTACAGCTGAATATTGTTCAGTAAGGGAAAAAGAAGAATTGAAGTTAAAATGGTTAGCTAGTTCATACTGAGATGTTCAGATTCTGAGATGTTCTATATGCTCTGCAAGTCCTGTCCAGGCCTGCAAGGAGGAGGACATCAACACCATTATAAAATCATCAGGAAACAAAGTAGTACACAAACATCAACACCCACCATCTTGGTTACTTCAAGAGAATCTTCCAGTGCCTGGATTTTCTGTCACAGAAAGCATGAATAACTTTGTTTATAATTATTTCATACAATTAAGAGAATCTCACTCAACTATTCTTAAGTATGCACCTTTTTCAGTGAACTATTCTCGAGTTTAAAAAGTTTTTGGCAACGCCCTAAGTTTTTCAGTTTCAGTTTACCCCAATTTTGTCAATTTTTGGATGTGAAATGCCGAACATACCCTTTTTTTATTCGGGATAATTACAAAAAAATGTCATGCGGTATTCGCTTTTTGCAACTTGTATCCTTCTTCTTTGATAATAACAGAAAAAGTCATGAATTTATTTTTTTGTTGCACTTTGTATAAATTTGTTTCAAAATAACAACTTTACCCATTGAATTTCAAAAATAATAGCAAAAAAAAATCCAAACATTCTTTTCCCTTAAATTTAAGAGATATGAACATTTGTTTTTTTTAAACCATTGTTATTAAAAAAAATTAGTTTCCGAGGGTAAAATGATCATTTTTATACAAATTGCAACAAAAAACAAATTCATGGTATTTTTTTGTAATTATCAAAGAAGAGGGCTACAACTTACAAAAAGTAAATATTTTATGGTACTTTTTTGCAATTATCCCTTTTTATTTTTTGTGGAAGAGGGTATTTTCGTCATTTGACATCCCAAAGTCGACGGAATTGGGGTAATTTGGGACTAAAAAACTAGCAAAAAGATGGAGATATGAGCACACTCACTGCTTTGGTTTCTTTTAGGGCGGTTTCAAGCACTGTGACTTTCTCCAACACAACCTTATCACCATACTTTGCTCTAACAGACTCTATGTATCCTCCTACTGTGGGACTTCCATGTTCATTGCCCTGCACTCAGTTCAAATCAACACTGTCAACAAATCGAAACCAATGATTCATAACATCATCTCCAATGCACGGGGAGACAATAAGCTTGGGCGAATCCAACCAATTCGTCCAGCCTCCCACAACGTTCTTTGTCCCGTGCATAGGCGCACAGGGGTGTATAGTCACATGTCGTGTGACCGGTGACTAGAAATTGAGTTCCTGGGTGAAGTGGACAAGCTCTAAAGATTCTAAAAATTCATGTTGCTCACCATTTGATCTTTTGAAGAAGTGCCATTGATTTCTCCATTGCTCTCCACCACCTCTTCTGCAGCAGAAACCACCTGAAGCATGTCTATAATTTCTGGGTTTTTCCAAGGTCCTTTGTCACTCAACAAGCAGCCTCCATAGTCAGAACATGTGCAGTTTCCACCCAAAAAAGTCGGTATATTACTGCGAATCGAATCGAATCTAGTGATGCTAATGGTTTTGAGCTTTCCAGTCACAAGAACTAACAATGTATGCAATCTATAGTACCTGGGATCAATAACTTCAAGCAGGTGACTGAGGTAGTTGGGCCCGAGAACCTTAAACCCATAGACTCGGATTTCAGAATAAACACCAAAACTTTAAATTGACGAAGGATAATTACAAAAAAGTATCATGGACCCTTTTCTTTGATAACGGTAAAAAAATGTCATAAACTTGTCGTTTTATTGTACTTTATGTAAATTTATTTTAAATGACGATTCTGCCCTTAAAACTTAAAAATAATTGATCACAGAGCAATAGAATCCAGAAATTTCCACCTCTTTTAACTTTCTTCATCTTTGGAGGTATAAAGAGAAGAAAATTAAGAAAGATGAAAATTCCAGATTTTTTGTTTTACTTATTATTTTTTAAAAGGTAGAATCGCTATCTTGAAACAAATTTACACGAGTAACATAAGACAAGTTCAAAACACTATTTTTTTTTGTTGCAATTATCAAAAAAGATGGTTAAAACTTGGAGAAAGTGAATACCGCATGATACTTTTTTACGATTATCCCGATTGATAATGATGGATGAGAATTGTTACATGAATCTTCGATAGCGTGCGTGCATCGAGAAAAGCTCTAAGTGCTTTCCAAAGCATCCTAAACCCAGATCCAGCATTCACAATGAACAGTCGATTCAAAGTCTGTTACAAAATCAATGCCAAAATATTAGGACAGACATAGCAAACTGCTACTGAAAGAACAATGACATGTCAATAACCTCTGGATAGTAATTACTGTCGATCTTCTGAATTTCCATGAAGATATATCTTGCTGGCTTTGAGAAATTAGACATTCCCTAAGCAAACATGATATTAAACCCACAATAAAATGAATGATTAATTACATAATCTGCAGTTTTGTTTGTCTTGAACCAAATCGACTCGTTATCACAAACTTAAAATAAATGAAAATTTCATACCCCTGCACCTAACTTTGACTCAATAACTCACTAATTATACAAACCTCCATGCCCATTATTGCAGCTGGACTTCATTTGAGAACAATTGGTATATTTGCTAATGACAGAAATATAATGTGTACTTTAATCTAAAATAAGTAAAGAAGCTTACCACACCCTTGACATCTAAAATACTTGTGGTGGATGCAATGTGCCTCTTAGCTGCTAATGAACAAGCTGGGTATCTCAAGCTCAAGGTCTTCTCTTGCTCCGAGACATGGTACTTGACAAATCTTTCAATGGTGGTTGCTTGGAGCAGGGCACTAAGGTCTACCATCCCGATCAATTCTATATATACAGGCCTACCACATTTATCGACGCCATGATATCCATGAGGATAGTACTTCTTTACCTCTGTGTACTCATCGAACTTAAAATCCTGCATTTTAAGAACAATTTTAAAACTAATGTAAAAGTTATGCAGACCCTATCAGCGAACTTGAGACCCACCTTGGCAATTGCATCGACCGCATAATCCTCGCGCCACTTCAGATAGTTAAGGAACATGGTTTTTGACATGGAAAGATCGAAATCCCTCATTCGCAGGAACCTGAAATCACATAGACAAACATATTTGTCGGGTTTACAAAACAGTCTAAGAACAGTTCAAGATTGATTCTAATATGAACATAAATAAAGGATCATTGTCAAAAACGTAAGTAAAATTTCATGTATAACGTTTTGTCCACGCTGTGCGGATGTACTGAAGTTTTATCTACGGTTTTTTTAGTTTAAATGTAACAGGGATGTTCAAAATGACCCGGATTCAATAGATTTGTGGGCAAAAAATAATGCGCCCACAAAACATGGACAAAACTTCAATGCACCCACAAAGTGTGTACAAAATTTCAGTATAACCACAAAGCGTGAACAAAAGTTTTTGCATGTTTCTGTTTGGGGACAAAACTTTACTGTAGTTTTTGACAATTAACCCCATAAATAATGCAATCCAAAAGACTAACCTTAAAAGTGTGTGATAGTCATTGTGCTTGGGAGGTAGCCGACCCTCGAGAAATAGCATTTCTCTGAAGGACTCAACAACAGGTTCATCTTTAGGGTCATGAGCTCCTTCAAGGACCATCTCCATGCTCCTGGTCCTCCCAGCTTTCTTCAAAGAGTTCCTAAACTTCAAGGGTTTAGACAACATTGCCTTAAACCCTCCGAACGACGAAGAAGAAGAAGAAGCCTGGCTTTGCTGTGGAGGGAGGAGCCAATGGGTCTCAATGGGAGGATAGATGGGTTTGGTTTTGGCTCTGCCCTTATTAGAAGAAACAGAAGGGTCCTCCTCTTCTGCAGCTCTTATGGCTATGTCTCTATTGACCTCCTTTGACTTGTACATATGTACTCAAAGTATCACTACAGAGAATTGCAGTTGCAGAACCTTGAATGATGCTTCAATTCGATGAACAATCTGCTGAAGAAGTGAAACCCATTTGAAGATTTACAGAGATAAGTTTGTTAATTCAACAAATTGAATCAACTTTTTGGAGGTCACTGACATTTGGGGTTTTAATAAAAATAAAACAGATGGAAAAGAAAGATAAACAATTGAAGAAAGTAAAGAAAGAATATTAAGAACACATGAATCGTGTATGTGTATGTCATAGAGGTATCTGAAGAGGCGTGAAGTCGGGCAAAAGAAAAAATGGAGCATCAAATGTGCTATGCTTTATGGACATTTTTCGAATGACTGAGCATGAAGAAACCATCATGAGAATGTTCCAATTTTTTTTAAGTATAAGGAAACGATGGTTGGTGTATTTATAGATAATAAAAATAAAAATAAAGTATTCAATTCGTGCATGCCACGTGACGGAAGCTCATTGATGGAGAGGACATCTAAGCAACAATTCGAGCGTTGATGCAGGCCTCTGGTATTATAGGCTATGATCGGAATAGAGGCGTCTGTCAAATAGCTTCATCTCCGATATTGGAGATAAACGGTCATAAGTGGACGGAGGTTAATAGAAAATCAAAAGTTTGCTGCTAATATCAGAGACATAGGTCGTGCTCTAACGCTTGATTATACGTTCTCTAAGAGCATTTATAGCGGGTGTGAAAATTGCGTCCAAACTATTGTTGATTCGACTGAAGAGTGATGAAAATGTGACGGTTTTTTGCTTCTCCTTCTCCAATTCTATAGTGTTGATAAATCCTTCGACGTTGATTCTCTCTCTTCTCTCTCCTTTGTCTTCCTCCCTCTCTTCTCTTTTCAGTTCTCTTTCTTCTCTCAGCGTTTCTCCTCTAGTCATTTGTTTATTTTAGTCAGAAACGACCGTCTAATCCGACCTCCACTACAAGACAACAAATCTGACCCTAAATCTGATAAAATCGACGTCAACTAATCCGACCCTAAATCTGGCTGAATCGACGTCAACGAATCCAACCCTAAATCTGGTAGAATCGACGTTAACGATTCCGACCCCACTATGGATGATCTAATGGAGTATGTTTCGGGTTCCATGCCATTGCACGTTAATGGAAGGCCAAACAGAGCTTTAACGTGAAGAGTGGGCTCAACGGGCTGCACGGTAAAAACTCATATCTCCGTCTTCACTTCAGTTGTAAAACCTGTATTGAGCCTTCAAAGTTCAGGACTCCATAGCGCCAATGATGCGTCCAAGACTTCACAGCCCTGTCGACTCCATAGTGTAGCATATTTTAATGGTCAACTCACATCGACAAATAAATATATATTTTTTTATCAGTAGTTTTTTTAAATAATCCAACAACTACAAAGTGTAACCGAAGAACAAGAGAAGATCCCTCATTACAAACATGAGCACAAGCTAGTAGCACTGCCTCAAACCAACAACCCAACTAGGGGTGAACAAATGAACCGTACAATAACAAAGGTCTTTAATATAATTGAGTAATTACGACTTACAGATGACAATCATGTATTATGTTTATTTTTAACTGTATATGTTGAAGTATATCAGTTTGTACTACATATTTGTTGCAACGATACTCAATTTAGATGAAAAAACTAGATTTCGAGATCATGTGAATTTGATGTAAATGCAATTTTTTTTAAAAAAAATCTCTAGACTCACTAATTACATAATATTCTCTTACTCCCATTCATACAAAAAAAAAATACATTACATGAGACTCACATGACCCCAGATTTTTTTCCAATTCAAAGTAACAATAATTGTAACAAACATGAAAACGAGATGACAAATTTATGTACATAAAATTACAGAACTGCAAATTATAAATATGTATATAGTTGTAAACCGTAGTTATGTCATCAGAATTATTGCCTACCTTTTCACCACATCAGAATTCAGATCGGACCCTCAATGCAGCACGTGCTCTCTGTGAAGTTCAAATATAGCCGCACAATGACCATAGCATCAATATCAATATCATACAGAGTAAAATTTGTAGTGTAAGTCTCAACAACACATAAACACTTAAACATTGAGAATTAGACCATCCTCGCTACATTTATGTGCAAAGACCTCACCATAATAATAACAATAATAAATCATTGCGTTATAAGATCTATTGGAGGATTATTTGCAAGACGGTCATTAGAGAGCTTACGGCTGACAAAAGGACAATGCAGGATTCAAACAACTGTAAATGATCTCAATTATGAAGGAATTGGTGATACAGGCTTTAGTTTCTCCAACAGCTTATCGGCTTCTATATACCCACCAAGCGGTCCCAAAGGCATGTATTTCAAACGTTTCCACCTGTTTAAGCTCATCGAGGATTAAAAACATCTCCATAATATTAATCAAAATATTACTTGGGAGATTATACTAGGAATAATTGCAAAAAAGGTACAGGTATTCACTTTTTGCAATTTGAAGCCTTCTTCTTTGATAATTGCAAAAATAAAAGTGCCATGAACTTGTCTTTTTATTGCACTTTGTACAAATTTGTTTCAAAATGACGATTTCACTCTTGGAAATTTATATATAAAAAATAATAATTACAGAACAAAAAATCCATATTTTCATATCCTTAAATTTCTCATTGTACAAAGAGGAAGAAAATTATGGGAATTGAAATTTTGGATTTTTTTTTAACACATTATTATTTTAAAATCCAGATTGTAAGGGTAAAATCGTCATTTTTATATACAAATAGCAACAAAAGGACAAGTTCATGGTACTTTTTTGCTAATGTCAAAGAAGAGGGCTACAAGGTACAAAAAAATGAATACCTCATGGTACTGTTTTGCAATTATCCCATTAAACTATCAACATTATAAAAGTGTTTTAGCATATATTAACAACTAAAGAACAATAAGTTTACCTGGGTATGAAAGGTAGTGCCAAGCAGTGAAGATGTAGATGATTAACACTATTAAATGGTGGTTGATGGAAGCCAAAACTGTCAACAAAA
This sequence comes from Erodium maritimum, assembly GCA_963921825.1. Lineage (NCBI taxonomy): Eukaryota > Viridiplantae > Streptophyta > Magnoliopsida > Geraniales > Geraniaceae > Erodium > Erodium maritimum. The sequence goes on from OY997588.1 coordinate 155,125,103, forward strand.
CAGAAGAGAATCACACATTTTTTCCTCTAATATACACAAACTCACATGCTATAACTTCATAAAATTTATAAGAATTATAAAGTAATTCACACATCAATTACAGTGTAGGTTTGCTAAACTTGAAATATACCAATAATGATAAGAAGAAAAAAAGTGATCACTAATCCGACAATCACTGTAGCCCAAACCAAAAACTAACACATGAACACGTTCAATCCTTTGAATCCTGCGGACAACCAAAAATGGAAAGAAAAAAAATAGATTGTTCTGCCTTTGCGATGGATTTTTCAAAATGAGCTGAAGTGTTATGGAAGATCTAGATGAACCAGCCACCAAGTACTGTACAAACTAGCCAATAGCCACGTGCCCTTATACATGACAACATCTTTTGAGTTTGTCCTTTCCTTTTTACAGGTGTACATACGGTGTACCTGAGTTCTTTCCTAAATTTCTCAATAATATTTGTCTAGAAAAATATTGAAGCCTTCACTAAAAGTTGGACTGGATGCAGCAAGCTTTGGGGTTGAGATTGAACACCATACACACATATGAACTTTTAATTCCACCAATCGATGGTATAATAGCAAAATCATTACCTTACCTACAACAAATTCATACAGTTTCTCGTGACTTTTAAATTTTAATAAGCTCCAATATTTAATAAGAGCAACTGTAAAGTTTGATCAGCCTCACTGAACAGAATCACAAACATATTTCAAGCGCACCAAAACTTAGAAAACACACATCCAAGTGAGAAAGTAATACCTGTACTTCTTGGCCTGAGGTGCATCCTGGGATAATAGCATTTTCCCCACACTCAACATGTGACTTACTGAACAAAAAAGATGTAAAATAGAAGTTAATTGAGTCATGTACTAGTTCAAACCAGAACATATGTATTGCTATAGTTTCCGCCTTCCTTACCTAAAGTGTAATCCTCAGTTCTCCTCTGTAAATCATTCACAGTTGCAATGTGTTTGATAGGAATAACCAAGTAATGCCTATAATGAATTTATCAATTTAAAAAATAATTATGATATTGATAATTACTTGTCTACAAAAAGAATTGAAAAAAATGCAATTGTGCCAGATTTCTTAAAAAACCTCAAATAGTTGTTCAATGGCAGCAAATTAAAGTTAATATCAAATAGGTACGCTCCTCCCTCATTTCTTCTGAAGGTGGACAGTTTACTCCGATGACATATCTAAAGGCTAGAGCTGTACTGCAAATTGCTTTCAACTGAGAACACTATCGATATATCAGAATCATGAGCATCTCCTATATATTATGAAATCAGCAACAGTTTCCTTCAGGAACTGTATCAACCAGTATCCAATACAATCAATGATCTAATGCACTCTCAGAATCAACCTCAGCTTATTGGTAAGCTTATTTCCAGTCACCAATCAAAACCATGGTTCTAAACCAAATCCACCCTTCTGAACCAAAATCAACATAGTTTACTGATCCACTGCACAAATCTCAAGTACTTGCTGATGTTCTTTTTAGTCTTCCATTCTAACATCAAATTAGGGTTTTAACTTTTCTTAGTTTAAATCTATACATGTATTTCTATTTGGCAGGAAACAACTATGATTTCTACAACCTGAATCCCACTCCACTTCCAATAACATGAAATTAAAGGCGTGTTTAGAAACCTAGAGACAGCTAAGTCTGATCCATCAGCTCAAATTTGAACTCGCAAGCTCATGCTTACTCCTTCAGTCACAGATCTCACACACGCATAAGCAAAATTAACAAGCAAATCTTATAATGTTCCAAAATTGAATCTGAAAATTGGACGATCTCGACACCAGGAGCAAGCGATCGAACCTGAAAGCGGAAGGGTTGATGTCCTGAAATGCAACGACCTGCTCGTCCTGCGGGATAAGAAAAGGAATCGGAGTTAGATAACGCGGATCTGTCCCGTTTGGTTGGGGAGCAAATGGATTGAGAACCTCAAATCAGCCGAGAAAAACATTTTCTCGGCAACCAAACAGGTACTAACAGTGTGGAGGAGAGTGGTGGGAGTAGAAGAGCGCGCAATTTGACAGAAAATGCAAGGTGACGTAGCTCCCGCCATTTTCGCCCCCTGCCCCAAAAATTCGATTTCCCCAATTCCAAAATGCTCTTCTCTAACCTCACGCGAATCAGCTTTCAAATCAACCGAATTTATTCTCTCTTTTTTTACCGATGAATCTATATAAGCAAATTCGAACCGAACCGAACAAGTGGTTCAGTCGAACCGGGTCGTACTGCTATTTGCTGAATTCAACGGTTGACTTAATAACCAGACCAAACCGTTTACGATTTTACTGATGAGAATTATTTTAAGAGTAATTCTCCCTCAATAACTTAAATTTTTCTTATTTTATTTAGAGTATCTCAAATTTTATCACCTCGGTACTTTAAATTTTCATTTATTCATTTAAAGTACCTGAAATCATTTTCGTCATCTTAGTACCCTAAACTTTCATTAATTTCATTTTAGTACCTACTGTTAACTTTCTATATGATTTTTCATCAAAAACAGGTAAAATCTTCACTAACAACCAAATTTAAAATAAAATTAATGGTGAGTATTAAAATAAAATATGAAAAATTTAAGATACGGAGATGGGATTATCTTATTATTTTATTAGAACAATATTATAAACATATGGTAAACATATGGGTGGGAAAATTTAATGACTTAAACGTTTTATATATTATATATTGCTATACTAAACTTTCAAATGTTTTAATTTAACTTTATTTTATTAATAAATTATTAAAATACCTTTCATTAATTTTTAAATCTTTCAAAATATGTCATTGTTGTGGTAAATGTTGCATGAGTTCTCTACATGGTCTAAGTGGTAAATTTTGATTACTATTTAACATATTGTTGAAAGTATCTCATTGCGTTGAATATTCAAACTTAGTTAACGATATTCAAAATCGAATGTATCCCAAAATAGAGGATGAAGTTGACAATTTATCATAAATTTCTTAAAGACAAACATTAGCTAAATTGTTCCAGTTGTTTAAGGTAATATCTTCAGCACCATCTTAGGTTGGATTGAAGTACATATTGCATTTTATTTTTCTTTGTTATATCTCTATAAGTATAAATTGTTTTAGAAATGTAATTGTCGCTTTCTTTCGTTCTTGTACATGCATGTGTTATTTTGCAATGTTTAAGCTAACTGCAACAACAAATTTCTTTCGTTCTTTGTACATGCATGTGTTATTTTGCAATGTTGAAGCTAACTGCAACAACAAAACAATGTCATGAGGTTCCGAGAGGACTGCTCCTTCAGTATCAGTTCCACCCGTCGTATTCTTTATTTCAAAGAATCGGTGTTTTAATATATGATTTGCTGATATAAAAAAAAACAATGTCATGAACTTGCTTTTTTAAATCTAAATATAAAAATTTGAAGTTTCAAAGGGAGCGAAGGATTTAGATTTTTTGTTTTTCAATTATTTAAAAAAGATCAAGGGTAAAATCGTCGCTTTAAAACAAATCTATATAAAATGCAATAAAAAGACAAATTCAAGATACATTCTTGCAATTATAGAAAAGAATAGCTACATGCTACAAATAAAAATGAAGACCTCAATATACTTAATTACAATCGTTCCTATAATCAACCACTTCCAAGTATTGGAGAGAGGAGACGAAGAACAAACCAATCACAACTCACAAGGCAACTTTTACCATCACAAGAAAGAAAACTGCTAAATAATTGTGAACTTTCTCAATGCATTTACACCGCATCCCAACGGAAGAAGATGAATCGAATTTCGGAGTGTACAAGGATGAATTCGAATCCAATCTCAAAGGCATGCAAAATTGCAAGAGGTAAATCATGTTCCTACTCAAATTCCTATTTGAAGAATAGAAATACTCATATTCTGTCGTATTCCCGAGGCATTATCAGTTCCTCATAATCATCAACGACCACCTGAGTAGTTATTCAAGTTACAAGGTAAGCCATTCGATATCTCATGGAAGCTGAATATACAAGGAAGTATAAATCAAAGTTGAGACAATCATACCTTGTAACTCTCACCATTGTAAGTGTACTCTACATGTAATTGCTTAGGCTGTCCGGGACAAGGATCACAGAAGCCCATAATGCCTGATTTCTTCACACCCTGGTGTAGCTGCACCAACATATACGTAACCGTAAGTCATGGCAACATCAGAATTGTAAGTGACTTGTCTAGGCAATTGCAGTTAGTACAATCCACGCTCTTCACTGAACAATATAAACTCAATGGATTATTGCAAAAAGTACCCTGAATTTGTCTTTTTGTTGCAATTGTATAAAAATAACGACTTTACCCTTACTGTTTAGATTTTTAAAAATAATCTAAAAAACAAAAAATCCAAATTTTCATATCTCTTAATTTTCTTCCTCTTTATACCATAAAAAGGGTAAGAAATTTAAGGGATATATGAAAATTTGGATTTTGTGTTTTTAAATTATTATTGTTCAAATTCAAATTTATACGAAGTGCAACAGAAAGATGAGTTCCGGAACAATTTTTTTTTTCAATTATCAAAGAAAGGGCTACAAGTTACAAAAACTGAAACTCTTTTTACAATTATCAAAGAAAAGGGCTACAAGTTACAAAAAGTGAATTACTTCATGGTAAGTTTTGCAATTATCCCCAAATTCAACTTGAACTCAGAATACTAGGGGCCTATTATTATCGTGTACTATGTTATATCCCTGTGGCTATGCAAACAAAATAGTACATGTGCATGGATAAATCATGAAGAATGGCCTTCAATTACTTCAATACCGATAATCTTAGCCTTGGATGAAACCATCTATCATCATCATAGTCTTGCTAAGTTTTATTTTCTTTTCTTATGTACTATTCCTTGTACTGATTCAAAACACCCTAATACAATTACATAATAGGAAAAAAGTTATTTACACCCCCTTGGCGACCTTTGATCCTCAAAAACACCCCCTAAAGGTGAGGGGTTAAAAGTGAAACAGTAACACTGTCACCTTTCATTATCAATAAAAAAACGGATGCACACTGAATAGGTGATGGTTTTATCATAAGCACACTGTCACCTTTCTCGTTTATCAGTGGTTTTTTGGAACAAAATGAACGGAATTCGTAGTTTTTTTATGAATAACAAAAGGTGACAGTGTGTGTTACTGCTAAACCCCTCACCTTTACAGTGAATATTTGAGAATCAAAGATCATAAGAGATGTGTTAATAAAGCTACCCCTACATAATATTCAACAAGGTTTATGAACATATTTTATCTAGTAATAGATTGGTGAAGTATTCAGAGTTCGGTATATCAAACACATTTGATCTATATGTCAATTCATAATTAGCACAAGCTTAGATAGGATTCATATTCATAGTAACACAAAAACAGCACAATTGGTAGGACGGATTAGAAGAAATGGCACCTTGAGTGTCCCAGAATCGCTGACCAGGAAATTCAGGGGCAATGTAACATCCACGAAAGGTGAAACTACTTCATTTGGGTCATCATCTTTCTTCAAAGCATTAAGATCTCCATAAACTGCTTTGGTAATAACCAAACCATTTGTTTCTAGTTGCTTACTCCTTTTCCTATTTGCCACATTTTGCAGCAATTGCTGAGCTTCTGCTGCCTTTGCCTTTGCCTCTCGAACCTAAATTAAAAGGGGGGAAATAAGAATATCAACCTCGTATTTTAGGGGAAGCCGCGGAGAGGAGCATGTATGAGACAAGCCTCCAAAAACGGAAGTACAAAATTAGTTTACGGATTTGATGGTTTTCTGAGGTATGTAACGTAGTAAATAATAGCCTTCAGTTCACCGTCTTCAAATCTTTATTAACAGTATAGTGCACTAGATAATTCAGATTCTGACTATGTTATTGCTTCTACAACTATGTAATGTTACTTCAGTAATGTACTATTTTGCCAAAGCTTGCTTGGTCAAGCACTTGAGCTCGAGTCCTTGGGATCAGGGTTCAAGTCTCAGCAACGGTACCTCCTCCACCTTTTTTTCTTCCTCTACCAACTCTTCTTGGGCTTCTCTCTCTCTCAAGCTGGGGGCCAAGTGACATACTAGAGCTTCACCGAGCTTACTTGTCCAACTGGTTAAACACTTGAACTTGAGTCCATGAGACAAGGGTTCAAGTCCCAGCAACGTTATCTCTGAAGTCCCATTTCTCTCCAACTTCAGTTTGCCCTATTTGATCTCTCACAACCTCTTGTTGGTCAAGTGGCAAAAATAGACCCCCTTCTACATGAGGGGTGGTCTTAAACCCAAATCTTGATACATTTAAATAATTGTTCATAAAGAAAAATAGTAGAGTTTCTTCCTACATAAAGAAGATCTTGAGTCCACTTGATACATCAATCTTAAGTATTATTAAGAATCAAAAGCTGGGTGTTCCCTTCGTTCTACATAAGCAAGGTCTTGAACCCAAATCTTTCATAGATGACAGTGTTTATTGTAAATATTAAATTGACCATGTGCCATATACACATAAGCAAATACCTGAGCAGACGTCTTTTCTGAATTCTCTATTGCTTTTTGCTTTTCCCTTTTAAGAAAATAAGGTTTGACAACAAACTTCTGCAAGCAAAAACGGGGCTATATTAGAAAAACAATACAATAAACTGCAATATCTTTCATTGGTTATCTTTAGATGCTTCACATCAAATATAACTAGCTGTGGAAATTTCACAGGACTTGAAGCAGAAACAGAATAGCCAAACCACAAACATCAGTCAACTGAAAAGCAACAAAATATGCAAATTACAGAAGTCTATCTACCACACTATTTTTTAAGTAAAACCTTAGTAAAGCTCTTATTAGACATGGAAATAGAACCATATATGCTAACCTTGAGTAAAAAGTAAAGTGATGTTGGAATAAGGAATGCTCCACTGGCAAACATGGCACTAATATGCCTGGAAAGCAAAATCTGCACCAATACAGAATAAATAACCTGTCAAGAACTGAGGAGACATAAACTAAATCGAAGAATGTGTTTTATCAAATTTATATGGCAAGTACACCATATTTATGCATTTTAATAGAGTAAATAGAGTCAGTATCGAGGCACAGAGCAAGAACGTTAATATGTTGGTGTTCCTCACTCTTACCATTTTTATCAGTCAACAAGAAAATGGTAACATGTTCACAAAAACATTTAGGGATCATAAATGAGAATTAAATGGCTGAGCAAAAGTATACTTACAGGAATAATTAACTTTTGGTTCCCGCGACGATATTCTATTTTCCAAAAAATACCCTGGAAGAAAACAGAAAAATGGGATCAACAAAAATGTTCTGAGATCCTGGTGTCAGAGAAAAGATATAGTATGTATACTGCGGCAAACATCCACCACTAGATCAACAGTTCATTTCAGGTACGGAGGTACCTAACTAGCGAACTATTTTTATAATAATACAGGAAATTAAAAAAATATGTCTAAATAGCTGCAATTACCTGAATACCTATCGAATACATCATGCGGATAGTGCTGAATTTAGATATCCTCCTCCCACCACCAATCTCAATTTGAAGGGTAGAGCTGCCACAGTAATTAGTAAGGCACAACAATACAATCATCACATGTGCATAACCGATAAATTAAAATATGCATTGATGCGAATTAGTCACAAAATGTGTGCATACTGTATCACATGGCTGCTTGGAAAAGCAAGCGGCCATTGGTTTGGTGGTTTGTGGTTTCCTTCCCGGAACCCACATCACTTTTAATGCATTATTTATTTTCTGATAAAAAAAACATGGCTGCTTGGAAAAGGAAACACAAATAAAGCTACTACAATTTTCAACTTCAAGAAGAAAACCATCGACAGAATATGCAACAAAAAATGCATATTATAATCACTAAATTACCATCCAATTAGACTCTTAGCACATACCTCCCAATAGCACCAGAAATACGACCGTGAGAGTTGGAAGAGAAGTGGCGAGTATAAAAGGCTGATGCCCCGAAGGAGCTTGTACCAATCTGCAGTTGTTCAAATTTAATGAAGGAAATATACTCAGTAAAGAAACTAAAAAAGTTAACAAAATATAAGATTGTAAAAGGGGTTGAGTACTTGAAGAGGATAAATAGTGGGTAGGTGTACCTTCAAGTCTCCAGCAGCAGACATTTTCTCCTCTTTTATTCGCCAACCAGCTGAAATAGCTGACTCTGGACCTAACGTGAGCTGTATCTGGAATACAGAAAGCCACAAAAGCACAGTTCAAAATTTAAGCTGCAAGAAACAATATTGATGCAAATGTTTGAAGTCAAACATGATCATTTATGTCGAGCCTACAATAATGCCAAACCTATTCAGTTTCACAGTTGAAACTCTCACGCTTGAGCCGGCTCATCTAGATTTACATTAATAAATTTGTCTGGAAATATTTCCTTATGTGTTAGATGGAACTAAACTTCACACTATTCTAGAGATTGAATGAACATCAAAGCCACAGCAGATTTCTTCTCTATGTCACTGTTGCTTCAAATTAGTCAAAAATTGCATTTCTATCTTGATGCAAGGAATTAATGGATACACTTTAGATACATAAAATAAAGCAAAAGAGCGTACATCTGCACTTGTTGTTTGAGATAGCTGGCGTGTCCATGCATTTGAGAGATTGAATGTATTATCGTTCAGAGACATTGTAAGCCCCATTGTTGCAGTTGAGTGTACTGATAGGTTACTGAAAATAAAGAAATTAGAGGTTGTTCAAAAACCAGTGAAGTTGCAGAAATGTAAACATTTCTGAAGGGGGAAATGTCTTACTGAGACATCTGCACCCCAATAAGTGATTGTAAACCAGCTGAAGCCATAAATTCTATTGAAGAAACTGAGGAAGCTTGATGCTTGAACACAGCAGAAGCAGCTCGACCACCAGCACTCTCATTCACTACCAAATTACCACCAAGAGCAAAAGTATTGCGTTTTGATATTTGTGATTGCAGTTGACTAGTCATAGCCATCCTGACATTTACATCCAGACCCATGAGCAGCAAGACAAAGCAAACTTCACTTAACCAAAAACATACAAACTAATGAAGAACATTATTTTCAAAATTTATATTAAATAATCTTGTAGATAAAATTAACGTCAGCATTGTGGTAACAAAGAGCTCAGTTAACACGCAGAGGCAATTGAAGGTACTTTTCAGGTTATTGTGCATAACAATAAAATCCAACCAATTATAGGTGTGGGCAGGTAAAGCATAATTTTTATATTTTAAACTCAAACATTGGATTATGTAGATATGATTATTTTCCCGGTGAAATACTTTATCTTTTTCTATGCAGAACATCAGACCAGATGAAGGTACACAAAAAGATATTAGTAACACGAGTTGTACCCTTTCATTATGCCATCACCACCTAGAAACTGTGGCAATGACAAATTGGCCACAATTGCACTAGAAGGTATAAAATCTGCTGATTCCTTTTCTTTTTCCTTCATCCGCCTTAACCTTTCAAGCTCTTCCTTTAATTCTTCTGCTTTATTCAGCTTTTGACCAAGTTCCAACCCTGAAGTCAGCCCTTCCATGCCATAAATATCATACACTTGCCTTTTATTTTCATCACATAATATTTCATAAGCTTCACATATCCGTTGAAAGTTCTCTGTAGCAGTTTCTTTCATCTGAAATTTTTTTTATTTAAACAATAAATTAATCATCATCGTTCATAAAACAAAGGGATAATTGCAAAAACTTGTGGTGAACTATGCACGTTTTGCAAATACTATCAGTGAACTATTTTTTTGCAAAAAACATCCCCCAACTATTTTTCGTCTTCAAATCCATTATCTTTAACAGAAATTAGTCATGTGACTTCAGTTTTTTTGGAAATAACAGTTCTACCCTTTACATTAAACGTGTTTTTCAATTTATAACCCTCATGTATATGTGTTTTGCAATCTGGAACACTTATTTATATTGTTTTGCATGGTTACTTTCCACTTTTTATAAAGAAATTAACCCCATTAGTGGATTTGCAGACGGAAAATAGTTGGGGATGTTTTTTGCAAAAAATAGTTCACAGATAGTATTTGCAAAACTAGCATAGATCACCGCAAGTTTTTGCAGTTATTCCTAAAACAAATGAATGGAAATAAAGGACAGTCACAATTTAAAATGTATAGGTAAGTATTACAAAGAGGTCAATACAGACCACCAAAACAAAATTAGCTCAAAACTCCTAATCATTACAGCTGCATTATGCATTTCAATTACACCTAGCTCATATACAAAGGGGACCAGTTGCACATCAATTGAACACCATTGCTGTTCAATTTCGAATTTCTGGGTACACCACTCCTTAGCTAAGTCCAATATGTAAATTTCATGAGCAATGAATATAAATAAACTCGATCGAGCAGTTGAATCTAGCACTCCACTACCACTCAGCGATAACAGCGATTTCAACCCCAACATTCGAATTCAACAACAAATTGAGATGAATTCAATATAAATTTGAGCATACGTGAAGAGATTGGTACTTATCGGAGTGATAGATCAAAACTCCTAATCATTACAGCTGCATTATGCATTTCAATTACACCTAGCTCATATACAAAGGGGACCAGTTGCACATCAATTGAACGCCATTGCTGTTCAATTTTGAATTTCTAGGTACACCACTCCTTAGCTAAGTCCAATATGTAAATTTCATGAGCAATGAATATAAATAAACTCGATCGGGCAGTTGAATCTAGCACTCCACTACCACTCAGAGTGATAACAACAATTTCAACCCCAACATTCAAATTCAACAACAAATTGAGATGAATTCAATATAAATTTGAGCATACGTAAAGAGATTGGTACTTATCGGAGTGATAGATCAAAACTCCTAATCATTACAGCTGCATTATGCATTTCAATTTACCCTAGCTCATATACAAAGGGGACCAGTTACACATCACTTGAACACCATTGCTCTTCAATTTCGAATTTCTGTGTACACCACTCCTTAGCTAAGTCCAATATGTAAATTTCATGAGCAATGAATATAAATAAACTCGATCGAGCAGTTGAATCTAGCACTCCACTACCACTCAGTGATAACAACGATTTCAACCCCAGCATTCAAATTCAACAACAAATTGAGATGAATTCAACATAAATTTGACCATTCGTGAAGAGATTGGTACTCATCGGGGTGATAGATCAAAACTCCTAATCATTACTCACTTGAACACCATTGCTGTTCAATTTCGAATTTCTGGGTACACCACTCCTCAACTAAGTCCAACATGTAAATTTCATGAGCAATGAATATAAATAAGCTCAATCGAGCAGTTGAATCTAGCACTCCACTACCACTCAGCGATAACAACGATTTCAACCCCAACATTCAAATTCAACAACAAATTGAGATGAATTCGATATAAATTAGAGCATACATGAATAGATTGGTACTTGTCGGGGTGATATATCTGAGCCCATTGGCGATAAGCTTTTCTGATCTCTTCATCGGAGGCTTCCGGCGATACGTGCAGCAATGCGTAGAGTTCTCTGTTCGGAGGTCCGTCTGTAGCATCATCTTCCATCATTCTCTCCCTCTCTCGGATGGAGGTTTGGTTCGTGACCTAGACTTGGACTGTAATCGGAGCTTGGAGAAGAAGAGAAGAGGGGTTTTTGGGGTTTTTGGTGGCTTCTTCTTCTCTCCTCTTTGCCGATTTCGCACGGTTTCGGTTGTACCAGAAGGAGAGCCTGAGCTCACCCTTAAGGCACGTGATTGGTCCGTTGCTTCCACGTGCACGAGTACCACTTGATACGTGTCTCGCTACTGGTCCATGTTATTGGGCCGGGCTTTTATGGGCCGGGTTGCTTATATGTTAAGTCCTTCATGAAATAGTCTATGGCTTGTTCAGTCTGGGCTTTGTTAAGCTTTTGTTGTGAGAACTTACGAAGCCTATCAAGTTATGTTTGTGTAGATTCACACTACCAAATCAACTTTTACTTTAAAGCCGACGTATACTGTGGGCGTTTAAACTTACGTCAGAAGAGGAGAGATAATGGTAAAGGATTCTAAAAGTAGAAACGTAGCATTATTTCACCGCTGAAACGTCGTCCCACTGTGAATGCTCTTAGTATTGGACATACTGATTTTTTTGTTGATAAATCATTGTTGGTCATCAATTTTTACTGGAAATGTCGCTAGAGAGGGATTTGGAACGTCGAAAACACAAATCGAGGACGGATGTCATGGATTAGATGTGACGGAGACGTCATGGATGGAAGTTGAGGACATTTGTTGCAGAAAAAAGGTCTATGATCGATTGTCATGGACAGAATCCAAACACCAACTATAAGGGGAAAAGTTGATGCGGTGAAAGGGAAAGGAGGCGGTGTGTGATGCAAGGCTAAGAGCATGAACAACGGTCCGTGGACCGCGGTCCGTTCCGTTGTGGGCTAGTTTTCGCGCGGTCCGCGGCCCTGAAACACTGGGCTCGCTCCTCGCTCCTTGCCCACGCTGGCCCAATTCTGGGCCGACACTAGCATCCGCGCGCGATTTTTTAAAAAAAAAACAAATTTTTATGTCAATTGTGGGATTTGAACCCTCAACCTCAAGGTTTAAAGCGTTGTGTTTCTACCATTGAGCTAGATGAGTTTTTGTTACTATGTTTTATTATAATTTATATTATATACTTTTAATTTTGGAGTGAAATGCATACTAAAATTTAAAATCAAATCTTCTTTTTAATAGATTATATATTATATAATTTAGTGTTGGATGATATTTCAAATAAAATAACATATTTATGTAATATATATTTGACCATATTATCATTTTTGTGTGTATTTATATCTGGTCCGATTCAAAGATTTTTCGTTATAGCATCTACTATGAATATTACATAGTTGACCATATTATTCCATACACACATTTTATTGATTTCTTCGCCATTATTAAAAAGTTATTTTTTATTCGTGTTAAATTTATTTATTATTTATTTATTATCATTAATTATTTTTTTCACATTTGTTTATATAATTTAAACGGTTTCCGATAAAGAATTAAATAAAACAGCAAAATATCAATTAGTAATCCAGTCAGCATTGTTCTGCACTCCCAGGACCTCAGAGGGCCTCTCTGTTGCAAAACACTCACTATTATGCACTCCCAGGACCTCACTTTTGTCCAGTCAGCACAAGTTCTACACTTCCACTCCCTCACCAAGGACCATTCTGTTGTTCATGCTCTAAGGTTAGAAAGATCGAGTATTATGATCTATGAAGTAATTGTGACCGTCAATAAATATTGATCAACACATCACGTTGATTATCACGGTTGTCGTGCATCACATACGCACGCATCATGTATTTTTTTTTATCAGCAAAATTTATAAAATTTTAAAACCATGCTTTTGAATTAAAGGACATGGCTAAGGTTTTGTATAACACGTCATGTGCGTAGTTGACAAGCGGTCGGTGTTAAGACGTTTCGGAAAAGCTATGGGAGCAGCGCATAGTTATTGTCTTTTATGTTTTTCAGTTCTTAGGTTGCAGTACTCGGTTTGTATTTTTCTTTTCTGTTTTGTCCAATTGGAATGTGGGTAAGGAGATCTCCCGAGATAGTGTCAACGAATCAAAGTAGACTATTTTTACGGGTCTATGGGAGCTGGTCGGGCTACGATCAAACCAAACAATACCCTGAAACCCAGATTTTTTACGCCCTACATTGTATCGTATACGTTTCACAGTAATACAAATCCTCACTTTACCCGTTTCAAAAAAAAAAGTAGTTAGAATGAATGGCCGACATCCACTTAAGAACAAGCACACTTGAACAACAACTAGTCCACGTTCAATTTCGGACATGTAACTGTAAACTCTTGTTTGATCCGAACTCACTTATCATGGCTCACAGAGACATACATGTTCGGATCCATCATTCTCATACAACCATTTTTTTCCTGTCTTTTTTCCATCAAACATGTTGTCTTTATCTCCACGCCACACTACTCAGTACTTCTCTCTCAGAAAAAAAAAATCCCGATTTGTTTGTGCTCGATCACGACATGTCTGAGAAATTTCCATGAAATTTCCTGCTCTGTCTAGTGGGGTCCAAAGTCCTCTAGCAGTTGTGGCAATTGGAAGATGATTAACCTTGATCCTTCGATCTGACGGATAACATAATGGAAGCTAGTTTGTCGTTAACCTAAACAATCAGACGAGGTTTGTTATGCAGCATCACAATGGTTAATGGGGCTCTTGCGGTCAAGCGGGACGTCGGTGAAGAGAAGTGTCCCGCCTTCTTCACGATTGATTGTAGTTGATCGTCTTCTTCTACCAATTACTACAACCTCTGACCAAGTAGCGCACTTTATTCAGTTATTTCATGGTTCTCGTCAGAAGACCAAGTAACAGTTAAGCACTCGTACTCATCTCAGGTTGAGTCATGACTTGTTCCCTTGTTTTTTAGATTTATGTTTCTTGTCGTTTAACCTCAATTGTCAAAACCGATGCATCAACAGTACAATGAATTGTCCAAGAACGATCCACAGCCAAACCCTAATCCTCTTACACTAGAAAAAAATGGTTATTCCAAAACCGATAAATAAAAAAATGTCGGTTTTCCGATCGGCTTTTAAACGAAAACTGATCGTCCTCCTAGTCGAATCCAAGTTCGAGAGTTTTGGCGTCAACCTGTTTTTATTGTAAGTTTAAATATATTCATGATTGAATCAAGTCGTGTTGGATGTGTGATTTCGATTCAAAAAAACATATCGGGTTTTAAAACGGTAAAAACCGACCGCGACCGTACTAATATTCTTTTGACTCTCACATAGTCACATATATGATATATCATTATATCCCACCAAACAGCTCCAATTAAGACTGACAGGCACAAGCTCCCTCCACCAAAAAAAAACCTCAACTTCCTATTTCTGGGCAGTACCAAAACCTTAACCAAAGTCCCATTTCAGACCAAACCCAACCCAAAATCCGAACCCACTTCTCTCCAAATGGCTCTACACTTACTAGCCGCCGCGTCGAGCTCTCGTGCCCTGAGCCCGCTGGGCGCGAGTCTGCTGTGGTGCTTCCTACTGAAACTCAGCTGCAGCCTCAGCCTGGTCCGCCGGACCCACACTCGGGTCGTGTACGCGTCCAGGCTCTTCGTGTTCCAGATGGGTCGGATCGTGTTCGGGGCCCAGGAACCCGGCCCCGGGGCCGGGGCCAGGTGGCAGCGCGCGATGAGGCTGGTGTGGCGGAGGGTGGTCCACGCGCGGAGGTCGCCGACGCAGCGCGAGTCGGACGAGGAGAGCTTGCACGCCCTCTCCATGCTTGCTCTCTGAGTTTGTTTGTGTGAATGTTCCAGATGTTTCTGGATTTGTTTGTTGATCAACGATCGTTGACGGTTGTGGATAGTTATGTTCTTAGCACCTTGGTTAGTTGTTGGACTTCGCGATTTCGATTTTTTTTTCTCTTTTTTACATCTACAGATTCAACCAGTAACCATTATTTTTTGGAAAGCGAGGTTATATATTAAAGATCATCAGAGAAATATCACCAAGAAAAACAATAATATCATGGGGCAAAAAAAATATTCATTGGTTGAAATATTTCATTAGGTTGTCCAGAAGGAGTTCAAAAAAACCGGTATAACGTATGTAAACCGAAAGTTAGGATAAAGCGGAGGTTTTTTTGAATGATTGACTCCGAATCTCTGAAAAGTGCTTCAGGAGTATACTGCATTAACGGTCGAAACCACCAAAACAATCGTTGAAACCTGAGAGTGACGGCGGTGTGGACAGTCCCGTAACCAAGGACTGGGATGGCTCAATAGGACTTTACATCCTCCCGAGAAACCAACTGACGTCGTCCCCCTCTGATAATAATGAGGGCCTTTGAATACGTAAAGTTGCTGGTTCCCGATCTGGAAGGAGAATGTCACGTCGGTACTTGATGGAACCGATGTCACCTTACGCTCAGTGAGGTGGTATTACCGGTAGACCCCCCACTAGAACACTAAATCCTCATTGATTGAGGCGAGGGTGCATTACGCCCCTCATCGGTTAGACTATCAATCCATTGGACCATGCAGGGCCCTCTGAGCCAATGCTCAGGATTCTCATCGGACCATATATCATCTGAGCACTAACAGTAGACATGTACATCTTGTCACCGATTGAGAAAAAGGTCGTTATAGTACATATCCACTATGCAACCAAACGAACGCCATATGCAGATCTAAACACCGGTCGGCTACTTCCGCTGCCTCCACTCTATCCTCCGTCACTGCTATCACGACCTCCTTCCCGTCGGGTAGTGATGGGATCGTTTCCAACGCTGCCCGCGAGCAAAAGACCGAACACAGACCAACGCACTGCCTCCCGTCTCCACCAAGTCCCCACGCTACCGAGAGCCATCAACCCCCAATCGCAACGATCATCGACGAGCGATGATCCAAACACACTACGATTCCAAACACTGCCAACGACGATCATGCATCACGCGGTTGGACCTCCTGTGTACTTCGCCTAATGAACAATAACGAGAGTACATTTTATAATGTTCCTTGTAAAATGTATATAAGTCAAATAAGTAAGGGAAAATCGATATTTTATATGAGGTCATATAACTAACGGAATGGAATATTCTGTCCATTTATATTAACAGAATTGTATGATCAATATTTAAGATAATGTATTTGTCATTTTAAAACGTTAAATAATGTAATGTTTATGACTATTAGTTAAGAGTAAGTTTCAATATTAACTTAAATTTATTTGTTTCTAGACAAATTCAGATTGGACCCTAACAAATTTAAAGCTAATTTTAACTCCTTAGTATTATTAGAAGAAGAAAAGGACAAATACAAATAAATTAATCTAGATTTGTCTTCAAACTTCAAAGTGATACTTATTTGACCGAGATTCACATGATCATTTTTTTTCTTCTGTTTTAGGTCTTGTTTTATTAGTTGGTTCATAGTTCATTTTTTTGTTAATTAATTTCTTACCAATAAAAAATATTGCATGTTCATCATGGAGACTATTATAAAAATAAAATAAAATACTTTAGCAGAAAGACTCATAAATAAAACTTAACTGGGTTGTATTATTAATGCGCTTGCCACGCAAATTTAACGGGCTTCAAAGTTTACTTGTATCCTAAAGCCCATTATATTGTGGATGGGCTTTTATAGCCATTCCAAAACTAATGGTGCAGATATAGTTGGGCTATACAGCCTACTAAATAGCCAACCAACTTAAAATGAATGTAAGTTGACTCAACCAAATCAAGCCACACATGGCCTCTCATAATATACATATCAAATTCCTTTTTCTATCAGTTGACCTAAACCTTTTTTAAGAAGTTGACCTACACTTGAATAGAAGTAATCATATTAATTTTTCATAGAATAAATATAGCATCTTTCTAAAAGCATATGTAGCAGTAGCAATCACCGATTACTCATTGTTTTGGTGTCGCCGCAGTACATGCAATGACTCCTACAACGCCTCCTCGACGTAGGAGTTGTCTCAAAATGATCGTCGTAGCTTGTCATTACTAGAACTTGCAACGATGTGACGCTTCGTTTCAGGCCCAACAACTAGTCGACGGACCAACTACGACGCTACGTGTGACAACGACAATTTAAAAAAAAAAACTTAAATTTTCCTTTAAACACCTAGCGACTATCTCCTACAACTAGGTAGTTGTTATTATAATATATTTAGTTGTAGGAGATAGTTGATTAGAGGAACTATTTCTATATTTTTATAAATAATATTTAAAAAAATCAAATTTTCATACCTATAATTTTGTTTATTATTATTTTTCAATCTTCATGGTTAAACCGTCATAACTTTCGATATTTTTTTTTAAAAGTTACAAAAAAAAAATTGTAAATTGAAAGAAATAAAAGACCCCGATCCATTTTTTATATATATATTTATCCTTATTCTTATTTATAAGCAAGATCGATAATATATAATGAACAAAAACGGCATGGATATGATCCGTGCCGATTCATGTATAGGGACACTTGACACACATAATAATTTAATATATATTTTTATTTTCGGACAATGATCTGTGACCACATAGACCTTGTCGAAGGCTTCGAAGCTGATTTTTATGTCTTAAAAAGAATATGCTTCGGACAAAATAGAATCGAACACACGGCGACGGCGGAGCAATCAAACCAAATCAAGCCATATATGGTAACCTTGTAGTTTCAGTCCAACTTGGCTCCTAGTTGACTACATATTCACCACCTATACACCATTTTTTGGACTTTATTTGCCTAGTTTTCATAAATCTTTATCACACTTTGTTCTTATTGCATTCTCGGATAATTACCATTATTTTTGTTAAACTTCAATGTATTGGAGACCGGACTAATTAAGGGTATTTGTTGACGGGTATGAAGATAGATTTTCATCCATTCACACGGATATATATTGGTATATTCGTAAAAAGATAACATTTGGTGGATTTGTTGGTAGTTTGAGTCTGATCTGTGTAAATCTTGGTCTCGTCTTAGTCTTTTGGGATTATGGTTCATTTGGTTAGCTCAGAACGCTTGGGTTTTCCAAGGAGCTCCGATCCCTGATCCGTCTGTCATTCTTCGGAGAATTCAGTTCGGGGCACCTACGTTGCTTCAAGCGAATTGACGAGCCTCATCTCCTAGTTCCTGGATGGTGTCGCCGACTCTTACTCTCTCTCGGCCTACTTGAGCTTCTCCTTTCCTTTTCTTCCTTTTCGGCCTCTTGAGTCATGTAGACTTTGTTTGGATCTTTGTTGGTTTGTGGTTTCTTTTCCGGAACCCACACCACTTATTTATGCATTGTTATTTTCTGATATAAAAAACACACGAAAGAGAGGAGATGTTGAATTTGTTGCGAGACTAAAACTCGTAATGGGTTTGTTACGTCGGGTTCATGAGTTAATTTGATGATTTGGGCTTGATCATGATTCAAGATAGGATGACTTATTAAGAGAAGCTAGCGGATAATCCGTTGATCTCGTTTTCGGAATCCTCGATCAGTTCATAATGAAACAGGTTCACAAAAACTTGATATGTAATTCACTCGATTTTATACAGATGAATGTTGAGTGGATATTAGATTGACGACTTAACGGGTTAATCAGATATAAAGTTTTTTTTTTACATCTATTGCCCTACCCATTTTTCTAGGATCTGGCGGCTTGGCTAGGCGTCGCCATTTCCTTCTCCGTGGAGGCTAGCATGTGGGTCTATGTTGTTCCAATCGTCTCGTTTCTTTTCTGACCTCTCCGTCCTTTTCTCACCGTTCCCGATCATCTCCGGCGTCGGGGGTGTTAGATAAAGTGCTTACTCGGTTTGGTGGCGAGTCCTCTTGGGGGTTGTTCGGTTGTGCTGTGTGCGCCTGTGGTTGGTCGGGGTTCAACAGTCTGCTCTGATTGCGACTCTACCTAGAAGGTTTGTTGTGGCGTTTCAGTGGCTGCTCAGGGTCGTCGGTTATGACCGTTGCTCCGATGCTTGTGGGGCGGTGACAGGTACCGGCTTGGTACGTTTCACACTCTTGAAGTCGTGATCCGGTCGTTGCAATCATATATGCTATTTTCATGGTGAGATCCACAAGGGTGTGCTTGGTGGTGCTTCGTCTCTTCTGGTTGTTCGAGTGGTGTAATGTGGTCTCTCTTGACATCGTGGTGGGTGTCTCAGATCTGGACAACCTCGCCTAGACAATAACTACATACGTTACAAAGTTAATGTACATGTTGAACACGTACTATGATACGTTGTTCTTTTCCGAACAAGAGTCGGAATCATTATAGTTTTCGAGTTTGAAGTTTATAATATCTACCGTTTTATTTATATGTTTTCATTAAATTATATGTATATCTGGACCATTTGATATCTAAAATTTCGGCATTGCCCCTTAAGAAAACAAGCTAACGCAAAGAAAAGGTCACTTTGTCAATGACTTGTTTTCATGTTTTGTAAGACCGAGTCGTTGACTCAGCCAAACTAGAATATTTCAACGCGTGGATTTGGTTTCAAGACTTCATCACACATGGCCACACATCATTGGCCTTACACCGGGCCCACAAATCTCTCATAGTTCATCTCCTCTGGCAGAGTAAACCTTACCATCCTCCATCGCCCTCAGATCTCGCCACGTGTCTAATCAAACCCCCAAACCCCCAGCTATCCAGAATCACCGGTCCAGATCAATTCCCCTGAAACCCCACAAAACGATTTTATTTTTTATAATCACCACAATTATTGGTTCATCAAAACACTCGCGCTCCCCAATTTTTCCGACTTCGGACAACGGTAGAAACTCGAAACCTCGTCGAAGCCTCCCTCTCTCCGATCGTCCTTAAAAGCCACGAAAAGATTTTAAAAATCCGATACACAATCCTCAAGCTCTGTAACTCGAGAGAGAAGCAGAGGCCCAAAAATGGCGACGAAACTGGGGTTGTCGTTGTCGAGTCTTCTCATTCCGCTGTTGCTTCTCTGTTCGATTCTCGGTCCCGTCGCCGGAGCTCCGGCTACGGGCGGCGACGGGAAGCTGGTGAAGCAGAGGAGGGCTTACCGGAACGCGTACGCGACGATGATGTACATGGGAACTCCCAGGGACTACGAGTTCTACGTGGCGACCAGAGTCATGATTAGATCGCTCGTCAAGCTCCGAGTCGAGGCCGATCTCGTCGTCATTGCCTCCATGGACGTCCCTCTCAGCTGGGTTCGAGCTCTGTAAGTTAAAGTTACCATTTTTATGTCTTCGATTTCACAATTTTTTCTTCGTGGACCCCAGAAAAGTTCTGGGTTTGGGGATTTATCAGTTCATTAGTCTTAATCATGCACTGTTTGGATATTAATTCCGTTGCTTGATCTCTGTTTTGTCTGAATTTTCAATCTACGATATTGGGGATTTTGCTATGTTTGGTCTGAGAAGGAGATATGATTATTGGAGAGAGTAAGATTTGAAGACGGGTTTATGAGAAATACTATATTCGAGGACCAACTAAACTAAACGTAACATGATATTTGATTTTTGGTTTAATTGCTAAAAACTACATTATGTATCGTCGATGCTTTTAAACTGCAATATCTTTTGACCACGGTCGTTTAGTTAAGAAGTTTGGTCCATCATAGAACATGAGTTGGTACATCTGCATAGGAGCAGAGCAGGTGTGAGTGGCGTGGTCACCCGAGTAACTGACCAAGAACGCGTTACATGATTAGTTTTTGATGTTTGTATTTAAATTGCGTGGTTACGTTCCATTTGTTCTATGATGGACCAACCTGTTTGATGGATGAATCGTAGGTAGAAATCCTATCCATGGCTCTAGCAATGTCAACCTCAGTATAAGTCCTTATCAGTTTTGACCCTTAATTTGTTTGATCTAATATGGAAGAAGAAGAGTAGCTTGTGAGGTTATCATTTTTGCAGTTGTTTGGTAGTGGAGATGGAAATTAAAGCTAAACACTAACCTGATCTATCTTGATAAGGCTTTATGTTGGATACTGAACTTCCACTACCGAAAGTTCAGTAGCTGGTGTCCTTATTGATGATTAAAGTTCTATAGCTTTTCACGTAGTTGCACCTAAGTTTCTCCTTTTTGCCAAAAATGCCCTTGACCATAATCTCAAAAAAGACTCCATAACTAACCAAAACATTTTGATTAGATGTAAAAAGGCTCCTTAAAATGTAAGATTATTAAAAAGACGAAAATATGAGATTTTGGTATGGGGGTCAAGGGCATTTCTGTCATTTTTGGGACGAAAAGAAGAAGCTATGTATAGCCAGGAGCAAAACATGTTAACTTAGGTGTATGTAGGTGTAATTAAACCATGGTTTTATTAGAAAACAGCCCTAGTGTGTGTAGTCTTCATTTGAATATTTTTACATATATGTGAATAACAAGTTGTGTTTTTTATTTATGGTATATAGTGAGCAAGAAGATGGAGCAAGAGTGGTGAGAGTAGAGAACATCAACAATCCATACAAAGATCAAGTTAATTCCAACAACAGATTCAAACTAACACTGAATAAACTCTACGCGTGGAGCCTCGTGGACTACGACAGAGTGGTCATGCTCGACGCTGATAACCTCTTCCTCCAGAATACCGATGAGTTGTTCCAATGTGGACAGTTCTGTGCAGTCTTCATCAACCCTTGCGTCTTCCACACCGGCCTCTTTGTCTTGCAGCCATCAATGGAGGTTTTCAAAGACATGATTCATCAATTGGAGACCGGGAAAGAGAACCCGGACGGTTTAGATCAAGGGTTTATTGGTGGGTACTATCCTGACTTGCTCGATAGCCCGATGTTTCATCCACCACTCAATGAATCTAAGCTTGATGGGAACTTTAGGCTTCCTTTGGGATACCAAATGGATGCTTCTTACTATTGTGAGTTCATATCCTTGATTTTCACATTTTTTTCGACAATTGTTATGGATAATGTGAATTAATTATCGGCTTTTGTTTAATCTTTGATTAATTTAGATCTTAAACTTCGTTGGAGCATTCCGTGTGGCCCGAACAGTGTGATCACTTTTCCTAGTGCACCATGGTTGAAGCCCTGGTACTGGTGGTCTTGGCCCGTCCTTCCCTTGGGTGTTTCATGGCATGAACAACGAAGACAAACTCTTGGGTAAGCAATTTCGGCTCTTCACTTTCATGTTCAATTCAATCATAGGACTCGGGATAATTCCAAAAAAAAGTTCTGTACTATTCACTTTTTGCAAACTATATCCTTCTTTGATGAAGCAAAAAAGAGCATGAAACTTGTACTTTTTTTTGCTGCATTTTGTATCAAGTAAATCAAAACGACTATTTTACCTTCGAAGAATAAATTTAAATAATAAAAGGTAAAATAAATAAAAAAATCCAGAAATTTCATCACCGCTATTTTTCTTCCTCTTTGTACTGAAGGAATAAATTAGTATGGGTGAACATTTAGAATTTTGTTTATTATTTATTAGATTTAAAATTTTAAGGGTAAATTTGTCATTTTGAAACAAATTGATACAAAGTGCAACAAAGTACAAGTTGAATACACCTTTTTTTCTTTGCAATAATCTCATCGAATTACGATAAATCAAAGTAGGTAACTACTAGGATTTGAACCTCTATAAATTAGCGACTGACAGATCATTTAAACAGATATGGAGCTGAGATGCCGATGGTAGTGATGCAGGCACTGATTTACTTAGGCCTACTCTTAATGGGTCGCATAGCAACCCCAAACCTCTCCAAGCTATGTTACAGAAAAACAGAGAAGGGCACGTCCTTGATACAAGCAAGCTACAAATCACTCGCTATGTGTTGCATCCTCGCTTCTTACACAGTACCCTTCTTCACCATCCCAAGCACGGTCCATCCTCTGCTTGGCTGGAGCTTATACTTCTTCGGCTTTGCATCACTCTCCTTTGTGGCATCCATTGCATTTTCTATCCCTATTCTTCCTGTGGCAATGCCTGCAATGGGGATCTTTGGGTCGCTCTTGGTCATGGCTCATCCTTGGTACTCTAGTGGGATCGTCCGAGCTCTGGCTGTCTTTGGCTACGCGTTTTGTTGTGCCCCTGTTTTGTGGGTCTCGGTCTCTAAGGTTTTTGCAAGCCTTCAGGTTTCGCTTGAACGGGAATGTTTCTTGCCAAGGCTGGTTGAGACTAACTCTCCTCCCCCTGAGCTCAACAAGCTGTGCTGAGAGGAAGCTAGAGTTTGATGGACTCGAGGTTTCAGTTGGGACATCCTGGGATTCTCGGGAGGATTCAAAATCGACTCAAGAATGATTGCAGAAAAGTACCTAAGGTATTTGATTTTTTGTAACCTGTAGCCCTCTTCTTCAATTATTGCAAAAAAAAAACTGAATTTTTATTTTTGTTGCGATTATAAAATAACGATTTTACCCTTACAATTTAGATTTAAGAAATAATAAATAAATAACAAAAAAAATCTAAATTTTCATATCCACTCATTTTCTGTGAGAAATTTAAGGAATATGAATTTTTTTATTTTCTTAATTATTATTTTCAAAATATAAGTTTCAAAGGGTAAAATTGTCATTTTGAAACAAATTTATACAAAATGTTACAAAAAGAAAAATTCAAGAAACTTTTTTTTGTAATTATCAAATGTATGGGGCTACAGGTTGCAAAAAATTAAAAGTTCAGAGTCAATTATCTCTTCAGTTCACCCAGAAAGAACTGGTTTTGTTCTTCAAATGTGAAGCTGAGTTATTGGAGGGACTGTATTGGGGATTGGCAAGATTATGCATCTCCAATAACCTATTCATTGTACATTTTCCCATACTTTTTTTCTTTTTTTATAGAGAAAATTGGATTGGCCAATAGTTTGTGGGTACATTTCAAAATGTTCTTTTTGCTTGGCTTGTTGTATTATATGATTTTTTTTTATTGAATCAGCTCTGTTTTTTTATATTAAAAATTACATTCTTCAAGAAAAAGGTAAGAATTCCGTGTCTAAAGAGGACTAGGACAAGACAACAATTACAAAAGAACTTTCAAAAAAGTTGAAGGGTCGGAGCCCGGATGACAAAAATACTGAAAACCTAAGAAGGAAAGAAAAACAAGCGAAGATCATGGGTATTATATGATGCTACCATTATTATTAGGGGTAACGACATTTTCGTGTTGTGGACAAAGGTGAAAGTGGTAAGTCCATACTGTGGCGATCTTTATGTTCAAGTTCTGTCAGAAAAATACCTTTAATTTTCAAAAAATGATGAAATCTGTTAAAGGTGACGCTGACATTTACAAAAAATGTCATGTATTTTTTGAAAATAACTAAAAGTCATTGGTAAGACTTGAAAATTGTAACAAAGATCACAGGTAAGACTTACATACAAAGATGGTTACAATACGTAATTGCAAAAAATGTCATTTTATAGTACTGAAATAGGGTTTACCCTTATTATTATTCTTAGTCTATTTGTCCTGCCTCGTAGCTCAATAATTGGTCCAATAACTTATCATGGGTTTCATTTCATAGTTGTCCCCGAAAGTCAAAACCATGTTGTTCATCATATGAACACAAGTTACACAAGTACATTTGCTAATAATTCATTAGAAAAAGAAGAAGAAGACAATCTCAATTTTAAATAATTAGTGAACTATACTTCGTAGTTTTCAAATAATAATGAAAAGTGATATTGAGTCATAGTGGATCAGTTAAAGGATCTTCTTAACCCAGGAAATACTAAACATGGAATATAATGTTTCAAGTTTAATTTACATTGAAATTTAACTGAAATAATTTTAAATGTTGACTACAAAAAAATCTGAGTTCTATTGTAAAACCTTTTGTTACCGACATACCTAGTCGGTTGGTAATGAAAATTTTTGGTCGGTAACGATGATCACTCACTAAGTCGAGTTGTTGATGACGAAATTTTATGACCGACCAAATTATGACGTCGGGAATGAAACTTCATATTTGTTCTACTTATGATTTTTTTGACTATAAATTGTAAAGTTGAAATAAGCGTTTTTATATTCTATGTAACATAAAAATAGGAGTAATTCCACCTCAGTATCCTAAATCTTTCGTATTTCATTTAGAGTACCCTAATATTTCATTAATTTCATTTTAATAACCACCTTAACTTTTCATCTGATTTTCCATATAAACATATAAAGATGATCATAATACCCATCACTAACAACTAAATTTAAGGTAAACTTAATGGTGGGTATTAAAACAGAATTAATAAAAAGTTAGGGCGCGAAGATGACACAAAAAAGATTTAGGGTGTTTTAAATGAATTAATGAAAGTTTAGGATACTGAAATGACACGAAAAATATTAAGGTAATCTAAATAAAATATGAAAAAAATAAAAATACTGAGGTGGAATTATCCCTAAAAATATACTTAAAAAATGGGTTAAATGTTGAAACTTACCCTTATGTATTGGTCACGAACACTATGCTACCCTCCTTTTCAAAGTTATATTTGAGGTACCTTATCTATTGGTCACGCGATTCCGTTATGAAAAATAGACGGTAAAATGCCGTTTTTTCCATTTTGTTAGTCATATGACCTCAAGTGTCATATAATGAATGGTAAAATGTCGTTTTCCCCTTAATTATTTGAATTTTATACATTTTATAAGGAACATTACCATTTCACCCTCGTTGTTGTTCCTTATAAAATATATAGAGGTCAAATACCTAAGGGGGAAAACGTCATTTTATCATCCATTATATGACACTTGAGGTCATATGACTAACGGAATGGAAAAACAGCGTTTTACCGTCTATTTTTCCTAACAGAATCGCGTGACCAATAGATAAGTTATCGCAAATATCATTTTGAAAGGGAGGGTAGCATAGTGTTTGTGACCAATACATAAGGGTAAGTTTCAACATTTAACCCAAAAAAAATCTTCGTTTTAAAAGAATAGTTATGAATTATTTTTTTTGTTTTGCAAAAATCTGAAATTTAGATTGAACACATTAATTTTGAGGTATATAAACAAACAACATCATCAAGTCGAGTGTTTGTATATCTGGCACGAGTTGGAGAATCTTTCACAAGCAATTAATGATTGGATACTCGTAATAAATTGGTCCCAAATCAGGGACCAATTGTCGGACTCGCGTAACGACCAATCTCCATAAAAAGCCGTTAGCCTCTGATCCCACGTAATGAGCAAAAACTTTTAATGCTATGCCTCGTTGTGCAATTGTTTGATATATATAATCTCATCGCATCACCATAGTAAATGATAATATATTTTTTCTTTTATGATTAAGGGTATTTTTGTCATACCACCATGTCTCCATGGATTAAAAATTTGAATGAACCGACCGACGCGCGTTCCAACAATATCAAATTCCATCGATAGTAGGGGTAGTTTTGGGTTTGGAAGAGTAAACCCGGATCGACTCGATTCTAGACTGTGTTTGAGATATACTAGATGACTGAAGAAACTGGATACAACTGTAAACTGTATACATAACGGATTATGAGGCGTTCATTTGTAAACTTCTCCGTCTATCATGTTGAACTTTTCTGTTGGATTGTGATAACTTATATGGTTTGTTAATCATTTCAATTCGTCTCATTCATTCTTTTTTTAATCAAAAGACCTAATAAGTGGAGGTATCAGTATGTTTATCAAATAGTCAATTAATCCACACACATTAACATTCTCCCTCACGTGCCTGCCTTAAACGTGACACATTCAAGCATCGAGGGGTTATTCTTCTACACATGCTCAAACCAGCTGCCATATCCAATCTCAATTTGACCCAAAAGTTCAACATGATAGACAGAGGTATCAATATGTTTATTAAAGAGTCAATATCCATATACTTGTTGAGACACGCACTTTAATATTTTTCTCACGTTAATTTTCTATTATCGTGTACTCATCACAACTATTGTTTATCGGTATCATCTCTTCTCTCTCCCTCTTGTGTTTGTCCAGTCGTGGTCAGTTACTCTATGGTGAGCTCGTCACTATTTGTTTTCTTGTTTGCATCCAGAGTTTCTCAGCATTGCCTTTCATCATAGTTCCTTTAGAGCATGCGTAGTGGAAAGGCTTAGATGTAAGACTTGTATGTGAGGCTTGGATACTGACTGTACAAAATAGTGGGACTCGAGAGTCAAAATAAGTTGTGTTTTACAATAAGATTTGGATGTGAGGCTTGGATTATGGGTGGACCAATAATATTTAGTTAAATCTGATTTTCCGTATTTTTTTTAATAAGGACACGTGACCGCTTGCCATTGGCTGGTCGTCGGACGCGAGCCACGAGCCTCGGCCAGGCCCGGCCCGTGGTTGAGGGACGCGTATAATCCTTTCCACAATGGGACGGCTCGCGTCCTGCGGCCCACAAAAACGCGAGCCGAGCATCAGAGCCGCTCCATTGTTCATGCTCTTAGGTCTTAACTTCAACAATTAAACGCAGATAATCAACCAATCAAAATCTTAAGAATATCGAGTTGTTTGGAGAATCGAAAACCCAAACAATAACGCTGAATCGACTCAATATTGATTAACCAACCAATATTCATCCATATCATACTATATGTTGTATATTATTAGTTATTACATCGAGCTTTCTGTACTTTTGTCTCTTGTCGGAATGGGAAAAAGGTAGTTCGCAGCTTCCAACGTTCGAAAAACCAACGTGTCTTGAGTTTTTTTTTCCTTTTCCTATTAAGACAGAAAGCGGGACCCACGTAGAGAAAGTTGTCAGTTTCTGATCTGGACGAAAGGAACAATACAAAACACATAGAGCCATGCCCGGACCATATCATTTCAGATCCATCCACCGATCCCAACTCCATAGGATCATGCTCACCACATATCTACATATACACTACATTCAAGTCATCAAGTGACCGTTTCATCATAAAACTTCATAAATTATGATACACATGCACGAGAGTTTAGTTGATCAATCATCAAATTAATGTAAGTGCATGATTTTTGTAAATGAAATAAAATTTTATCTGGATGAGTCCGACACGATTTCAATTATGTATAATGAACTGATCATAATAAAAAATACAAAGTTGATGAAACATAATTTATTTTTTATAATTTACAGTTTTGTATTTTTATTTATCAACCAATAGTTAGAATATTCTCTATATTCATATAGGTAAGTTACCTGATAGAACTCTGATTACCCCTGTTTTACAAGTTCTAAGCAAAATTTCTCATTTTTCTAGGTCCAAAATCAAGTTTTCCATCCATTTTTTTAATGGACGGAAGGTGCCTAAATTATCACAACATTTTATGAAGACTTGAGGCGGTTGACGCCTCATCGGTTTCCGTCAGCTGTCACACAAATTGATCTAGTCCTTCTTCGTTGTAGACGAAGCCATCAAGTTGAAGTCCTTTACTTCCCTGATTAGAAGATCTAATGGAAGGCATTTTGATCATTTTATCTAAACTGAATTAAAGATAAGAGCATCTATTCAGTCCATTAACCAATTTGTTGGATAAAAGAGGAGGTTGAAAGCCTACTAGTCGATTGAATTTTTTTTTTACAGTAATAGAACTTAAAGGAAAAAAACAAGTTTTTTTTCTTCACTTTTCGTAGTCGTTGGCGAATCCAGCCGTTTGTTAGCTTACCGTCAGCACCCATCCGCCAATGTCTGTCCATCGGCATTTTGTTCCCCTTCCCCGAGATTTTGGCTCCGCCACCAATTCGCCTGGGACTGGAGATGCTCTAATAGATATACATTTTAATCTAAGAGAATGATAATATATAAGAAAATTGTTTGAGATTTTTTTAATAAAAAAACTAAGATAGTGACGATAATATCCTCTATCCTTAAGGTATCAACCTCTCACTCTCGTACTTAGACCTTCCACAATGAGGTCGAAAGAATCGTCGAAAGTGACGAGAAAATTGGTTTTGATGACGTTTCGACTATGATTTTCTCTTTCTTGACAAATCGACATCTTCCGAGTCTACAGATTCCTCGACCGTCGAAGTTTTCTCCTCCCTCACGGTTCTCTCTCCTTCTTCAACGAATCTTCTTCTTACACGTCACATTTGCTCAGAATCGATCATCTGAATCCGACGTTCTATTACAGAATCTATCGAATCATACTTGATTTAAACCCACAAATTCGACCACAAAAAATCAACGTCACTATAGATAGCCTTAAACACCGTTACTAATGCACACAACCGGAGGACCAGTAGCATCCCTTGTGCTGGTTAGTGGTTACTAATTATTGTGACTGACTGAGTTGATTGGACCACACGCCAACCCAACCCCGTGAACCGAACCATTACGCTATGTTTCAGATTAGAAACAAGACTGGCCCACCACCTGGAGACCTGTGTCCAATTCGGACAAGAGCTACCATGCCTACGTAATAAATATGACCGTTGGAGGAAAGTGCCCAACCAACAAAATTACAAAAAAATAAAAATAAATAAATACAAAATTAATTAAACAATTCTCTACCGGCACACAACCTAATCAGAACAGTATATATATAATCGTGCCCCACTGATCTCGATCCTAACATTCTCTCCAAAACCCAACCAAACCCATCTCTCATTTTCTCTCCAACCAAACACATTCCCTACTGTATTTTAATGATATTTTCATCTTACACCAATTAAAAAATGTCACTCCCATCTCCTTCCTCACTACTCTTCTTCTCCTTCACATTCGCGTTGACGTTTCTAACCTCACAAGCACTCACTAGACCTGACCAGAACAAAACCAGACACGGCCACCATTGGGTGCCGCCTGTCGGAAACCGGCTCATCACGGTCGACCTCCACGGCTCCGGCAACTACCAATCCGTCCAGGCAGCCGTCGACGCGGTCGACGAGAACAACAAAATGAACGTCCTCATACAAATCAACTCCGGAGTTTACATGTAACGTTTTTATTTTAATCAGCTATGTGATCAAGATTCGTAACAATATTTTTTTTATCAGCAAAACAGTATATAAATCTCTAACCGATATGATTTGTAATGCAGAGAGAAAGTGGTGGTGCCGACGAACAAGCCGTACATTACGTTCCAAGGCGCCGGACGGGACGCGACGGTGATAGAGTGGCACGACCGAGCCTGCGACCGGGGGGCTAACGGCCAGATGCTCCGTACGTACAGGACGGCTTCCGTTACCGTCTACGCCAATTATTTTTCTGCTAGGAACATCAGCTTCAAGGTAATGATGTGGCTATTAACGGCCGTTAGTCATCGTTTTGTTTGACCGGAAAGGTGACGTGGTTTTGTTTTGTGTGTGACGAAGCAGAACACGGCGCCGGCGCCGCTGCCCGGAGTGCAAGGGTGGCAAGCGGCGGCGTTTCGGATATCCGGCGACAAGGCGTACTTCTCCGGGTGCGGGTTTTACGGAGCGCAGGACACGTTGTGCGACGACGCCGGACGGCATTACTTCAAGGAGTGCTACATTGAGGGCTCCATCGACTTCATTTTCGGCAACGGTCGGTCCATGTACAAGGTATTATTTTTCTTTATTATTAATTGTTTTTATAATGATCTAAATTGTATAATTTGTAGCCATTTTCCCATTCTTGTAAAAAATATATTATGATGATGTTTTTGTTGTAATTTAATTTGTATGAAATGACGATTTATTCTTATAATATAGGTTTTATAAATTATAAGTTAGAACAAAAAGAAAAAAGTAAATTTTCTTTTTCCTTATTTTTTGTTGTTGTTTGTAGAGTAAAAAATGTAAGGAATTTAAGGATAAGGATATTTGAATATTTTGTTCTCTAATTATCATTTAAATTTTTTTTTTACAAGAGTAGAACTGTCTTTCTGAACTAATTTTGTACAAATTACAAAATAAGACACTTTTTCCGATTGTAAATAAATGACCCAAATCGCAAAAAACAAATATCTAAAAAAAATTACACATTTCACAGTAGGATATATCGATTTGGTCCAATCTTAATCTAATTAGACGAAAAATAAGGAAAAAGTGGACCTGATTTGTGGAAAAAAATGGGCCGGAAATATATTTGAATTATTTGATGCTACGTGGCGATTCTCTATAGGAGAATCGGACATTAGACCCGATAGACGGTTAACGAGTTCCTAGACTCTCTTCGCGGTCGAAACCCACGAATTGTGACTTTTGAGGGTTTTTTTTCTCCAAAAAGTCGTCGAATCGACGCTACTATTCGACGCACAGAAGATCTACTGTGGAATGTCTTAAGTCTATTATTCTAATTTTTGAACGGTTTATAAAGTATCAAATCATGTGTATTGTCTTGGTTTAAATAGACAAATTCAATATAGTTTTTGGTCTAATTAGACGAACCCAAGTCCCTAACCACTATTGAGCTATATCACGACATTTTTCTACATCAACAATGTTGTATGTACGAGATTGAAGAGTTGTCATAATAGAGGTTGTTGATGAGTGAGTGCAGGAGTGTGAGATACACTCGATAGCGACGAGGTTTGGGTCGATAGCGGCCCACGATAGGAAGTCGCCGGAGGAGAAGACAGGCTTCGCGTTCGTTAAGTGCAGGGTGACGGGCCGAGGCCCAATCTACGTGGGCCGGGCCATGGGCCAGTACTCCAGGATCGTCTACTCCTACACCTATTTTGATGACGTCGTCGCCCACGGCGGCTGGGATGACTGGGACCACACCGGCAACAAGACCAAGTAATTTAATTCTCACTTTCCACTTTTTAAATTTACTATGAAGGATAATTGCAAAAAGTAAAATATTTTCCTTTTTTACTTATAGCCTTTTATTTTATAGTTATAAAATTTTCTTTGAAATTACAAATTTATTTTGTTCTTGTCTACATAATTTTGTTTTAAAATAACGATTTTAATCTAAAATTTAGCCCGAGAAATAATGACTAAAGAATATTGAGTTTATTATTTTTTACACCGTACCAAGAAAAAAAAGAATATATGAAGTTTAGAATTTATTTATTTATTTATTATTTTTAACTCTACCTTATAAGAGTTAAATCGTTATTTTTTATATATATTTTTTAAATTTCAATCTACTTTTCTATGATTTAGACATAAGAATGATAAATTACGTTGACATACCTTGTATTATATGCATTTAACGGATAAATATCTCAAAGTTATTTTGTAACGAAAACATATACCGAAATAACACTTAGTAACAACATCCCCCATTTCATCCATTATTCCGTCAATTTATTATTCATTTTTTCATAAATTTTAAAACTATCCGTAGTGTTACAATTCTAAAACCAACTTCAACGCTAAATCTAACCATAAACATAGATGGGAAAATGGAGGGAAGAGGGGATGTTATTACTGATTGTTAGTTTGAGGATGTTTTTTCATTATAAAATAACTTTGGACTATTTATCTGTTAAACGCGTATAATAGGGGGTATCAAAAGTAATTTACCCAAATAAGAAATGTAGTAAAAATAATAAACAAATAAATAAATATCATACTTTTTGAAATTATACTCTATTGATTTTACATAAACTTTTTGATCACATCTGGGGTGGTGTCGCAGTTGGCTAGCGCGTAGGTCTCATAGCTTAGAGTGATCCTGAGGTCGAGAGTTCGAGCCTCTCTCACCCCATTACGCATTTTAATTTAATCTTTTCATTTTATAATTGTTTACAGGACCGTGTTTTTCGGAGCGTACAAGTGCGAGGGCCCAGGAGCGAAAGCGGTGGGAGGAGGAGTATCGTGGGCCCGAGAATTGGACTACGAATCGGCCCATCCTTTCCTCGTCAAGAGTTTCGTCAACGGCAGGCACTGGATTGCTCTCTCCGATGCTTAACTTTACATTCTTTCATTTTGTTTCAATTTACAATTATTAGTGCTTATTTTATTCTTTAATTTTTTGATTAATTGGTTTAATTATCAATACTAATTGTATGCTAGCTGTAAGGAATATGTATTTGAGATATGAGGAAATAAATCATTGGTCGTGAATAATCAATAGCGATATTTCAAAAAATAAGGGTTATCATCTTCTGAATTGGTAACGTATTTTTAGGATCCCAAAGTTTTATAACGTTCGATAACAATCCTTGCGTTTTGGTAACACGCATTTAATACTTTTTATGAACGCATTTAATACTATTTATGAATTGAACACGGATCATTTAATAATATTCTTTATGAACAATCCTTAAGTTTTATAACGTTCAATAACCATCCTTACGTTTTGGTAAGACGCATTTAATACTCTTTATGAATGCATTTAATACTCCTTAATTTTTTGATTGATTGGTTTAATTATCAATACCAAGTGTATGCTAGCTGTAAGGAATATGTGTTTGAGATATGAGGAAATAAATTATTGTCGTGATTCGTGAATAATCAGTAGCGATAATTTTCAAAAAGGATACATATAGTTCTTAGCCCTGTATTTTATTTTAATTTTTTATTTTAACCGTGCTTCACCTTTCGTTTCAATTCTTAACCGAGACTTTTCAAAAAAAATTTAGATCTTAGCATAAAGGTAAGGTTTAACGTCATTTCCTAACCCTCACCTTTATCTCATTTGCACGTCCTAACTATAGTTGACCTATATTTTCATAAACGACCAAAAACTAATGCATTTACAAATGCATTTTTGAGGTTGGGGTACTCAAACAAGCGCATCCGTGAAATCAGACGAATTTCGTCACCTTTACGCTAAGTTCTACAAATTTTTGAAAGTTTCGGTAAGGAAATGAAACGAAAAACGAAGCATGAAATTGAGGTAAAGTACCGGACTAGGAGCTATATTTATCCCTTTCAAAACAATACCTTCAAGTCCTGTGTTTGTTACAATTTGTACAAGAAAATCCAAATTGAAGATGTGAAAATTTGGATTTGTTGTTTTTTAATTATTTTTTAAATTTATAGTTTCAAGGTTAAAATCGTCATTTTAAAACAAACTCGACAAATCTTGAACTCATGACAACCATGAAACCAGATCATATGCAAAATTAAACATGATGAATCAGCATCCAGAAACAACTGATCTGTTCAATTTGCAGAACTCAACTTGTATTTTTCTTAACACGAAACACTTTATTTCTGATGCACGTTACGGGGTAAAAAGGAAGAAATATCTATCGTATGAAGTCTATCGACTACAAGCAACAAGTTGAAACACTCTACTTCACTACATTATACAGCAATTTGCCTGACCGTCCTGCGCTCCCTGAGACCTGCCAAACGAAGATATTGGTCAGCTCATTGATAGTTTGATACGAATATGCCTATGAGCAGAGAAATAGTTGCAATTTACTACCCTCTCATTTGAACGAAATTCTAATCCACTAGATTCACTATCTTGTACTTCAAATCGTATCAATTCACCCTGATAGACTTTATTTTTGTCTCAATTTATCCTAATTTCAGGTTTCATGACAGGAATGCCTCTCATATATATCAAAACAAAATAAATTATTAAGTAGAAATTATGAGGGAGGAACACCAGCCATTCTAGTTTAAAATTTACATTTATATATATTTTTCTAGGTTTTTTTTTCAGTTTAAAAAAAACGCATTGTTGTCATTAAACCTCAAATTATAGTGAATTGAAACAAAAACGAAGTTCCTTGCTGAATTGAGGGTACGGAATTGAAATTCGCTCAAAGTACAGGGTAGTGAACTGGAATTACCTCTAAAAAAATATACAAGCTAATACTTAGTTTAAAATTTGCATTTATATATACTTTTTCTGGATTTTTCTTTCTGTTTAAATAAAGCGCATTGTCGTCATTAAACCTCAAATTTATAGTGAATTGAAACAAAATCAAAGTTCATTGGGGTGAATTGAGGGTACGTAATTGAAATTCGCCCAGAGTACAGGGTAGTGAACTGGAACTACCTCTAAAAAAATATACAAGCTAATAACTCCTACTTCAACTACAACTACAAGCTCAATATTTCTAACGCAATCAATAATTTTCAATAAGAACGAATATGAGTCGACAATTAAGAGGGTTGACTTACATTTGGCTTAGCATAGATAGATCAAAATCAGGAGCAAGCTCTTCCACAATATCATTAGGAGGTTGGCCACATTCTTGCATTTTTTGCATGAGATCGACGATCTTGGTGAAGTTATTAGGTTCCTTTTCATAAACTTCATTGAGATTCGTTATGAGCTCGTATTGGTGGGAGTAACGTTGATAGTCTTCGGTGCTCAAAGTGTCCGAATGCTTCTCCAACCACTTGGGATATCGCTCACCAATCTCCTTCATTGGCTCTTGAAGAATTTCCTTTGACAAAAGTTGTTGCATCATGGTCTCCACAATAGATTCCATGTCCTATGCAACCCAAGAAAATAAATCATCCATTTATTACATAGATTATCACATTATATACAAAAAAACACATTACTAATAAAGACGCTAAAAAGGTTATGTAATCTAGTTACTTTCTGCAATTCAAATCATGCAAAAGGTATTCAGGCTTAAAGTGGAACATTAGACACCTTATTAGGGTTAATAGTATCCAATAAATGTTTATATTCTCACATAAAAATAGAGATAATGACAAAAAATACCATGTACTTTAATTTGTTTGCAGATTGTTACTTTCATCTTCATTTTGTAGAAGGTTGTTACCCTGTAATAATTGTTAGTTAACCCCGTTAGTTAAAATCTGTTAAAAACCGACAGAAAAAGCAACTTAAAAGCAGTACGTGACACGCGTGTGACATGCCGGATTTTCAAAATGACGAAATTAACCTTCTTCATCTTATTTTAATCTGAGTTAAAATGGGGGTACTTTAGTCTTTTCTTTCGGTTTTTAACTCCGTTATAGACGGTGCAACTAAGAAAATTACAACCTGCTACAAAATAAAGATGACAGTAACTACCTGCAAACAAATTAAAGTACATGGTATATTTCTGCCGTTATCCATAATAACATATAATGAGCTTAACTTGCTCATATAGATTTAACAAGAGACCAGAGGAAGCGGATCAGTTGTGAAGTAGAGAGAGAGACCAAGGTCCCAAGTAAATACAGTTTTCAGCTTGACATTGTTATACGAAGGTAAAAATGATTAGTTTGGAGTACAGAGAGGTACCAAATCAGCCTAGTTTATCAGCTCATCACATAAACATGCAAATAAGCACAAACTCACATGATGGAAGCTCAGCCGCTCAGGCAGTATTCAAACAACAGATAATATAAGTTGAATCTTAATATTAAGATATACATGTTGTAGCCTCATGAATAATCATGTGCAGAGAAGTTGGACCAAAGCACTGCTACTATATACTGGTATGATTTTTTCTAGGGGTAACTTTATTAACACACCTTCGGCGACCTTTGTTTCTCAAATACTCACTGTAAAGGTGAAGGGTTACCATAACACACCATCACCTTTTGTTTATCATCAAAAACACCCGGATTTGAGTCATTTTGTTCCAAAAAAACACTGATAAATGAGAAAGGTCGTGTGTTCCTAATAAAACCACCAGCTATTCTGTGTAAATCCATATTTTTTTTTATTAACCCCTCACCTTTAGGGGGTATTTTTGAGAATCAAACGTCGTCGAGGGGGTGGAAATAATGTTATCCCTTTATTCTAAACAACCATTTGAAAAATGGCTTTGTTGAGTACAGAAGAGTAGGGAAAATCAAGCCCTACTTTCAATCATAATATCATGAGAAATTTACCAACATTGCTAGACTTCTCCTTAAGGAAGCTTCAATGAACGAAAAATGACACCACATGCCACTCCAAAAACAAATTTCCTAGCGGCTTTGATGTAATTTTTCTTAAACCCATAATTATTAGCAAGTGGGGCAACAATTCCCCTAAAACAATTGACTACACAGTTGGGGAAACTAGGTCACCGTGGGATATCAAAGATCAATAGCTCAGGGCAAGAAACTTATAACTCAAGCACTAAAGTGATCCCATTAACATTAACCAAACCAAACACCTGGGATCCACACCCTTCCCTCAAAACTTAAGAGATGGAAACCATATAAGATAACAGTGTTGCAAAAGGTTGCATTCTTGTCATTCGTTCGAATTGATGTCAACCCAAAGCAGGACATGCCATGGCACAATCATATTTAATAGGGGTGACTTCATTAACATACCCCCTTTGACCTTTATTTATCAAAAACACACTGTAAAGGTCAGTGTATATCAATACCACACTGTCACCTTTCGCTATCATCAAAAACTCAGTCAAAACTCGGGCTTGGCCTAAATTTAGGGGTGTTTCGGCCCGAAATCAGGTTTTCCTTAATGCAAAATTCACCTTTTCAGTGGGTTTTTGATGATATCGAAAGGTGACAGTGTTATTACGCTATGACCTTTACGGTGTGTTGTTGACAACGAAAGGTCAAAGTGGGTATGTAAATGATGTTTTCCTATATAATATCAGAAGCCACGCATTAATCCGAAGGAAATGGGAACTGTCTAGTATCCAACACCTAACTAAAGTGTAAAAACCCGAGAGGCTATCAACAAAACCAATCTAAACCCCAAAACATGTCAATTCCAATTCTCAACCAAACCATTAGTCAGTCACAGAACCAAATTAATCCATTAACCAGCACAAAAAGAGTACAATAAAACATAGAACCAGTGCTTCTCATTCAAGGAAACAAAAATTACCTGAGGCCCAGCAAGCTCCTCAAACTGTTTGATCCAATCCTCTATCATTGCTTCATTGGCCATGTCTCCTCCACCCAGTTTGGGAGCTGAAGCAGCACTCTCCAGCCCAATGACGGTCTCCTTGGTCTGTTCCATGAGCTTATCAAGAGCTTCAGAGACATGGCAATCCTTGGAAACCTTCTGCTTCCCCTTTTTCTTCGCTTTCAAGTCAGGCAATCCCATACCAAGACCCTGAACCCCAGAAGGCAAAGACGTGGACTCTCGCTTCTTCTCCGCGCCATCTTCACTTCTACAAGCAAAACGAAGACGACCCAATTCAGAAATCAACCCCAATTCAAAAATTAGAGAGATAGATGGACGATTTTGAAACCTTTTGGTGGACGAAGTCAGGTTGAGGTTCTGGAAATCGTCCAAAGCACCTGAAATCGAATGAATTGTGATTCAGAAACGAGTGGTGAAGAGAGGAGATGGGTTGTGTTGAGAGAGGGGATTGGGGGGAAAAGGAAAGCCTTACTATCGAGCAGTAGGTCTAAATCGTCCGAATGCTCAGCCGCCATGAATGCAGAAACTTGGGGATCCCGAAATTCTCTTCTAAGAAAAAATCCCAAATGGAAAAATCCGAAATTGAGAGAGATTGCGAAGGAGAGAGAGATTATCCAGTGGCGGTAAAGCGGTCGTAACCAAGGCCTAACAAGCAACGACAGTCTCGTTAATTACCTGTGTTTGTTCGGCCCATTTCACCCTATAATAATAGGTGTGTAGGTCGATTATATTATTTAGATTAGACACTATAACAATTAATTGATTTTTTTATACTAAAACGTACAATTTTATTAAAATTAGAATTAAACTAAAACGAGTGTATTAGGGAGTATACTTCTCGATCATTAAGGACGAACAGATATGGGATATAGATGTTCGCTATTCTTTTAACACTATAACTGTTATAAACGGTATTGGATCGTCACAAAAGCATGAAGGAAATGTGGAGTGTCGGAAAATGAAACTGGAAGTCATGCTCAAGGGTTTGGACCGCATCAGTTGTAGTGGGAGGATATACGTGAATCGGGGTTCCCTCCCTGAAAAAATCCTTGATTCTCTCCTCGCTAGTCATTGACCTTGCAAAAACGAAATCAAATAAAATAAAAAAGACGCACTCGATTAGCCAGAGGGGTCGAGGATAGTGCGGTGGTGGAGGCCAGGGAGGAGGACGCCCCGGTGGCGGTTTCAAAAACGACGACGACGACTTCAAAGGAGGCTTTAAGGTCGATTGACGTCGAGGTGAGCCAGACGACAATCATCAGAGCTGTAGAGGGGAACCAAACAAAATCGAAAGATACTTTATTAGTAAGGGAAGGAAACCAATATCGTGGTGGCTAGCGGCGGTTCGAAAAGAACCCTAACAGAAAAACATTCAAAATATGAGATTATATAAGACAAAGAATAAGGGGGAATAATACATTCGAATGCAAACTACAATTAGTCTTTAAAAAAATCGAGGTATAGGCGAGTATTTGAGTGACTAGACACCTTGTTTTGACACTTAAAAAGACTAAAGCAAACAAAAACTAAGAACATAAAATTAAGACTCGTATGACTAGACTCAAAACTAAGACATAAATTTGGCCCAAAAACCATATCCGGCTCAATTTGAGCCCATTATTATAGCTTGAAAACTTGTAGATCCGTCAACCGGGACCTCTAGGTGTCGGGGAGACCCGCGTGGTGTGGGGAGGGATCACATGATACGGTTGAAAACCCCATATTAAGACGGATTACCAGTCTTCCGATGCAACCTATTGTAAAACGGTCTCGTGAGTCCCGACGAAACTCCAAATCGAGACATAGACGAATGTGTTTGGATTCCCTTTCATGTTTTTGAACTTATTTTACCGATAGTCACGTCTGAAATGTCTACATTATGTTATCGGAGTTCGAAAATAAATACCAAAGCTCGAATTCAAGTCGACAAAGCATTTTGAACACTATTTTTAAACCCTCAATTCTCGTTACTCCTTTCTTCTTCGCCGTGACCCCAATTTCTGAAGAGTTGACAAAGCACTGCTACAAGCTCTCTGAATCTCGTCGACTCGAACAGGAGCCGACTAGTAAGTCCTGGTGAACTCTGAATCTAGGTTCATTCGACTCTTGTCACTGTATGCTATGGTTAATATCTCAAGCCTCCATCATAGGATTGAGCTTCAAATATTTCGTTTGAGAAGCATGTATGCTTTGCTTGTCCCTGCCAATGAGATTGATTCTCAGGACTTGCCATAACTCGAGAGTGAGAAGTAGAAACTGAATCATATTAATGGCTTGTGTAGCATGTGTTGGGTTCAATTTGATAGGTGGCCTGAAGTTCTCAAATTTGGGGGTTTTCACTTTTCAGTGCATTATCGTTTTTATATTTGCTGGGTTTTGAACATTGCTCGATAGTTGGACATTGAATTATGATATTGTTATACTTGAAAGTTTGAATGTGTTATTTGATTGGTCTGCTAAACATTTTATTTTTTTGGAAAAATTTCACCTAACTATCCATGATTTTCATCTAACTACATCTAAACTATTTTTTAGTTTGGAGATGCCTTAATTTTCCAAAATTTTCACTTTACTACCTTTTCGTTCATTTTCAAATGATATAAACACATTGTTATTTTCCCAATACATCTCTATCGTTATTTTCCCAATAATGGTAGAGTGAAAATGAGGGATAAATAACAATGTGTATAAGAGCATTTATGTTATTTTTGGGAAAATAAGGTTATGTGCACATGACTTTTTTCCATCCAAAAACTAACGGAAAGGTAGTAAAGTGAAAATTTTGGAAAGTTGGGTATCTCCCAAACGAGAAAAACAATTAGGTGTAACTAAGTGAAAAGTTCTCTTTATTATTCTCAGATGCAATGCAAAATAGGACATCACTGTAGTTATAGTTCATTCTCGTACATTAACATTAATGTATTGCATTTTCAATGTCGGATTTGTGCATAGTTTATCAGCGTTTTGGTCTTCTTTTCAGAGCTCTTATTGCCCGCGTGCTTCAGGGCTAGGTAACAATTGGGACTCAGTATTATCATTTCATATCCCAATATGACGGATCAGACTAACTCCAGCCCATCACCAGTATCAAACCCTGTAGCAAGGTTATGGCGACCGGCTGCTCAAAAAAACATCAGAAACCAGTGGTCAAAGTTGGCATCTTACAGTAAACAATGGGTCACTAGCTCTTCTGCGGCCAGATCTCACGCAACTTCTCTCATCAATGCTTATCTTAATCAGAAGTATTTGACAAAGCCAATACTCTCTTTTGGGGGGGGGGGGGGGGGCAATTGTCAAAAACTACCTAGTATTGTCCACAAACGAAAAACTACCTAGAGTTTTGTCCATGTTTTAGACTACACTACAGTTTTGTTCACCGACTTCCGTTAGAAAAACATATCAGGAAGAAATTGTGATGCATGTTCAGAATGAATGGTCTGGGCAGTTCTTTGCGGATTCAATAGTTTTGTGGGCGATAATTCATTCTAAAGTTGTGTGGGCAATACCTTAGGGTAGTTTTTGACAATTAACCTATTACGTTTTTCTAACGGAAGTCGGTGGACAATACTTTAGTGTAGCCTAAAAGCGTGGACAAAACTTTAGGGTAGTTTTTGACAGTTAACCCTTGATTCTATTAAACTTTTTCACCATTAGGATTTAGGGGAAAAGGTAGAAATTTACCCTTTAGTTTTGGTCATGAACAGTAAACTACCAGTTGTTTAAAAGTTTCAAATATGATGCCTAAAGTATTGATCACTGAATTAATGATGAAGGGTAAAATAGTCTTTCAACTCATATAGATAAGTTAGTTCAAATGTAAAAGGGCAAAATGGTTATTTCATGTCTTGCTGTTAGTTTTTACTAACAAAAGCTTGTGACCAATACTTTAGGTATTGCATTCAACACTTTTAAACAATGGGTAGTTTACTGTTTGTGACCAAAACTAAAGGGTGGTTTTCTATCCTTTCTCCTAGTATTTATGTGAGTGGAATTTGATGTAGGTACATGCCTTTAGTGGAGATGGGCGTTTTGAGAGACATGCCTGATATTAAAACAAAAGCTTGCCAAAAATTAATGAAGCAGCAGGTAGTTTTCAGGACTTGTTTCTTATAAAATTTGTTCCTTGTGCTTTGGTTTAATTATTTACTTTGGTCGTAAATTGCTACAGTGTTGCTTGTATGTCCTGCTACTTATAATAGGTAATTAAAACAAACATATGAAATTGTTAAGAGTAATTCTTTTGTCACCCGCAAATAGATAATTTAAGGGTAATGAGCTATAATGATAGTTTTGTGAACTCTAGATATTTTGATTGAACAGATTTCAATAAGTAATTTTAATTCATATTTGTAAATTTTAACCAGACTTGATTGAAGCAAGGGAAATATATCGTCCGGGAGTTTGTGCTAAAGCACAATGTGTTTCTTAGGTATTCTCAATGAAATTGTAGCCTTAAATTTTTAATATGTAAAACAATTTTGACCCGTCTCTAATTCTGTTGATGAATTTATAATGTCATGTTCTGAATTCTGCCCCATCTCTTTTAATAGTCATTGAAATTTGTTACAGGAGCTTCAGCTGACCAAAATTTTATCGTATTACAAGGATATGGTATGTATTGTATAATTACATCGTCTAATGATCTACATCGAAAATCCAAAGATATGTCTAGTCTTTACTTGGAAAATCCATTGTAGCAAAGATAAAACTTTATACTTACAAACTTCATATTGTGCTTTTTATGGCAATTGGTATGGCTTGCATCGGCGATGTAAGTTATGATATTTTATCTGCAGGTTACTATTCTAACTCACATGGTTAACATCAGTAGATGCATGAGATGTTTCCTCAAAGCAACAAGTAGCCGGATTGTACAATTTTCTAGCTCTTCTGAGGACAAGAATGATAATGGAGATTGTGGTGACATCCCGGTCTTTGTATTTTGGTCGATTTCTTCATTCGGTATGTACTTATCTGAAAATGTCCAATGCATCTATTACTTGTAGTGATTCATGTAGTAAAATATTCTATTGAAGAAGAAAATAATTTACACATACTGTGTGAGGAAATCTTGGTCAATTCTGCACCATGCATTAACATAGCATAAACGTAAAATTAAGCAAAATATGGTGTATGATGCATATATCACACCTGTGAGCTTTTGTTCAGACAAAATTATAGTGAGAATGGAAAAAATATTAGTTTTTTTAATCAGCAAAGAATTCAAATAACATGCTTCGGAAACATCACTTGGAAGCTTCGATTAATATATTATAGTCCATAGATATCATTTGAAGAACTTAGTATACTTGAGGTCTTAACCAATTGTCGAGATAAGACAATAATCTGACCTCGCAAAGAAAGGTTTCCATTTTTTTACATCACGGCCAGTAATAATTAAAAAAAAAATCTTATTTCCTTTGAAAAATATATTTTATGGTGTAGGTGATTTTCCACAGGTGGGTGATAATTCATAGCATACATGTTCTAGATTGACATTACAGGATATAACATTTAGGGATAATTGCAAAAACTCACGGTGAACTATTTTGCGTCTGCAAATCCACTAACGGGGTTAATTTTTTATAGCAAAAAGTCGAAAGTACTCCCATAAAAGATACATAAGAGTTCCAAATTGCCAAATGCGTGTAACGAAACACATATAATGCAAAGGGTAAAAGTGTCATTTTCAAAAAAGAGTTGATGTCATGTGATTGTCACGTGACTATATTCCGTTAAAGATAACGGATTTGCAGACTGTTAAATAATTCACCGAGAGTTTTTGCAACAAAAAATAGTTCACCGTAAGTTGTTGCAATTATCCCTAACATTTATAGGTTTCAAATTGTATAGTATTACCATGTTCTTATGACAATAACAGAGAAATTCTCGGAAGAGATTATCCAGATGTATAAAATGGAGCTCAGCTTGAAGGTAAAATATGCTCTTGTCTTGTCCATGATAGGTTTCTCTTCTCTAGATATGATCTGGATTATGTTTCTTTGTTTTTGTTAATAATTATTGGTAATTTTTCTCCTTGCCAGAGGTTGCTTGTATTGAGGTTACTATCCATTAGATGTGAAGCTTCACAAGCTCAGGAGCTCGGCTGGTCGGAGGAGTTTTATCCTGGGGAATTTGACGACCTAAATGTGTGCAACTTATATTCCGAAGAGTCCCGTGAGCCAATCCCTCCAAATTTGAAATCTGCTACACTTGATGTAGCCAACAATCAACCAAATCGTGAGATTTTGCAGGTATTATTATGTTCATTACTGCATGCCAATTGTGATGTATGAGCTATAAAATACCCATACACATGAAATAATTCAAGGATCCATGTAACTTGTCATGATTCAAAGATAATTAAAGCTAGGGGAAACTCTAAAACGATGCCCTCGAATGGCCTTTGTTAGCACAAACATGATATGATGACCTTTGTAGCGACTTACGTTTATTATTTTTTTCCGTTACTTAAGATGGAAAACGAACATGTGTTTATATTTATCATAAATACCGAAATTGTCCCTATTCCTCTAATCCAAATATTAGATCTGCTGGTATTCAGTGTTCAAGTTTTTCTCCGAATGACCTATAAATAAGAGCAATAGGGACAATTTTGGTATTTATAATAAATATAAAGACCGTGTGCCAGGCATATGTTCGTTTTTCATCCAAAGTAACGGAAAATAATAATAATAATAATAATAAACGTAAGTCGCTATTTTTTTTTACAATAAACGAAAGCTATAAGCATGTTTTTGAGAAAGAAAGAAAAAAAGATCATCACGACACGTTTTAACTAACAAAGGTCGTTCAAGGGCAT
This sequence comes from Erodium maritimum, assembly GCA_963921825.1. Taxonomy (NCBI): domain Eukaryota; kingdom Viridiplantae; phylum Streptophyta; class Magnoliopsida; order Geraniales; family Geraniaceae; genus Erodium; species Erodium maritimum. The sequence continues at coordinate 155,170,025 of OY997588.1, forward strand.
CTTTTTGGGGTTTCCGCTTAAAACTAAATAATTTTGATCAAATCTTCTCAAAAGGGTTCCAAAGCTCATTAATGTGCTCCACATTGCTGGGTTGGGTTAGATTTTAGTATTCGGTGCAACACTATTAATATTATCGATCTGAACTGCTAAACTACTCTGCATTTCAGGTATATCTAACAACATGGCTTGCAGAGGTGTGCATAGATACTCATAGGTAAGAATTAAACCATGTAACACCGCTCAGAAAGTTGCAAATTGCATCCTTCTCATCGTTCTGTCTTGTTTCGGTTGATGCAGGGTTGAGGAAATATTTATGGCTATTGGAGAGGAAATAAACGTAAACCTTTCTTAAGATACGAAATTATTGTTTTAGACCAAATGAATTTAACAAGAAATTCCGAGCCGAGTTAGACATTGTCTCACCTTCTCAGAAATTTTTGTTCCTTTTTTTGGTTTTGCTTGTATCTGTTTTTGTTCTCTTAAGAGTAAGACCCAATGCAATTCAATGATATATCCAATTGTCAATACTATAATATTAAACTTTTTATTGTTCTCTACATAATATAGTTAAGAGTAAGATCCTTCATTTTTTGTGCATTTGCTTTATTAACAGTCACTTTGATGGTGGTTTGGTAACAGAGTATTTCTCCTTTTCGCCTATCAATATAAAGAAATTGTAAAATTCAACCAATTTTGTACTTTTAAACTAATTTATTAATTGTTATTTTTAGCATTGATACTATTACTAATTTATTAATTATTATTTTTAGAATAGTAATGAATATTCATCAAAAAAAGATCACGTGAAACAAGATAATAAATAAAAGGGCGAGACAGTCCCTTATAACAAGTTCGAGACGCGAGACTTATGATTAACATGTCTGACTATTCTAGGTAAAAACTAAAGGGTAGATCCTCTTAACGATGGGTGCATAGTCGTAGCTTACTTTGTTTTATTCCTCGCTCAGCTTGAAAATGTCCGTAGTGGCTGAGAAACACACTAGTCTCTCAGCGAAGATCTTTTCGAAGTAATTGGAAGAATCTCGGACATCCAAGAAGAACACTAAGAAAAAGGGGAAGGTTTGGGGTCAAAATGACTCTTAACTTTGGTAGGGCGGGCTGTGCGTCCCTAGACATACCCTATTGCTCGGTCTTAAACTCATTAGCCCACCTCGTCTGGGTGTCAATGCACCGATCCAGTGGAGGGAGTTGGGACGGCCCTGCACGGAGGTCCCGAGTGATCAGGTGCACCCAATCTCGATGTCGGAACCTGGGTCAGCCTCCAATAAGCTCAGATGATCAGAGGACGACAGAGGATATTTAGGACCTCGACAGATCCACCACATGTGGGTAAACAAGCTTACGACTGGTGGCAATTGATTGATCACCGGACGCGAAAGAGGGGAGGTGGTGCTCAATTGGGAGTGGTGATTGAAAATCAAAACGCCTTTGATTTCTTCCCCGGCCGCTCCTGACAGAATTTGGAACAAAAACATAAGAGCAGGTGGTGGTGAATTAGTAGTAGATGGAGAACGACAATTTCACCGTGAAGAACTAGAATCGGTTGTGAACAGTCATTGCTACAATTTATTTTGCAAAGATTGAAGGATGGGATTACTAAACAAAGTAGACTTACAATAGTCATTTTACATATTAACCCATCGGGTGGCCTAGCAGCACACGGCACAGTTTCTATAAAGAAGATACAAAAACATTACAATGAACAAATAGAGCGTATCATCGTTTATCAATTCAATACACTATTCTTTTCCTTTCCAGATTCTTAACGGTCTATCTTAACATCAAAGGTAATTCTGTTTTTACTTTCAATAAAATGAACAAATGGACCTATACCACAATCCCCCGATGCAGGCCTTCCCTTCATAACCAAAACCAATTCCTCGAGCATCAGACGGAACCATCCCGGGATATTCAACAACAATCACCTTTCCTACACCAATCGAGATCAACTCGAGATGTAGGTGATGAAATGTCCCGACTATATATCGATGTAATGTAACAAAACTCGGTATATTTACATCATTACCTCAAAGCTCCACTTCATGAAGCTCGTCACCAAAACCTCCACCGTTCATACGCATGGGAGAAGGGTTCCGCGGCATGAAGGATGATGGTTGGTGAGGCGGAGGACTATAAGAATCGCTAAAGCTCCCGCTACCTCCTCCGCTCCACGAAGCTGTTCGTCTTGACTGAGATGACCTGGGATCGTTTCTGTTACCCGTTGATCTGTTGCTCGGTATGTTATCCATGCTTGGGTACCGTTGCAGAGGAACGGATGATGGTGTTGGTGGAGACTGGAACGAGTAGCTCCGGTTTGATGTTGATGGATGTTCGGTCCAGTCTTCGGATACATTTTCTTCCATACCTGTCATGGTGTGTCCGCTAGATGCTGGAGAGGTCACGGCCTCAGCCGATGCAGGGCTTGGAATGGCTTCTACGGTGGATGGTGCTGGGCCGGGAATAAAGAAGTTCTGGTTCGCGGCTGGTTTGATGGATGGAACGGGAGGTGACTGGAACAAGTTCGCTGTAGTTCCGCCGCCTTGGTTGAAGGTGTCAACGTACCTGCCAAACACCCCCAAATAATTTTATCAAATTTAAACCATACTATTTTGGTTGAGTCAATAGAGAAGAATGATGGGCTAATTGCACATGACTACCTCTATGAATTGCCACAAACACAATACTAACCTTCTGAATTTTCATGTGTCACCGTCATACAAAATAGACGAAAACCGTAAATTTTAAATATACCAAAACTACTCATGCTCATGCTTTACTCTTCCGATTTCAATTTGATTATGTTCTCAAAATCCTCCACGGAATCATATTGAAATCAAAAGATTAAAGGATGGGAATTGGTAGTATTGGGATATTATAAAATTTTAAACTCACTTGACAAAAAGTATTGAATATTTCGATGGTTTCCACCTATTTTGTGTGATGATGCCACGTGGGAATTCATAAAGGTAGTCAAGTGTTTATGGGCAATTAACAAAGATAGTTCCGTGCAATTAACCCGAAGAACAATTTGAACATCTCGATTTCATGAATGGCTCATTTACCTTGATCGAACACCCATCCGTCCACGAGCTGAGAACTGATTCGAGCTGGGTGGAATAGGTGGGATCCCGGATGCGTGAGCTGCATTTTTGAACTTAGGGCTCCCCCCAGTAGGAGGAGACCCATCGCTTTGAATTGCAGATTTCAAGTTGTAATCAGACATTCCACTCGGGAAGGTAGCAGTAGTTGGAGGAGGTGGCAGCGCTGCTTCTTCAGCTGGGGGATCAACACCTTCCTCCACCCATCTCTTAAGCTTTTCGTCATAATAAAATTTGTTCTCCTGACCCAATTTCGCCTTCAGAAGAAATTAACAAACAATGAAAATGTGGTTCTTTGTAATAACGTGGGGAACAAAATCGAAGTCGTTAGAAAACCATACCTGTTTCTCTGAGCGGGACCTTGAGACGAATTCCATGGTCTTCTGCAAAAATTGTGTGCCAATGCCAAAGCGAATGAACCGAGATGCACCACCTGATGATTTATTTTGTGTATCCATTGATGAATCAACCTGATCCAACCTCAAGTCAGAAAACCTCATATATTTCGTACACGAGACATTCTACGCATGCTCATCAAACAAACATCTTACGGTATAGGGTTCTACACTAATAATCAGATGGAAAAAAACAGATGTTGGAATGATAACTGAAAACCATGTGTCCATTGGATTGATTTTTTCAACGGCTGAGATGTTTCCAAATTCAAGTTAGGAAAATTGACTTAACATTGGAAGGTTGTGTACTTTGGGAAGTTCCAAACTTAAAATCTCAGCCTTTAATGGCTATATGATTAGTTTCCAGTTTTCATATTTAACTTTTTAATCTTCAGGTTTTCACCTGAGTGTTGTTCCCTAGGGCTATATTCTTGGATGAATGTGAATTCTATGTACCTGTCTTGGAGTTCTACCAATGTTTGGCTCAGAAGCGCTTCTATTAGGCATCATCATTCTATTGACATCATCTCCCTGATCACGTATGGGCTCCATTGATGCAGAAGGAACTAATGAGGACATGGCCATTGTTGATTGACTAGTCGATACTCTGGGGGGGTTCGATTGATGGAACTGTTCATTACTTTGGATGCCTCCTTGAGTTACTGATGGAGGGGGCGACGGTATGCCCCCAACAACCCGATGTGCTGTACTATCAAAAAAGTTCAGCAATTTACCAACCAGTTTTGCTGGAGCCAAATTCACTGAATAACCACCCTGTATTGAAAACTTTCATCAGGTAACTAGTACGATTACGATTGCTGAACTTAACAAAGATACAGAACTGGAGAATGAAAGAGTACCTGTTGATGGGTTCTGATCCTCTCGTCTAAGGACAGTACTAATTGTTTCCATGTTTCGACTTCAGGTGCCCGACTGGTTTTCAGAGATTTTAGTAATACTTGGCAGTACCTGATACACCATAACTAAATAAGAAACCCAACAGAAGAATGAATAAAAACAAAATGGAGAAATTACGTTTTACTACCCTGTGCTATACACAGTTTTCAGTTTACTATCCTGACTTTTATGTGCGCCGGTCTCCTACCCTATACTTTGAACTTGTAGAATCTGTTAATTTTAGGGGTTCGGGAATAAGAAAAGCCGAAATTAAGGTTTTACATGTGGCGGCTGAGAACGGGAAGACACAATTTGATATTCTGTAAACCTTAAATTTAATGAATTATATACAACTTAACCGAAAGTGCAACAAATTCAGAGTATAAGGTAGTAAATTAGCACACTTCAGAGTTCAGGGTGGTAAACTGCAAATCATGAATAGCACATGGTAGTAAAATGTCATTTACCCAAAACAAGTAGAAATAAAAGGTTTCATGCTTACTTTAACGAATCTGAAACTTTTCCCACTTCAGCTAGCATGTATGCATATATGAGTTTATATGGTTGAAATGGTAGCAAGCTAAATTGTGAATTCCCGAGCACCTTTGAATATTCATGCAACTCAGTCCTCTGTTGAATATACATAATACTGTCAATTAGTCAATCTGTAAGACCTCACATCATTTACATATCACATGCTGAACAAGAAATTCATAAAGCTTAGATTTTCATTATGATATGTAACCTTCAATGATTAGAGTTTCATCATGTTTTCCTGGAACCGCTAAATACCATGACTAGATTAAAGAACAATTCAACTAAAATGCCTAACCTATAAAAGCATCCATTACTACATTTAAAGACACAACACACTGTCAAAGAATATGATATAGAAATCAGTCCAACTGGCTAATGGGCATATGGCACTGTCAACCAACATTAATGAAATATTTGATGAAAAATATTAAGAAATACAGAAAAGAAAATTATATTCATGGGCGCATAGGTAAATCTCATTTGCTAAGATAAGTTTGAAATATTCTGTCCACGAGCCACCATCTTCATGATTGGGTCATTATACCAACATATCCAGGTGTCAGTTCGTGGTTACGTCCAGGACATGAGTTCCATATTCATCTGTTGGCAGAAGCCAGTGAAGAGTAAAAAAGGGTACCTGAATAGCCTCTGGACTAGCATAAGTCCGGGGTAACTTCCAGTGATCTGCTCCAATAAGACAAAGCCTAGCACTATCTGAATATGACTCAAAGTTTGCTTCCGCGATCAAATAACAGATGTGGGCAGCAAGAATCTAAATCATGAATGAAGTGAGATTAATATAGTATTCTCATGAAAAGACATAGAAAATAGTCACAAAAATGACTTACCTCACTTCTTTCCCTCCATAAGCAATCTCCAAGGTGAATAATTACAAGTTCGTCATCTTTTGTTCTGTTTGCAGTTATTACAGCCAAATTCTCTTCCCAATCGTCAAGCATACCATTAGTCCCACACTGGTTAATAGCAAAAGGAGAATTCACTTCTTAAGACAAAATAACTTACAAAAATTATGGAGAGAAAAATAACAGGATCCTACTAATCACAGAAATATCAAAAGCAACCAGAAAAATTGCACGTGTCATTCAATTTGTGTTTAGTCCGATATGTTATCTTAAAAATAGCAAGCAATCAAAACAAATATTTTGGCATTTGAAACATATTTCAGAAAGTATATATCATAGTATGTCACCTGTGCAGGTTGCTGAGATATATTCATGGGTGCGGGAAGACTGCTACCACTAGTGGCATCTGTAGAAAACACATCTGCTGGTTGCCCAGCAATCAGCAGGCAAAGCGTCCGCATAGGTGATCCTGCCACCAGTTGCTGAAGTGCCATTTGCTTGACAGTATCAACATAGAACTGGATTGGCACACAAAAAAAATGTGGTCTAAGATAAATTTGACATTCTTCCTTACACCCCGGACCATCTAGACCAGTCACTTGCAACAGAGAGGAATGAGGAACAAACCTGATCACCCAGCTGTGATGCAAGAACAAGTGCAGGTCCCCACAGCTGACCCTCCTTCGCACAGTGTAGAGCTTCGATTTTTCTACCAGAAACCAGAAGGTTCTGTACCTGGGAAGCAGTTGCCTAAAACATACACTGATAGCGATCAGAGATTGATACAATAGGAATTGTAGAAGTAATGAGAGCACGCATAGTGATTCAAGTCCTACCCGAATTTGTCCCTCAGAAGGCAAATTTTGCAAGCATTGACTAAGAGTGCCATATTCACCGAATTGTGCACCATTCCTCTTGGCAGATGCAAATAGCTTGGCTACTGCTGATTCAGGAAGATCATCTTCCTATCAAGAATAATAACAGAAAGGAATGCCAAATTCCTTTAATCATACCTCTGGATGGCTCTTAAAAATACAGTTCATAGAGAAAAAAAACAACTACTAAGCACCCAAATTTATGAATCAACTATACCTTCGCTTTGCTAAAAAAAAAGTTCCCAGTAACCCAAACCTCAAAATTATAGACGTTATTAACCAAAAGAATGGTGGAGCGTGCAAATAGGACACTTGCGATGAAAAAACATTTTTTTCAAGTAACTTGAAGAAAATTATGTCATGAAGTGATATATCCTGATTAGAAGTCGCTAAGAGAAATGATACAAAGTTCTACAAAAAAAAGTATGAAAAATACTCGTACGATGGTACATAGTACAGTGGTAAATATAATACAAAGAAGAACAGCACCATAGCACACTATTTACCATAATAACATCACATGTACTAATATGATATCATAACCAACTGCGTCTAATATTACAGCTAAGAGGAAGCAGTTGCTTAAGACACATGACAATTGAAGTAGAAGTATGATTTGCCAAGAAAGACATCAGGGCAGTTATGGTGGCTCCCTGATAGTTGATGGCAGACAATACAAATAAACAAAAAAGAACTCCACGAATGTGACTTACCTTCATTGTGCTATCAGTTCCGAACGGAGAGCGAAGTTTTCCGTAATGCTGACAAGCTATTTTGAGCAAATAAAGAAGCAACTTCAGACTTTCACTTCTCCTGTAATCCATATTGGCAGACTCACAACTTGCTATCCTCTCATCGAGCCATTTATTTAACTCCTTGCTTCCAACATTCCCACCAGCCAATGGACCTGGAAAAGATTGTCGACACAAAGCCATAAAATAATCACAACTCCCATTCCCAGGGCTTGAACCATTAGCATTTGCCATGACAACTTCCAGCAAATTGAGAACAGATATAGAGCCTCCTGCTGGATCCTTCAGACCAAACAAAAATCTATCATTAGTCTTTTTGTTAGAGAAATGCTACAATATAAATTTTCATTTCGTTGTGGATATTGAAAAGAAAAGCGATTAACCATCAGAGTAGAAGAAACAAAAGCACTCATGAAAGAAGGCAAACACCCAATAGGTTCAATTGAATTTTTACTCTTTCGGCAGTCAAAAAATTCTTCAGAATATCTCAAGACCATATCAGGGCTATAGAGAAAATGTGGAGAGAAGATATCATGGTCTAACCTGGCTACCAAATGAAGCATTCCTGACAGAATTATCTTTCATTACTACAAGTTTGCCACCAAACCCAAAAGTGACAAGGGCATGAGGTGGCCGCCCAGCAGATGACCTTCCCATGTCAGGAGAAAAATTATTACCATTCTGAAAAGGTTGCTGAAGAAAATTTACTGGTTCCTGACTTGTCTGGTAACCATTGTAGCCATTCACCAATTTTGAACTTTCATAATAACCATTTGCATGATGCATTTGTAGATTGTGCCCCGCACTTGCCTGATTGTGATGCTGGCTGAAGTTACCAACAGGGGCAAAGCTATGTAACTCAGCAGTTCCATTAACCTCACCATGGTAGTGACTATTGTAATCCTGCAATGGAAAACTTGTGGGTATTTTTTTATTACCATGATGGTTCGTGGAAATCTTTGAACCATATGAATTTCCAAACTGTTGAGTGCCTCCAATATTCGAAGCAGACTCCTTATAAGAAGAAACAGACTCAGGCTGCCACATATCCACACCTTGTTGACTGTAGTTATTGTACGACTGGGACCAATTACCAGCTTCTCCCTGGTTAGCAAGGCCTTGTGTTACATAATTATCAGCCTGCCCAAGTTCTTTATTGTCATTATTACTGGAATAATTATCATATGAAGCATATCCGTTTTGACTTTGTTGACCATGGGCTTGAACTGTAGATTGAAGAGAAGAATTGTATGCCTCCAACGATTGCCATTCTTGGGTAGTCGTATCAAAATACCAACCAGGATATTGAGGGTCGAAAACCATGTTTTCTGGATAGCCACCATTCACTTGTGAAACCTGATCCCAACTAGAAGCTGTCTCACTTATAATAGGCTCAGTCACAGTTCCTGCAATAGACTGAGCAGTTTGCAAATATGAAACATCAGACTTCCCATCAGAAACAGCGTTCCATTCATCAGCTGGATTGGCACCAGAGCTATCTTGAGCATTTGTCTCTGTAGCATCAACGCCATCCACCTGATACCATTGTCCAGTAGCTGAATCATACTTCCAACCCGGATAGAGATTTTCCCAGTACTGGCTGCTGTTTACATCCTGACCCTCGGCACTCTGTTCCACAGACGTTCCATATGCTAGACCATCCTGATAATTCACATGATTAACTGAATTATCTAATCCATCGTTTGTTTGCTCTCCAGTAGCCTGTACACCTTTTCCTTCATCAAAGACATTTTCCTCGGCTTTTCCAGGAAAATTACCAGAATCATCTCTGAAATCACCAAAGAGTTCCGAGTACGGCTCCAAAGCATTACCTTCACTTTGTACTGAATCTGCATAAAACGAACCCCACCCCACCTCCTTAACCCCTGAACCCCCAGATCCAATACCCTTGTCCAGTGCAGAGTCTACAATAAGCTCTGATCCAATACCCTTGCTCACTGTAGACTCCATTGCAACCTCTGACCCGATCCAGTCATTATTGAACTGCTGAGCTGCACTCTCCACACCAACTGAACTTGAAGCCAATGAAGAACTATTAACCTCAGCCTCATTTGAAGCCGCAGGAGAACTATTACCCTCCACCTCAAGTGCAGCCACAGACTCTGCACCGACATCCACAGTATTACCCACCGCTCTCACCTCAGACCCATCTTCACCACCTGAATCTTCGATGCTCAGATTCGCAAACATCTTTCCATCATCAGAATCGAATCCTGCCGCCGATCCACCGGGCCCGAAATCGTCGGCGACCAATTTATCGAAGAAATCCTCATCCGTGTTATCCTCCACCTGAAATGGAGGATTCGAAGCCATCGACCAAACCCTAACCTCCCGATCACAACACAAAACCCCACTTCCCCCAGTCCGATACCCTCCACACTCGAGCTTCCACAGTACTAACAAAAACCCGCGAGATCCAGAACCAATGCACCTCAAAATCACCGATCCCTAATCACCTACCTAGAAATCAAGCACATGCGGAACCAGAAACAAGCAGGATCTGGCCGCTCCCGATGCCGGCGGATTCAAATCTAGAAGAAGAAGCGCGTACATACACGTGTGTACATATACCTAACACGAACAATCAAGGTATCAAGCAATCAAAAACAGTATAAAAATGGCGTCCATGGCTTCAATTCAGTTCAAATGCGTCGAATTGAAGCAAAACGCTTCCATGGACATTTTCAACGGAACAATAAATCAACTTACAGCTCTGTGAGGTGAGGAATTGCAGAGACGAGGCTTCGATTGAGAGAGAAGAGGCTTCGATCTCACACCACCCACCACCAGAGAGCTACCTACACCTCTCCGTTATTAATGGCGATTTAGTTTTTGTTTTGCTAACAAAAGTGTTACTATAAAAGTTGTCATAATAACTTATATGATTATTTGGTGTTCTGTTCTTAGATTCGATGAAAGTCATTATTATTATTACTGTGTTATGTTTATTGTTTTTGACTCAAGTTTACTTACTTTCCAACTTTCTAAAGATGAATCGAATCGATTTTGGTTTTGAGATCAAATTCGTCTAGATCAGAATGTAAGAACGGTTAAAATTTGAGTTTGACTTGTCTGTAAAAAAAGAATGACTCGTGTTGTTGAGTGTGTTTGGACTGTGTAGTCTTTTTTGGTATCAGGATCTGATATTCGACTTTTGCGATATGGTTTTCTATGAATAGAAGGAAATAACTGGTATGAAGAGTCCTACGAAAATTAGGACATGATTGCTTGTCGTGTTGCTAAACCAAGGATTGGAAGAAACTTGTGTTTGTGGAAGAAATGTGGATCCAATAATACTTAGACTACAATGGGTGAGGACTCTCTATCATCCACATGATGGCCAGGTATGCTATCATGGTTGGAGACGGGGGAGTTCGTCACCCCTCGACTGATTCTTACTGATGCCACGTATATCATGTGAGGTGTACGTCCTTACACTCACCTTGGATGTGTTAGAGACTCGATCTAGCAGATGGTGTTGGGGAAACAAGTTTTCACCAGTTGTTTTCGATAGGGTGTTGATTCCATTCTCCTGACTCCAAACGGATTGTCAGTATCTCGATCCAATGGATAGGAATGGAGCGTCTTAGCACGGATTCGACGAATCATCGGGTGTGCCACAGTCCTAACGTTGTGACAGGCATACGTCGGAGGCGGAGGCAGCGAATCTTATGGCAGATGGTGGTGGCGACTATGGAGGCAGAGGAGGAGACATTGGCAGCGTTTGGGACGGCAATGGTGGCAGACGCGAAGACCCTCGAGAGGGAGAGTCATCGGGATTCGTGGTAGATAACGACAGAGTGGTGGCGACGATGAGCGTTGGGGATGTACATCCATGAGACATGGTGGTTGTAGATATGGGTAGCTCAAAAAATGGAGGCAGAAAAAAAGAAGAAGAATAGAGGAGGAAAAAACACCTAAATTTCGGGGGAAAAATGCTTCGTTGATGCTTCTTGAATTTATGTTGCTTCGTATAAACTTGTTTTTCAGCACATTTATCATTCTTGCATAGTGCAACAAAATAGAATACAAACTTTAGATTTTATGATATTAAATTATTAGTGTGTAAATATAAATTATATCAATAAAACCGTCATTTGTATATGATATGAACGAAAAGGCGAATTAAAAACAAAGATTTTTATCGTTATTAAAGAAGATAAATACCTTCAAATATTGTCAAAAAAATCTTCCATATGTTTTTTTAAAACGGACAACGAGAAAATACATTAATATCAAACTTCAGATACAATGGTAGGAGTAGGACCACAGAGTCAGTGCATGGGGCATGCGAAGTCAGTGCCAGGGCGGACTTCGTTCGTGAGGGAGTTCTTAGACCGCGGAGGAGCCCTGATGGCATAAGCGGTGGTAGGAGATGGTTAGGGTTCCCTTGGTTCGGGCTCCCTAGACGTGTCATAGACGGAGTGAATGGGGTTCCCGTAACAATGACGACAGACGTGACCGCGGTTGGCGTGGATAAGGAAAGGGAAATGGTTGTGCTCAGCATAGGCGGAGCACAATAACTTTGTAGAGGAGAGAAAAGAGAAGGGAAGAGGGTTGATCCCTAATTTTTCAGTCTATTAGACTCGCTTATCCCAAATACTTTTTTACTTTGAGAAATAAATGGATTTAAAATCTTAAATGACGTTAGAACTAGTTTTAATATTTCTAGTGTCTCTATAACTAATTAGGATATATTGTTTAGTGCAATTCATCCTGTTTAAATCAGATTATTATTTTTGTGTGTACTTATCACCGGGAGATTTCACTCTATGGGCTTTGTTACACGTGAATATTGGGCTCATGGCCGCGTATAAACTATGGGCTTCTAGCATAAAACAGCGGCCTCGTAAATGGGAGGAATCCAAATTTAAACTTTTTGTTTTGTTCCTCGAATTAGAAACATAAACGGCTAATAATTATTATTTTCGTTTACCATTAAAAATAACGGAAAATAAGATACTTTTTCAACAATTTTTTTTTTTATCCAGAGAGAAATGAATGTATTAAAAAGGTAAGTATGATCCTGGGATAGAAAGCACACACCAGAAACAAAGTCCAACAAAAACCGGTCCAAAAGTCAAAAACAATAAGGAAGACAAGAGAAAATAGCCACCCCGGTCCATCACAACAAACACAAGCCCACCAGACTAGTGAACAATGTCTCAGGAGACCGCTCGGACAATCTTGATCGGACTAGTGTACAGTACCACAGGAGATCGCACGGGTGGATCCTCTAGCCTCAAGAAGGCTAAGTAATCCATGATACTCCACCCGAAAACGGGCAGATCGGCCCCAAAAGCGACTCCAGAACAAGTACTCATCGGACCCCACCAAGGTAAAGAAACCCAAGACGACTCCTGAACAAGCACTCACCAGACCTGGCAAGAGAAACCACCGAAGAGGACCGGGGGACAAAGTGTTGAACTTCACAAACAAGGCACCCATCCTTAGGCGCTCCTAGTCAGCGCAGCAGCCGGAGACTCGATCCACTCGATGAAGGTAAAATGACGACCAAACGCTCTCATGCTGGAGAAGGACCCCTGTTGAACTCTAGCTAGAAGAATGTTGGGCTCAAAAAGCAATTGACCCTGAGAAGACACAACGATCGCGCTCTAGCCAAATATGCCAAAGACACAACAGCCCGATACCAGTCCATTCAGACCTCAGCCTCCGCAGTCCCACCAGAAAGGTCCATGACTCAAGAAAAAGAGTTGGCAACAACGGAAGAACGCCTACGACTCCCCACCATCTCAAGACCATAGACCAGACTCTTCGGGTCCACGAGAAAGCGACAAACAAACGCCTAGAGTACTCCCCCCTGAACCACACATCACACACCTCCACCGGACTAACGGAATCGGCACACCCCTATCCACCAAGAAGGAAATAGTGGGAACCCCCTCATGAGCGAACAACCAGGCAAACAAATGGATCTTGGGAGGAACTGGGGCAGACCAGATCACAGAAGCCCAAGGAGTGGTCCCATGATCCGCCCAACCAGCGACAACCTGAAAAACTCTAGTTGTAGAGAAACCCCGTGGATCCCAATACCAGGCAAACGAATCTGGGCGCTCGCGCACCAGACGAACCCCAATCAGGCGGACCATTATCTCCTCCAACGTCTCAGCATCTCGGACCCGAAGATCCCTACCAAACAGAAATACACATTCCTCATCCACAAAAAACTCAGCAACTGACCCATGATGGCCTTCCGCCAACCTATAAAGTACCTTTTCTTTAAAATAGCAAAAGTTAAGAGTAATTGTATGCATATGTGTCATCAAAAGTAATGACTGAAAATAGAGAAATCAATCCTGACTCGATTGAAGTCAATCATAGAAAATTTTAGCATAAGATCATGAAATAACTAAATGAAGTGTGTAGTTTGAACAAGGGGCACAATAGTTGGCGGATCAAAACGATCAATAGCAGTTTATCGTGATAGAACGAGACGTTTTTTCTCCCAGACGTCTTGCTTTCTAGCATGTGCCTTATTGAACCTAGACAGATTGCATATCAGACCTCGTCTGATTGTTTGGGTCAACAAAGACCCATGCATGCAACTTTGTTGTTGGTCGTATACTCGCTCCCGACGTGAGAAGGTTAAACAAAAAAGGGGAAAACCACTGCAACACTGAGATGTAAAAGCGCAATATATAGAGAGCATCAGTAAGGATGTAAGGAGTAAGGAACTCACAACAATCTCTTGGTGAAGAAGGTCTTACACGATAACAACATTATAAACGGTGACTTGGGATATTATTTAAGGATAAAAGCTGTCATCGCCATCGTATTATTGTTTATCTAAGAGCATGTACTCTGTGTGAATCCTCACGTGAATCTCGGTTTGCGAATCGTGAAATAGTGATTCGCGGTTCGCGAATCGCACGTTGTGGCGTGCGTGATTCACGAACCGCAAATCACAATCTCGCGAGTCGTGACGCAAACCGTGACTCACAAATGTGAGTCGTTGGTTCGCCTCCCGCCAACCACAACGCGACACGTGGCTAGGGGGAATTCGGACCGCTGCCCCCAACTGTCCTTAACGGATATTTAAAAAAAATCATAACAAATTCACGATCGTCAATCACTAGGGATTCTTGTCTGTTGACTGGATGCTGACTGTATATTTAATATTGTTTTGTTGAATCGTAAACGTTGTAGATGCTTTTAAAATGATTGAAAACCGATTAAACCCACTAGGTCGTACCCAATTATACTCTACAATCAAGGCTCCATGTAATCGCATGTGAGAGGTGGAACGTAGACGTAGAGTTGGTAGTAAAGTAGAGCTAATTATGCACATAAAAATCCTAATTGATCAACATTGTGGTGTCTAGGTAGACGGTAAACTTGGGACCAACGCAAGCCAACCAAACTAAAAAAGGCTAAATTTCAAAAGATATTTAGTTGCCAGTTGCTGCACTATTAACTCATCGGATTAAATCAATTCGAAGATATGTTAAGATACTTTACACTTTTATAATTAGATAATATTTTGTAGTTTCAGTTTTAAACATCGTCGTAAAAGTCGTTGCCTAATCAGTTTAGGTCCTAAAATCTGTTGTCCCATCTAAGCCCAAAATCTAAAAATCATTTGACTCATTGTTCTGTCCGATTAGTCGGAAATTTGGGATATTTTTTATATTATACACATATAGTATATATTTTGATTTTTTAATTATACATGTATAGTATATATTTAATGATAATTTAAAATATTAAAAAACTAAATCCGTCTAAACCCCGACTAGTCCCCACCTAACACCTAGAAGTCCTCACCTCCCGACTAACGCCTAACGTTTTTGACAACCATGGTTTTGAATATAAATTTAATTGGTCTTATTCTAACTTTCATTACCATCAAAATAATTACAGAAAATATCATTTTTTACATAACTATCTTAACTTCGTCTGGATGGGGTATCTTAAGTTTTCAAAATTTTCACGTTATTTTTAAATGATGTAAAAATCGAATATCGTCCAAATGAATTTTAGAAACTTAAAATTCTATCCAAAAAAGCACATAATTAAGCATAGTTATATGAAAAATGTAGTTAAGTGATAAGTGATATCATTCGAAATAATTATTTTTATTCATAGAGATTATCAGTAACAACTTAGGATTATGACTATCAAACTTTCAGGCTCATGCCCATCTTGGAAAGTCACTGCCCCAAGTTTCCAATCTACAACTAATTTTATTGGTGGTTATATTTAATTCCCATTTGCAATTAAATGGAATTTATAATATCAAATCAGCCGTTACATATAATATGACTTTTAAGTTATATGTACAATTGTGGTGGTATTTTGGTTTAAACAGTTATAAAAGTCAACAAACTTAAATGGATCAACACAAAAATTGGTTTGTTGTAGAATTTGATCATCGGTCGATTAATCGATATCGACCAAATTTTGATTATTATCCTCATCGGCCTCTAAATTTGTTTGATTATTCGCCCGGAATTTGTTGGTCTGTTTCTAATGTTGAACAAAAAACTGAGAAAAAGAAGATCTAAAAAAGAGATATCAGGAGATAAGGATATAAAAAGCGAAGCTGGAAGACGAAAATTTGCAACTAATCCATCAAAGAAAAGGATGGGAAGGTGGAATATCGGTATCGCCTTTTCCAATAACCACTAATTCAAGGCCCATCCCCGACAACCGACCACAATCCTCTATTTCTTCCTCCGATGCTTCCCGTTTCTCTTTGGTTTTAACACTTTCGATGCGATGTGATCGACATATGTCGGTTTTGCTGATATCGACTAAATTTGTCCCCCCTTAGTTTGTTAGATGATTAAATTTCTACCCTTAACTTATAAAATAAGACTAAAAACATCAGTTAAAAACAAATACAAAACAAGGTTGAAACTTGAAAAGCATGTCCATACATTGCTCAAACTCAATCAATAGTAGTTAACCGCTACAGTCTAGGAGATGACTTTTCTTCTCCAAGTACCAACATTGACTTTCTTTTAACAATTTTCACGGGAAACAAACAGAAAATGATCCGATTGAGAGATGTGGTCAACAGAAAATATGTTGAAAATTAGAAATTTCATTATATTGTTCCACAAAAATAACAATAATTTGCTAAGACATCGATGTTACGATTCTCTCATGCTGATTATGGTAAAGATCTTAAAATTTAAGATATTGATAAAAAGAAATAAATTATAAAATATAACCGTTAATGAATCTGACCAATTCTTCCACAAAGTCAGCCTTCCTCCATCTTAGCTCGCAAACTTCGTTCACTTCAATGCAGATTTTAAGTTACATTTTATTTAAGAGTTAATTACTAAAAAAACGGTTAAATGTTGAAACTTACCCTTATGTATTGGTCACGAACACTAAACTACCCTCCCTTTCAAATTCACATTTGCGGTACATTATCTATTGGTCACGCGATTCCGTTAGGAAAAATGGACTGTAAAATGCCGTTTTTTCCATTCCGTTAGTCATATGACCTCAAATGTCATATAATGGATGGTAAAATGACGTTTTTCCCCTTAAGTATTTGACCTCTATATATTTTATAAGGAACAACAACGAGGGTGCAATGGTAATGTTTCTTATAAAATGTATAAAAGTCAAATAATTAAGGAAAACGGCATTTTACCATCCATTATATGACACTTGAGGTCATATGACTAACGGAATGGAAAAAACGGCATTTTACCGTCTATTTTTCCTAATGGAATCGCGTGACCAATAGATAAGGTACCGCAAATGTGATTTTGAAAAGGAGGGTAGCATAGTGTTCGTGACCAATACATAAGGGTAAGTTTCAACATTTAACCTCTAAAAATATTATATTATGTATTATTCGCTCACAAAAAAAAACTACATTATGTATTGTCCATGTGCAAAAGACTACATTATATATTGTCCATCTGCGAAAAATTACATTATGTATTTTTCACGTGCAAAAAACTACATTATGTATCGTTTACATCCCTAATTTGAACGAAATATTCTTAATTTTATGAGTGAACGACCATAATCAAAAGATAGTGTAGCTTAAAAACGTAGACAATACCTAATACATCCCTAATTTGATTGGAATATTCTAAATTTTATAAATAAACGATCATGATGAAAAGATAATGTAGCTAAAAACGTAAACAATGCATAATATAAATTTTTGCACATAAACAATACAGGGTGTGGTTTTTTGCAATTAACCCTTTATTTAATTTTTAAATCATAATAATACCAGTTTATTTTTATCTTCTTCTCGGAGAAATTAAGGGCATTTCGGATCTTCCCCTCCGCAAATTCCCAACAGATTGAACCAGACAACTAGTGAGAAAAAAAAAAACATGATCCTCGTAGGGGCAATTTAGTAATTTCGCATCAACCGAAACACAGTCCAAAACAACCTGTAACTTTCAAGCCTTGAATTGCTTCAGTTTCTGTAAACGGGTCTCTGCTACATTTCGCATTTCATCGATAACATGTGAAGAGTTGTTCAACAATAAAAGTAAAAAAGCCAACTTTTTTTTTTTTTACTAAGAACAGAATTGGATTGATGAGCTCAACAAATTGAATTGTGCTATTGATCTAAGACAAAAAAAAAGCAGATTTTAATTAAAAACGAAACCGACCCAGATCGATTCGACGATCACCTGATGAACTCGGCGTCGGAGACGACACTGTAGCTGTCCTCTTCCGCCGGCGCCGGCAAGTTGAGATCTATGGAGCTCTCTCTGACGAACGGCTTCTTCGGGGAGATTGAGGAAGAACCCATCATGTGGGACCTCTTGTGGCCGCCGAGGGCTTGGCCGGAGCCGAAGATCCTGAAGCAGAAGGGGCATTCGTAGATTCTGCCGGCGCCGGCGCCGGCGTCGGAGGCTGCTTTGTGGGTCACTCTGTGGCTCCCCAATGCCTGGTGGGATCGGAACGTTTTATTGCACTTTTCACACCGGTACTTGCCTCGGATCTTCTCCGGCGACTTCTCCTCCGAATCCGAATCCGAATCCTGATCTCCGGCGACGATTTTAGCTTCGTTTCTCACCCAATTGTCTCTAGAAAGCATCATCAGGCACATGGCGACGTTCTCCTCCGGCGACGCGTCGGAGACGGAGCTCGCCGCCTCAGAATCGGCGGCGGGCCAACTGGGTCCTCTAAAGTTTTGATTTTTAACGATCTCCCACCGCCGGTGGGTCCGGCTCCGCTTCGATCGCCGGCGACTCGGTCCCCGTGACTCGGTCTCGCTCTCCCTGTCCTGAACCACATCGCCCGAGTCAACAAGAGAAAACTCGGGATCTACGAACCTGAGGCTCTTCCTCGGATTCTCCCTCAGCCCGTAACTCACCAGACCCTCTAACTCGTCTTCCGACGCGGAGGCTGACTCACTGAGTTGGGGCCGTGGCTTCGGGGGAAGAGGCAGAGTCGCCATGTGAGCCTTCATGTGACCTCCCAGAGCCTTGCCATTGGCGAAGGTTCTGGTGCAGAGCTTGCAATTGTGCCTGTCCATGGCCGGAATCGGAGCAGAGGTTGAAGAAGGATCGAGAAAGATCGGAGCTTTTTAACTAATCTCTCTCTCTCTTCATCTCTCTCTTTCTCTGAGTGAGTCTCGGAGAAGTATAGAGAGCGAGTTGGAACTTAAAAGAGTAGGTGACAAGCATTCCTCCACCAAGAGACACACACTTGTCTAATATTAACCATTTTTTTAGAGTTTTTAATTATCCAAATTAAATCTGTTAATGCTCTGTTTGAGTCAAATTTTCAAAAACATGAATAAAAATTATAAATTACTTAGTGATAATTGCAAAAAAGAAATTATTATGAGGTGTTTTTTTCTGTTATTTGTAGTCTTTTTTGTAATACCAAAAAATATATTTTGAATTTAAATTTTTAATGTATTTTATATTATAATATCGATTTTACCTTTAAATTTAAAAAAAGGTTAATATCCTTAATCGTCTTCTTTTCTTACCTTGCTATAACAAATTTTTTTAAGGGGTGTAAACTTTGGATTTTTTGTTTATTAATCCGGTTTTAGGTCCGTTCTATTTTAGTTTACCGTTAGATGTAGTTGTATCGATTTTTCCATTCGATATCGTAATATCTCCCTCCCGACATTTACCTGGAACATTTCGGTATCTGAACATTTTTTTATCATCGTTTTTAGTCCCACGATGTTAAGACGTTTCAGTTCAATTATCTGTTGTTGGATGTAAATGGAAAAATCTGATGGATTAATTAAATTAATTTTTCTTGATTTATTTTTTATTTTCTAAGTCATGAATGAGGTTATAAAGTCAGAATTGAATTGACAATCAATTCTAATTATGACAATGAATTGGGGGCTGAAATCGTGGGATTTGTCTCCCCACGCATTTCCCTTTTTGCCCTTCCCAAGAGCCTATTTATATCTCTTTCCAAGACTTGAAAAACATACCAAAAATACATCAGATTCATCTCTCAAATAGTTTTCTCTCTTTCTCGTTTTGGTGACGGATCAACCGGGTTCGAGTTCGCTGACGATTAGTCGTTTTATCCTGGGAGACCGCTGCCATTACAGGGCAGTCAAGAGTCTCAAGGACACATGATTACCTGGACTCGACTAAACCCCATTCCGATTCCTCCACTTTATATAAATCGTTTGATATTATTCTACAATTTCTATAATCATTTGTATCTGATTTTCGTTATTGTACTAACCACCTAACATCTGTTTATAATTCTTTGGTTATCCCGTTTTGAGTCGGGGTTTTATTTTCATTTAATACTTTATATTATATAATAATTTTTAAAGATAAAATTATTATTTCAAAACAAATGTATGATATTTTTTTTATAATTTCCGATCACATATTGTGAAACATAAAAATATCATGATACCTTTTTTTGCTATCATCCAAATTACTATTTATCTTCTTTTATCTAATTTATTCAATATTCTTTAATATTGCATATTTAAACATAACTAAATGTAAAATAGAATAAAAGTTAAGGCATTAAAAGTGATGAATTGTTGACAAGATGGATAGCATTTATTCATCAACACTGAATTGGGTCTGTGAATAATGAATATGAGTTGCGTGAATTGCTTCTAATTTCTTAATTTGAATATTTATTTGTTAGGTAAAATCTGCAATGAATTTGGAATGCATTTGTTTCTGGTAAATTTACAATTCACAATTTTGTAAAATCTGATCCAAATACTAACAACAAATTGCCAGCTCACATCCATGCTAGTAGGTGGTTTTGTTTTGAATCTTGTTGCTTGGGTTTGGGACGGTTTGGAATTATCCACTAATTAAATGGTTTATCCATCTAAAATTAATAAAAATTGGTTATAATTGCATGTTTAAATAATTATAAGTAGGGAAAATTTCAATTTAATACCCTGGCAAACATTTATTTGCAATATAATACCCTAGTTTGTTTTTTTTGCAATTTAATACCTTGACAAACATTTATTTTCACTTTCATACCCAACCGTTAATTTTCCATCCAAAATGGATGGAAAGTAGTCATGTGCTTTGCTCATGACCTTGTTTTTTCAAAAAAATACCCAAAACACCCTTCAATCTTTGATTTTTTTAAATATATAAAAACCGATTTTTTTAAAAATATTTTTTGAAATAAAATATAATTTTTTTGAAATATATAAAAATCTGTTTTTTTAATATATAAAAAACTGATTTTTTTTAAATAATTCTGTTTTTTTTTAATTACATAAAAATATGATTTTTGAAATATATAGAAATTTATTTTTTTTAAATATATAAAAATTGATTTAAAAAAAATATTTTTTGAAATAAAATCTAATTTTTTAAAATATATAAAAATATGATTCTTATAATATATAAAAAAATGATTTTAATTATTTTTTTGAAATAAATCTTCTTTTTTAATTATATAAAAATATTATTATGAAATATATAAAAATTTATTTTTTAAATATATAAAAAATGTTTTTTTAAAAAATATTTTTTGAAATAAAAACTATTTTTAAAAACATATAAAAATATTTTTGAAATATATAAAAACTGATTTTTTTAAATATTTTTTGAAATAAATCTGAGTTTTTTAATTATATAAAAATATGAATTTTGAAATATATAAAAACTGATTTTTTAAATATTTTTTGAAATAAAATATAGTTTTTTGAAATATATAAAAAATATGATTTTTTGTGGTAGGTTTTGAAAATATGATTGGTCTCAAGGGGTATTTTGGATTTTTCATCCCATTTGGATGGAAAGTTAACGGTTGGGTATGAAAGTGAAAATAAATGTTTGTCAGGGTATTAAATTGCAAAAAAATAAGCTAGGGTATTATATTGCAAATAAATGTTTGCCAGGATATTGAATTGAAATTTTCCCTTATAAGTATGATAAAACAGTGTTTCAGATCATGTGACAGCGGGAAGCTATAGTATGCCGCCCGGTTATTTGGTTACAATTTTTTTAGCATAAGGAACAATATTGGATTAGACAGGAGAGCACCTGACTATTGGCACACCTGAGTTGACCATGTTAACCATCAACTGAGCATCCGACTGAATAATGATCCGACTCCAACCGTGTATTCGGGTGAAATCCAATGTTGCGGCAATCGCATGAGCCTCTGTCGTGGATGCCTCCCAAAGCCCTGACAATACCCTGTTCCTTGCTGTCAGAACTGAGCCTGAGGGCGATCGAGAAATGAATCCCCATGCCGATTGCTCTGAGTCAACAAAAATCGCCCCATCAACATTAATAATTGTCCATCCTGTCGGCGGTAGAATGAACTTGTCAGGGTGAGGAGTGATTCGAAGCGGTGTGGAGTCTTAGACGCATGGGCCTGCGTGCAGGCTGTGATGTGAGCATGTGGCGCCGCTTGAACACCAAAAGCTGCTGGGATCTTATTACTCTGAGCTTTAGCCGACTGCTGCGCTGACTAGGAGCGCCTAGGGATTGTTGCGCCATGTTCGAGGAGCTCGACACTTAGCCCCCGGTCCTCCTTTAGCTTTTCTTGTTGGAAGGGTGGTTGATGGTCGGTGAAGTGGACCAGGGTGTTCTTCCTCTTTTTTACTGTTTTCGTTTTTATGTTTGAATTCTTGTTGGACTTAGGCTTGGTGGTTTGTGGCTCCCATCTCGAGACTCACACCTTTTTTTAATGCATTCCTTTCTATCTGATAACAAAAATCATTAATAACTAAACTTAAAAGGGAGAGGGAGCTCCCCTTCCAATTGATCATGTCTACCACAACTTTACGATCACTTTGAACCTATTTATAATGTCTGAGATATGTGTCCAACCATCGTATTTTGTCACTGATGCGCAAGCTTCAACTAGATATGGGAGTTGGGCTCCCGAAGCCGAAGTAGATCCCGTTCCCTCCAACTTCCTTGAATCGTGCTAACAGCAAAAACATGTCCCAACTAGGGCACTGTGGGTAAAAAATGCACCATCAACGTTCATAGTGAACGTCCTATAGGTGGGGGAGTCCATTTGGTTGTCGTTGGTGTCAATGACGGCTTGGAATTGTCTACCAACTCCTCTGTCCTATCGTGCTTCCGGCTAAACTGCTTCAGAGAGTCGCATAATGTGTTGGATGTAAATAGAAAAATCCGATGGATTAATTCAATTAAATTAAATTTTCTTGATTTATTTTTTATTTTCTAAGTCATGAATGAGGTCATAAAGTCAGAATTGAATTGACAATCAATTCTGATTATGGCAATGAATCGGGGGCTGAAATCGTGGGATTTGTCTCCCCACATATTTCCCTTTTTGCCCTTCCCAAGAGCCTATTTATACTTCTTTCCAAGACTTGAAAAATATACCAAAAATACATCAGATTCATCTCTCAATTAGTTTTATCTCTTTCTTGTTTTGGTGACAGATCAACCGGCTTCGAGTTCGCTGACGATTAGTCGTTTTATTCTGGGAGACCGCTGCCATTACAGGGCAGTCAAGAGTCTTAAGGACACAGGATTACCTGGACTCGACTAAACCCCATTCCGATTCCTCCACTTTATATAATTCGTTTGGTATTATTCTACAATTTCTATAATAATTTGTATCTGATTTTCGTTATTATACTAACCACATAACATAATGTAGAGAATATATATAGCGACAAGGTTGACCGCAACCCACACCTTCTGATTCCGAGCCTTCCAAATCTCTCATAGAAAAAGACTGATTGCACCTTTGTTTTTTTGGATTAATACCCTGAATATCTATTAATCAATCCTCCATAGTTTCGTACTTCGGGCATAGGAAACCACTATTCGTCTAACATTCTTCTGTCACATGACAAGTTATCGAGAGATAGAGCTCATTTTCCTCCCCTTACTAGGTACATAGGGCATGTCACCAGGATAACTATCCGACGACCTGTTAGGCATGGGGCGACTTGTAAACAACTCGTACATGTCCTTTAAAGAAAATTGCAAATCTTCGGTAGAATATCCACGTCCCAAATTCGACCCCATAGGTCATAATTGGTCCTCCGAGTTCCTCTCATGAACCTAACAAGACGAATTGGGACAAATTATAGCATTTTAGGTGATTTGTCACTTTTGAACCAAGGATCTATTGTTTGGTTGAGTTCGTCCGTGTCCGTGATTCCTCTCTTGTAGCCACAATCCACTTGATAAGCAGCTATTGTCATAGTTTCGTCTCGACAAATCAATCGATTCGTCTAAACCATTCACCTCTAACATCAAAGATACACTTAAATCATCACCATCCCATAAATTTTATAGAAAGACTTGTATTTTATAAATTTTAAGAGGAAAATATTAAGAAACAAACGCCATGAACTCGTGAACGGCACAGCCAATCAACCCAACATTAACTTTGTCCTGTAACGGTCACGTAACGCCAAAACCCAACGTTAAACTACACTAATACCATAAATACAAATGTTTGACTCTGTTTGACCTTCACCGTTCCTTCTCCGTCCATTCAATTAGTCAAACAAATTTAATCTCGTCGGCTCAGCCGACGTCTCTACTTTTCAACCTCCATTATAACCAGTTCAATTTTTCTTTATTACCTTTTTCGCAACTGATATTGTGACTGGTCAAAGTCAACCATGTCCTACTCTTGTTGTGCCGCAATCATGGTTATAAAAAACGCTAAGAGTTAATCAAGCGGTAAGGATTCTCAAGCGTTAAGCGATGGTTAGTCGGGGTCTAAACGAGGTCTAGACGAATTTAATTTTTAATATTTTTTAATTATATATATATATATATATAAAATACAAATATAATAGAAAAAATCAAAATATATATTATATTTGTATAATATAAAAAAATCAAGTATCAAAATACAAAAAAAAAACTAAACCAAATAATGCTCTTATTTTGATTTTACTTTAAATTCTAATAAAAATCTAAACTATAATGATAAACCACTAAAGATAGACAAAAATTCAAAACTATTACAAACATATTCTCTCTCACATTTTAATCTCTGTTTTAAAGGTCTGATTTTACAAATCAGAGTCTCAAATTTCTGACTAATCAGACAAAACGACAAGTCGGATGATTTTCAGATTTTAGGGTCTAGATAAGACGACGAATCAAACGTTTTAATAGACTTTGAGGCTTAAGCGGGGTTACAAACATATTAGACGGGTATTTTTACAATAGTGGCCGCAGCTGCCGCTTGCAGTGAAGCCTATCTATATCATTAACAGCACGCCACAGTTGAATACGCCGCCGTTTCAGTAGCTCGTCGTGGGTCCGTGGCGTTGAAGTCTATTGCTATGGTCCACGAATTATTTGACGGGATGTGATGGTCTTCAATGGTGTAAAAGTTTAAGAGCATTAATGGGCTGTGATATGTCTCCTGAGGCCCAATAACTTTCTATTCTGTTACCCTTTTGTTTTGAGGCCCAAATACTTCGAACCCATTATAGCACCTGGAGTGCAAAGTGATTTGGGGGCGAATTGACATGGTTTTGACGAATCATTTATATTTGGGGTAAATGATTCATCTTCCGTTCAAGTCGTCTATTTTGTGGCCACTCGTTACGTGTGTCTATTTATCAGGATTCGTCTGACCGATCGTCTTTAATGTTGCGTAACATTATTTATCTAAACTAATCGCCATCAACGTCATGGGACTGGACAAATCAACAGGTTGCATCGCAAAAATACGTGGTTTTTAACAAATCACACATCTTTGGGGATTGTGGTGAAAGATTTGTCTCCCTGCTTCATCCATCTTGTGACACGTGGTTATTCATCTAGATTCGTCTGACTAACCAACCAGTCTACCGAATTTTTCTGGACAGATCATCCCTGTTAGAGATGCTCCTAACACAATTTTGTAGTCGTTTGCTACAGGTGGCTATTTATCTGGATTCGGTTGAGTATTCACCTTAAACATTGTGGGAGACTAGACGATCGATCGGATAAATCGAGTTTAAACCCGATAGATTTGCTTCAAAAACATATTTGACCATGACTGATTCAATCGATGTATACAGCCAATCTCGAGCCCAACTTAAAGATTCATTAATAGAAAGAGAGAGTTACTAAACATTCTAAAATTACATTTCCAAGTTCACTACAAAAAAAAAACTAGCTTAGGAGAGGCTTCTTTGCATTATCAAAGTCAGTTCCAAACGGAGGGAAGCTCTCCTTGCCCTTAGCCCACAGCACGAAATAGAGACCCGCGAACATTATACACATCCCGCCAAGACTGTCCCGAAAATCAACCTTATTAGTCAAACGTGACAATTCTCTTATTCGAGATAGACACGTAACAATCAGACAAATGAAAGATCTCGATACACGAATCATTAACCCAAAAAAATCAAGCTATTGGGTCATGGATCTAAAATGTATATCAAATTTTATCATATTTGTCGGGCTAATATTTAGTATTGATTTATATTTTCGCGCTAGTTCGGTTTAAACTAGAAACTAATATAACATAATCGTTACAGAAATGAAAGTCTTTGATATACAAGTTATTAATCACCATGTTTGACCAAAAGTTGGTATATCAGGTCATAAATCTAAAGTGTATATCAATTCTTCTGTCTCTGTTTGGTTATTACATATTTTTAGTATTAATATAGATTTTTGACTCGATTGGTTAGTTTAAATTGGAAATCGATAAAAATTGATTATTGATAGTCACGGTTTTTCCCAAAAAAACCCGATAGTCACATGTGGATCCTAACATTAACGTACCTTCCAAGGTTAAACGTGTCCCCAACCGTAGCAACAGAAAGAACAACAGAAACAACGGTTCCAATAGGATTAAACATGGAAACTAGAACCGGTCCTCTCTTCCTCATTGCCCACCCGTTGAAGCTCATGCTCGCGCCGCTCACCATCCCTCCCTGCATATACGTGTATATCTGTTATAACATAATTATAATTAGGTCTTCAACTATCAGTTTGAGCTTTTAGATGAGTCGGGAGAGTACCAATAAAGAGTATCCGATCAAGCTTCCCAGACCAACGTGAGGCCAGTCGGACTCGATCTTGTGATACTGAATCAACTGTAGAGCTACGGTTATAAGCACGCCGATGAAGGACGTTACTGCAGACAAGGACATTGGTGCAGGGAACTCCGCTAAAGTAGAGGCCTGAGATTTGTATTCGTAGAGCATTGCATGAAGCGTTATGAAATTGACGATTTCAATCATGATTTAGACTTAAAACATACAAGTAAAAAAATAAAAATCCAAACTTTTATATTTTGATCTTTTAATTTTCAAGGATAAAATTATTATTTTGAATTTCTTTTATAAAAAGACAACAAAAAGACATGTTCATGGCATATTTTTTCAAAACGTGTGACTTTTTTTATAATTGTAGAAAAAAAGTAACGATTTTATCCTAACAATTTAGATTTTTTTTCAAAAATCAAATCATCATTTTGAAACAAATGCAACAAAAAGACACTTCATGACATTTTTTTCCCAAACTTATAGCCCTTTTTTTTGTATAATTGCAAAATATACTTTGAATTGTCTTTTTGTCGCAATCTATATAAAAATGACGATTCTACAATTACAATTCAAAACCTAAAAATACAAGTAAAAAATAAAAAATCCAAATTTTCGTATCCTTAAATTTTTAATTTCCAATAAGAGTCATTCTGTAAACAAATTTATACGATCGGTACAAAAAAAGTTCATGATATTTTTAAAAAATGATTACTTCAATATATGTTTTTTTTCGTTACTCGGTGTGTTATAAGTAATCAAGTACCTGCAAGACAACGTTGCCGGACAAAACAACGACAGCTGCGACGAGGTACATGCAACCGACGATCTTGTCTTTGTCGAGGACGATGTGGAGTCTCGGAGAAGAAGACAGTTGAGTTTCGGTAGCGGTGGCCGGACCTCCGTGCATGAGGCTCATCATAAGAGCTCCCAACACGCACAGTAACGTGCCCATGATTTTTATTTTGCTGTACGTGCACCTTAGGTCAACCTTCTCTAACCTGCATGTATGCAAATGACGGGTCAGAATCGATCCTTATATATACAGTAAAAACTCTATAAATAAATAGTTATAGACAGTAAAAAATTATTAATTAATAATATTAAGGGTTAAATATCGAAACTTATTTTTAAGTATTGGTCACGAACATTACACTACCCACATTTTCAAAATGAACACTACACTACCTTGAGTATTGGTCACGCGATTTTGTTAGTAAAAATGGACGGAATTTTCCCTTCCGTTAATCATATGACCTCAAGTGTCATATAATGAATGGTAAACTGACATTTTTTTGCCCTTAAGTATTTGACCTCTATACATTTTATAAGGAGCAATAACGAGGGTACAATGGTAATGTTCCTTATAAAATGTGTAGAGGTCATATAATTAAGGAAAACGTCATTTTACCATCCATTATATGACACTTGAGGTCATATGACTAACGGAATGGAAAATTCCGTCCATTTTTACTAACAAAATCGTGTGACCAATACTTAAGGTAGTGTAGTGTTCAATTTGAAAACGTGGGTAGTGTAGTGTTCAATTTGAAAACGTGGGTAGTGTAGTGTTCGTGACCAATACTTAAGAGTAAGTTTCGATATTTAACCCTAATATTAATTTAGCACTATATCACTGAGTAATAACTCTATAAATGAATAGTTATAGACAGTAAAAAATTATTAATTAATAATATTAATTTAGCACTATATGACCGAGTCGAGATCAGGCAAAATATTATTTTAGAGAGTTTATTAGATAATCGAGTATTAATTTATCAAAAATCTACCATATATGTATATATGGTACCTGAAAGCCCAAGCTATGAGGAAGATGAGGCCAGGAGCAAGGTTTGGCATTGCTGTTGCTACTGCTGGGGATGTTAGCTCGATGCCCTTTAGGAATAAGGACTGAAATAATGTTACCCTGATGAATTGAACGTATTAGGAAGAAAAAAAGTCACGTGGGTCATAACAGGATTGGAGTTTTGTTTATGGAATATTGCAAAAATGTGTTCGCTTATATCGAATTATTGCAAGTTATAACTCCTCTATGTTGCAATTCGTGTAAATTTGTTCCAAAAGTAACGGTTTTATCCTTGAAAAATTGAATTTTAAAAGTTGGATTTTAAGAACAATAAGTGAAAAACATAATATTTAGAATTTTCATCTTCCTTAATTTTCCTTCTCTTTTTGTACTTACAAAATTTAAAGTATAAAGTCAACATTTTAAACAATTTTACACAAAGTAAAGCAAGAAGACAAGTCTAGGAATTATCATGAAACAAGGTTACAGCTTGGAGAAAATTAATATTTGAAGGTACCTTTTTGCAACTATCCCTTTTGTTTATACGACATAATTTGGGGGGGCTGAGGCACCCAAAAAGGTCAAAATCTACCAAGTTTAACTCTTATTTAGGGTAAAACGAACAATTTATATCCGTTAAGATCAACTTATTAGTTGGATGTGAGCCTACCTTTATGTATCTTAAACAGAAACAAACACCTAAAACTTACCCCCCAAAAGAGATCAAGAGAAGCTGAGTTGTGAACTTGAGAGTCAACTTCTTGGGCCATTTTTTCCTGCAACAAAGAAGCCAAACCATCCCTTCACCATCACCATAATCATCATCGTCGTCGTCATCAAAGAAGAAGAGATATAAGATGAACCTTTCAAAGTACAAGGCAATGGGGGAGAGGACAATGAAGGTAGCAAAAGTGGTGAAGATGACAAGAGTGAAAGGGCTGAGGCCAAGGCTCATTAGGTAACTCAATAGCACTGAGTTACCTGCATACACAAACTGCACCACCACCAATCCCCCAACCAATGCTATCTCCTCCACCATCTCTCTCTTCTTCCCATTCTCAACCATCTCTCTCTCTCAAGATCTCTCTATGAATCTCTCCCTATCAACCCAAATCCTCAACTTCAAGACGATCCTCTCCCTCTCTGAATCAACCCAAATGGCCTCTCTTTCTTTGCCTCTCTCTCAGAATCTCTCCCTATCAACCCAAATCCTCAACTTCAAGATGACTCTTTTTTTTCTTTATCAGAGAGAAAAGAATGCATTAAAAGGGTAAATGTGGGTCCTGGGATAGAAACTACACACCAAAAAACATCCAACAAAACCGACCCAACAGACAAAAACAACAAAGAAAACAATAGATGAAACTCTCCCTCCCTCTCTCTCTGAATCAACCCGAATGGCCTCAGCTTCTCTGCCTTGAAGATGACTATTCTCTGCCTCAAAAAGAGCCCAAAATGTCTCAGATCCTTTGCCTTTACTTACCTTAGGATGGGTTTTTTTTGTCTCAAAAATGTTGATTATGGAGGTGGGGTTTTCTCCTTTCTTCACCAATCTGGCTATGGATCTCTTGAGCTCTTCTCTCTCTCTGCTGCTGTCTGTGAACCACCTCCTTTTCTTCTCCAAACAGCGAGAGACGGCGAGAAAGAGACCCTTCTTCTTCCTTCTCTCTTCAGGAAGGTTTGGGTCTTATGGTTTCCTCTCTCTCTCTCCCTCCTCTCTCTGTTTCTTCAACCTTTTTTCTTCTCTGTTCTCAACAAGGTTTGTCTTTCTTTGCCTTAATATACTTATTATTAGATTCACCCATTTTTCTTCTTCTTATTTTTAGGGTATTTTCCTGATTGGTTTTTGGTGTCGAATCTATTTCTGAATGAGAGGATACATTTGTCAATATATATCCCGTCACGTTGTGTATTGGTTACAAACAATAGGATATCCTAAAGTATTGGTCATTATTGGAGTTGGAGGCATGTAAATGATGTGACCAATTCATAAGACATGAAAAAGATTTGTGATCAATTCATAAACGTACGCAAATTATTTATGACCAATTCATAAGGTATGTAAATGATATATGACCAACTCATAGAGGGATATAACTTGTGACCAAAACATAAGGTCTTTCATTTAACATTTTTAAACTTTGGATAGTCATTTGTTCGTGAACAATATATAAGAATAGGTATTTACATTTAACACATGTTTTTTTTAATTATATGAAATGATAATTGGTTCATGATATGAAGCATGTATAGTTAGTACATCATGGTGTGTTCAATTGTTGTTGCGTGTAAGCTAAGTTATGCTAAACCAAGAGGGCTTTTGAAACTAACACAACACATTTTACCTTTACAATTTCAGCAGTTTTTGAATCATACGTTTTATCTTCGTTGCATAAAATAATACGTAATTTTACAAATATGATCATATATCAATAAAATTGGAACCATGTGGATGAATATTTATTGAGGTTTCAATACAGATGCGAAAGGAAAGTAGCGACTAGGATAAACAAAGCGAAGAGTGAAAGAAGAGTAAGTACTGACACTCGATTTCTTCACAAAACTTGAAATCAAAACCAGTTTTAGGTTCAGGCACATTTCAATGGATGTAAGAAACGTAGCTCTTTGTTTGAAAGAAGAACTGACTTCTCGTCACGGTTGATAGTCAGCTTAGTCACCTTGGAACAGAAAGGCCAAGCTCTGGTACAAAAAAGAGAGACTTGAATCAGAAACAAATGCAAAGTATAACACATTGATAATAATATCAGTCAGACAGTCACAGAGAACGCTCCTTAGGTAGCCAGTCACAATGAGGCAATCTAATTAACTAGTGTTGCAAAAATGATAAGCCCTCACTAAAACCCGCCCCCGAATCATCTCTTAGTTGTTTGATTATATTAGCACCACGTAATAGATATATTCATGAAAGTTAGGGGTAACTTTAGTAACACACCCTCAGCGGCTTTTGATTCTCAAAAACACGCTGTCACCTTTCGTTATTCATCAAAACCCACTAAATGTGGATTTTTTATCAGGAACACGTTGAAGAGGTGACAGTTTGTTCCTGATAAACCATTGCCTGTTCAGTGTGAATCCACAAGTTTTTGATGTATAATGAAAGGTAAAATTGTGTTACTCATAACCCTTCACCTAGAGGGGGTTCCTAAAACTCAAATATCGTCGAGGGGGTGTATATAACGTTTTCCCTTAAAATTAAACCATCAATCATAAGATATAAGTTTGCAGTCTCTATACATGTTGGAAAAAGATGGCTCGCCTCCTCAAACACAGCACACATATATCACGTATCATCAATTGCATCTGGGAAAATCAGCAATTTTGTTACTA
Source organism: Erodium maritimum (assembly GCA_963921825.1). Taxonomy (NCBI): domain Eukaryota; kingdom Viridiplantae; phylum Streptophyta; class Magnoliopsida; order Geraniales; family Geraniaceae; genus Erodium; species Erodium maritimum. The sequence goes on from OY997588.1 coordinate 155,202,071, forward strand.
TATATTCTTGTTTAAGTATACATAATTAGTCAATGCGCATATATGAACTGTATAATTGGCATCATCTATACAAATGGAACCTATACAAAGCACTCTTCAGCTAGTACTGAAACCTATACAAAAAACAGATGGGAAATAAAAAAACTCTAAAAGCTACATGTTCTGTCTTCGAAGGATAAACAAAACAGCATAAAGAATGTATATGATGTTCATACTTGACGACAACGAAATGGTCCAAGTTATTTTCTTTCAAGCATTTAGACAATCATGTGCCTGCAGGAACGAAATTCTCCAGTCAGATGCTGCTCACACACACCCATCTAAGCACCCCTATCAATAAGCCCAATCATCGTTCTCATGAAACAAACTTCTCAGTGTACTATTAAGGAAAAACGTTATTTACACCCCCTCGGCGACCTTTGAGTTTTAGGAACCCCCTATAAGTGAGGGGTTATCAGTAACACACTCCAACCTTTAGTTAAGTGATGATTTTAACAGGAACACACCGACACCTTTTCAGTGTGTTCATGATTAAAAAAAACCACCTTTTCAATGGGTTAAAATAACTAACAAAAGGTGACTGTATTACCGTCTTACCGATAGCTCTCAACTATACAATGTGGTTCTGAGAATCAAAGGTCGCCGAGGGTGTGTTAATAAAATTGCCCCTACTATTAGTCTAAGTTACAGTGTTTAATAGGACAATTAAGGTTCAGGACATGCTTGTCTGAATAGAAAAATTGAGCCTATAACAAGTAGAAGAGCAACCAATTCTCCGTTCCACACAATATTATAACCCCAAGTTATGTTGTATAGTCCCCAAGAATCTGTAAAGCTACAGAAGTTTATGGCATAAAATCAGATCATTCATCAGGGCTCTCTAAGACCACCCACAGTTGGAGGTCGAAAGAATCGTCGAATGTGACGAAAAAAAGGTTTTACTGACGTTTCAGCTCCACTTTTCCCTCTCCTTGCGATTCGACGTCCTCCGAGTCTACATAATCATCGACCATTCTCCCCCTCCTTCTCTCTATCCTCTCCTCCCTCAGCCACTCTTGAATTTGGTCAGATTCGACTTAACGAATCCAACCTCCATTGTAGAAACTACCAATTCTGACCCTGATTTAACCTACCGATTCGACGGACTCCACCTACTCCATTGTGGGTGGTCTAATTCTACAATCACTTAGCTATATATATTGATAATTCAGATGTATGATACAAACATTAAACTCTAAATTGTAACAAATCAATAAAAGCAACCAAGTTCACAAAAAAAAAACTGAAATTTTTTAGGAGAAGCAAAAGCTACTCACAATCAGTAAAGAAACAAAATGCATTAGAGTCCGGGAGAGGTGCAGCAGAGAGTACCCTGTGAAAGCGCTCTGCAACTCCTCGACGTCGTGCTCAAGCATGACGTCAGCCTCGCCGCAGCGACGGTGTTGTGCAGCGGCAACAGTGACTGCACGCCGCCAAGCTCCGCCGGACACCTGCGCATCCACCACAACTTCGTCAATAACCACCGGAATCGAAACATTAGCAACGATCTAAGCAATTCGAACGGAGGCGAAGAGATGTACCTCGAGAAGGAGAAGCTCCGGGGCGGCGACGGTGGGGATTTGGCGGGAAGAGGCGACCGCGGGAGCGTCGATCTGGCGGAGGCAGCTGCTCGTGCCGGAGCCGATTTCAGGGCTGATCTGAGCGACGACAGCGAGGACCTGCCGATGAATCGGTTGCAGGCTGAAGCCATTGCAGGGTCGTCGGAGATGTTGATCTGGTACTGTGTGTGCTTCAACGAGGGTTTGAGTTCGTCCACCACATCTCCTCCTTCAACGTATCGAGCTGTACGCAAAGCCCAATTATGTAGTTATGGGCTTTACGGCCCAATATCGTTATGATGGAGGCCCAAGTTGTAATAGTGAAATAGCTTAAAATGACAAACCTAGTAAGGTTTTGTGTTAATTATTTTTAGTATCCTTGTGTATTGGTAATACTCTTTTAATATCTTGATGTATTGGTAACGCTCTGGACACAATTTGATCAATAAAGGGCGTTAAATGTTCTGTTATCAATACATAAGGACTATTAAATGATTTGTGACCAATTCATAAAGGGTATTAAATGTGTGTTACCAATACGTAAAGACTGTCATTAAACGTTACAAAATTTTGAACTACTAATGATATATTACCAATTCAAAAGAGGTATAAAAAGTAATTAACTCTAAGATTTTTTTAAATCGAAAAAACGAGTTGCCTTACATGGGTTCATATAAAGGGCCCTTGCAGTGAAAGCCTTTGACAACGTGGGGTTTATAGTAGATGTTGTTGTCTGTTGACTGGATGTTGGGTTTTCGATTATTTTTTTGATTTGAAGTATAAATCAATGTTTTTTTTTGTGATAAAAAAGACATTAAATAATTGTTAATGACTATAAATTTATGAATTTTGAACACCGTTTGTATAAAGTCGGGTTTATCAAAGACTATGTGGCGCTTTTTAATTGGTCGCCAACGACTCGCGAACCATGAGTCGCATGCTACAACGTGCGGCTCACGATTCACTAAAATCGTGAACCTTGAATTTGTAAATATTGTAGATGCTCTTAGTTTTGTTTTATAACACACACCTAATTGTAATTTTTTTAATCATAAAACAACAAATTATGGTAGATAACACTAACTTCAATGTTTAAGAAGATGGAAAACTATAAAAATTGACTCCACTCGAGCTTTCATCTGAAAAAATGACTTAACGTAATCATTATTCCCACGTGTATACCTTCTAGACGGTCAAACCACGTATACTTATCCCTTTCATTTATTTTTTGAGAAAAATATTGTTAAATAAGTGGTTATTTCATGTACACGTCAGTTTTTTCGAATAGTTTTGTCTCAAAATAGATGAAGCTGCTAAATACACGAGGTTTGAGTGTCTATTAGATATGCACGTGAAAATAAACGTTACGACAAAACAATTTTTTTTTACAAAATGACCTTTTTAACAGGTATATTTTTATTTTAAAAAAAAGACAGAGTAATACAACACATTTCTACTTAAAGAAAAAGATCGTTGGAGCATATATATTTGGGGTAATACCCATATTTTTAGAAATTTTTTGTAGCCTAATTATGACCGAATAGAATAATTAGTTTTTGGATTAGTGACTGCTTTATGGTAAACAGAAAGAGAGACGAGTCAACAGAGAGCTTATGATACGAAAGAAAGAGGTCCAAAAACACTTATAATTTTCATGGTAAATAAGAGGAAATTCATCGAATTTAATATTTATGTTCCTCTTTTGACCCATTGCGTGGAAAAAATATTAATTAAAGTTGCGAATAATTTCAACTTGAAGCTGCTCTTCATATCTTTTATTAGCTAAAAATAATAATATCCCAGTTTCAATCAAAACCCCAAAAATGATGTTTGAAAGATGAAGCATGAAATAAAGAAATAAATAAGGATCAATGTGAAAGGAGATTATAATGATGATTTTATTTGATGTACATAAACAAAATTGTAAAAATTCATATGGGGCTATGTATTTTTTTTTTTGGTTAACTATAGTCATCTTCTTCAATAATTATAAAAAAAATGTCATCAACTTGTTTCTTTTGTTACTCTTTATGTAAAAAAAAAGTAATACATAAAAGACAAAAAAAAGATATATATTATTTAATTTTCTTTTTTCCTCTGTACATCCAAAAATAAAATATAATAAAGGGAGATGAAAATTCCATACTTTCTTTTATTTATTTTAAAAATAATAAATTTACACAAAATATAACAAAAAAAAAGATAATTCCACTTCAATACTCTACATCTTTCATATTTCATTTAGAGTACCTTAAATCTTCTTTGTGTCACCTTAGTACCCTAAACTTTCATGAATTCATTTAGAGTATTCTAAATCTTTTTTTATATCACCTCAGTACCTGAATTGTCATTAATTCCATTTTAGTACCTACCGTTAACTTTACCCTAAATTTGGATGTTAGTGAAGAGTATTATGACCATTTTACCTGTTTTGGATGGAAAATCAGATGAAAAGCTAAAAATGGATATTGAAATCGAATCAATAAAAGTTTAGGGTACTGAAGTGACAAAAGAAAAAACTTAAGATACTTTCAATGAACTAATGAAAGTTGGGGTTATTGAAGTGACACAATAAAGATTTAAAATACTCTAATTAAAATATGAAAAATTTAGAATATAGACGTGAAATTATCCCTACAAAATAAATAGGTTTATAACATTACTTTTTTAAGTATCTAATTAATTTAACTAGTTACAAATAACCAAAAAAGTGCATATCATAATTAGTATGACATTTTTGGTTGACCTTATCATAGTAAACAAGTCACATTTTTCTTTATTTCTTAACCTTGTGAATTCCCATATTTGTATCATAGAAAATGACTTTAGGGACCAAACTATACCTTATTGACTTTATCTTATGATGATCATGTACAACTATGCCATATACAGTACATATATCAAATTTATTGGCTTTGTCATATTAAAGAAGTCACTCGAACCCTATAGATTTCCATTTTTACACCATAGAAGGTGACTTTACGGACTAAACTACATCGTATTATTGACATCTTTGTTAACATTCAGACGTGTATTTACGAACTGGTTATTAATCCTTAAATTGTCGATTAAACCGTGAAGTAATTGTAGTGATATCAATAATTAATATGACCAGTCAATGTTAATCCAAGGTCGGTAAGATAGATCATCAATGCAAATATTATCGTCGAGGAGATAGAACATAGGGTTTCTAGAAATAAATACCGCCGAACTAAATCACCAAATAAACGTCATTATAGTTTTCTTATTATTATTGGATTTTTGGGTCATTCGTGTGCATTATTTTTTTGACGGATAAAGTCCCAATGAGTTTATTGATTGGATCACATAATACATAAGAGAGTGTTTTGGGTATAGTAAATTTCGACCACGATTGAACATTTACAGAACGAGCCTTCTTAATTAATCGCTGGGAGGTCACATTCGCTGACCATACCCGAGTCTTATGTTCTTGAGTGAATTCCGGAAGGACATTCGTTATTGGAGAATGCGTACCAGGGGGATAGAAGATGACAGTCGTCGTGGTTTGACTACTAGTAGGGCACGAGCTCCAGGTAATTACCTTGGTTCGACCAGATTCTTTAATCCAGAGTCCAGTCGTCTTGATAACCGGAGCCTCAGTAAAAGTGATCGCGATGAGCCTTAATAGAATCATATTCCTATTGATCAAGACTTGTCCGTGATCATCTTGACGGAGAAAAGCCCAAATTACTTGCGGATAACCAGTATCAAGACATATCCTCGTTGACATCCTAGACTTTTGCAAAACAAACTAGATAACACGCAACATGCGACAAATCAATTAAAGAATCATCCATTATGATTTGTTTCTTGTCCTAAATATGAATTTCCCCATAAAACCAATGAAAATTACAAGTATATGTGTATCAATAAAATAAAAACAAATAAAAAACTTGATCTTCATCACGTGCACATCAACACCATGAGAAGTGCCATGACCAAACTCACGATCGATCTGCTGATACGTTGACTCGAAGACTTTTCAGACTCCAACAGAGAAGTGTACGAAAAATTAGGATTCGAACCGTACAGATTCTGTATACCCTCCACGTCATCAATCTTCAGGTCAACCTTTTTGGTCCGTGGACTCAAGCTCGGGTACATAACCGCCTCCTTAACCGACGAGTGACCCAACCCGAGTATGTGCCCGATTTCATGAGTCGCCACCGACTCCAAATCCACCGCCGCCTTCGACTTCTCCGACCCGAAGTCCACCGCCCACCTCTCCGCCGCGTCCAGGTGGAACCTCCCGTTCTCCGGCGAGAACGCGTGCGCCAACACCCCCAACACCCCGTCGAACGGCTCCCCGTCGCCGTGGTCGTGCCGGTAAAACCCGATCTTGATATCCGCCGCCTCGTACGAACCCAACTCGGCGAAACTGACCGGGATCACGTCGGCCCACCGCGCGAACGCCCGGGCGAAGACCGCCCTGACGTCCGACGGGGTCAGGTAATCGACCATCGTCGATTCCCTGAAAGCGTACGTCAGCGTCGCCGGCGACCCGGTGAGGTGGACCCACCGGGGCTTCCCCTCGAAGTACGCGTACCGGCGCGTGGCGTGCAGCGCGTGGGCGGCGTCGCTGACGCCGCACCGTGGCGTCGTGATCTCCGACAACGTGTCGGAATCGAGTTTTCCGGTTACCGGAAGCCCGAGCCGGGTCTGATACGAAATCAGAGCCGTCTCGAACCGGTCGTCGAATACGTCGGTGAAGTTACTATCGGCGCGTGGGATGTACCCGAATCGCTGGAAGTACCTCTTCAGCTCCGACATGCCGTGGACCTCGCTGTCCCTGCCGGCGTCCAGGAACCTCGAGAAGTCGCGCCACGTCGCGTTACCCCCACGCGCCCCGGCGGTTAATACCGTTACTTCACCCGGAAAAGTTCTGGCGGGAAAAACAGGGGAAGCGAAACAGAGCACAAAGAAGAGTATCGGAAACATGACAGTTAATACAGTTGCTTGTCTCTGAAATCGATCGATCGAACAAGGTACAGAACGGCTTTTATTAAGAAATCGAAAACATGGGTTTGATTTTTAATGATTCGTGGAGCGTAGCAGAGATGATACCGAGGAACAAGGAATTGGGTTTGGGGAAAGTTAAGGAGATTCTTATGTTCGCTTGACCCTTTTTAATGGAGATTCTGAACTTCCGAGGTGTACAAGGTGGATTAACCGCTGATTTAGACCCTTGTCTGTGTCGTCTTGTACCTAACACACGCCCGAGATTGATCCGAAGAAGACACTAAGTCCTTAAACAAATCGTTGTGGGTTGATTTTGTTCGAGTTTGGGTGGAGTTTCAATCTCTGTTTGTTCACCAAATATTAGGTTTATATAGGTACGCGAACTTTGCTTTCCCAAATCAAATTGGATTTGCTTATGTGTATAGGTAAGTGATTATAAGGAATAATTATATAAAAATATATTTTAAAATTAAATAGTCATTTTTATATAAGTTATTTAGGAAACAGAAACGTTGAGAACAGTCTCTGCTTCCTATGTTTTTGACTGTTTCTACTCAATTTCTATTAGCAATGTTTCAAAAATCGCTAGGCGTTTGTCGGGCGGTTAATGTTGTTTGAGGATAAATCGGAGGCTAAGACGGGATTAATCGAATTAATCGGGTTGGTCAACAAAAAATGGCGCCTAAGCGGGCGTCTAGACGGGACCTGGTCGGGATTTTTAGAACACTGCTTATTAGATCGAGCATACAATACCTTTCTCTATATTTTTATTTGAATTATAAAAATATTTTGAAGTTTTTCTTTTATTTTTTCTTTTTTTGAAAGGTTTTATTTTATCTTTTCAATTTGTAATCACTTTTTTTATAATTATATAATAAAAACTATCTTGTCTCTTTTTTTATTAGAAATATTTGAATGTATTAAAGCAGTGGTGTGGGATCCGAGAAGGAAACTACAAGCCACCAAACCGACAACAAATACCAAAAAGTTGAAAGGTCTGAAAGAGTCAGAAAAACAAAGAGACAAAAGAATAGTCGAACCGCTCAGAAAGGGAAAAAACTTCGAACTAAGAGGAAGGAGGTCGAGCTCAAGCTATATGAAAAGGAGCCTCAGCCGGCGACACAACTAACAACTAGGAGGCGAGGCTAGGCCTTTCGCTTGAAACAACGTAAACGCCCCAGATTGAATTCTCCACATAATGATAGATGGGTCAGGGATCAAATCTCCTTGAAAGATGTTGGCGTTCCGAGCTATTCAATGAACCATAAACCCAAAAGGCCGAGGCATATTTATTCCGCTATGTCACATAATATTAGAATACCTAGACTTAATAAGATACATATTGAGTCAGCTATAGAAAATCAAAACCCGAAACAGCAAATACTATCGTGTAGGTCGTTGGACTCGACTCGATAACCAGTAGGACCATCCACAATGGGAGGCCAAAGTCGGTCGTTTTGGTCGTCGAATCGACAAAGTAGTGACGAAAAGATGACGTCTTCGTACCTTTTCGTTTCTCTCTCTCCGATTCTCTCTCGACGGTCTGTAGATTTACACACGGTCGTTCCCGTCGATTCTCTCCTTATCTCTCTCCTTATTCTTCCTCTCTCTCTTCTCTCTCCTCCCTCAGCGATTCTTCACTTGTCATTTGTTCACTTTCGTAACAAAGACCCTTCGAATCCGACCACCTATGTGAGTGAACACCGAATCCAACCTCAAATTTCACTGAATCGATGGTTACACAAAAATCTCGATTGAGTAGTTCAGACCGATTCAAACCATTTTTAACAAAATAATTAATTTCGTAGGTCAAATAACTTGTATCATCAGCCAATCTCCTTTTGTTATTGACCCGACGGCCACGCAATCCTTAGACCCTTCTTGACCCTTGCCTGCCCAATAGGATTGACGAAGATAGAACATTTGACTTTCACGTTTACTCAACCGTGAAAAATCAAACTCTTTTCAATTCTATAGAGATGACTTGCATGCATGGCGCTTGCAAGAGGTTCAATTCATGCCGCTTAATTAATCAGGTTTAAACCTAAATAATTGATGATTAATTACTCCTAATTATATATTTTTTTCATCTAATTATAATTATAAATTTATCTTGTATTAAAGTGATATTTTCAGTAGGCTTAGCTACTTTCCGGACGAAATTAATAGTTATGTTTAACTAGATAAAATCAGGGATAATCATGTATATTTAAGTGCAATTTTTTCTTAGCGTGATCAAAACTCAACCTTTGATATAAGAGGTCTTAAGTTCGATTTTGAGATATGTGTAGGGATGGCAATGGGGCGGGTATGGGGCGGGGACCCCAGTCCCCGTCCCCATCCCGCGTTCCCGCTACTCTCCCCATCCCCGCGTTGACCCCGTCCCGCGGGGATGGGGCGGGGAACGGGGATTTTATTCCCCGTTCCATTCTATTACTTGAGCAAATGCATTCGTCTTTTCCAAACTTATCTCTAAACAAACACGTTATAAAACAAAACAAACAAATAAGTAACATTTGTTTGATAACAATTTAAAAGAAGCAGATTGCACGGAACATATGACTTACCTTGTATTTCGTTCTACAACCAACTTTGAGTACACATAAGTGCCTCTATAGTATTTGGATGGAGTCTACTACGATGTGGAGTGATCAAATTACCACTCGAACTAAACGTTGATTCAGAAGCCACTGATGTGGAGTACACATGTGTATATTATTAAAAATTTATTTTAAAACTAATATTGCGGGGCGCAGGGCGGGGTTCCCCGTGGGATGGGGACTGCTTGCCCCGTCTCCGCCCCATCCCCGTCAAAATCCCCATTTAATTCCCCGTATCCCGTCCCGTTTAAAAAATCCCCGTCCCAAATCCGTCCCGCGCGGGGCGGGGACGGGGATCCCCGTGGGGAATGGGGCGTTTTGTCATCCCTAGATATGTGTATTTATTGTACTTTAGAGACATGTTTATTCCGGTTTTGTTTAGGGTCGGTAACGTATTGTTATTATTTGTCACGTGTGTTGATCATATATATATATATAGTAAAAACCATCCTTACTGTGCAAACTACGAACCAATCTAAGTCACAGGATGCGGTCAAAATGACGTCAGCAGAGCGCCGCGATGCTGACACGTGGCCGCTTCGCGCGCGCCTCTGCCCGCGCGCGTGAGCGTGTTGACCACGCCCGCGCACGGTGCTAATAGTTTGGGCGCACAGTGCTAATAGTTTAGCACAGTGCCAAACTATTAGCACTGTGCGCCCAAACTATTAGCACTGTGCGCGCCACGTGTCAGAACTGTGCGCGCACACCAGCAGTGCGCGCGCCCACGTGCCAGCACCTGGTGAATTCGTAGTTTGCACAATAAGGGGTGGTTTGTACCTGATACCAACCCTATATATATATACACACGGGTGCAATCAGGTGCGAATCAGGAGTTACGGTGTGAACCTGTGAACTTTGCGTGTTTAGTGTATCCGGTTTGAGGAAACAGTGTTCGCGGTTTGAGGTGAATATTCTCAAACAAAAAAATTCGCAAAACAGAAACACTATTTTCGCAAACCATATTTTATCAAGATAAAATGCTGTTTTTTTAAAACTTTTTTCCGCAAACTGGGATGCTTATTTCCTCAAACCATGTTCGCTATTTCCGCAAACCAGATTTGAGGCTCGCACATTCATACCGTAAGGGAGGTTCGCACGTGATTGTCTTCCTATATATATATATATTTGCTGATATATAAAAATTGGTATTATTTCTTAAAAAAAATCATATCTTTTTAATTGTATAATGCTGGTTTAAAACATGATTAATGTTGCGTATTTTCGTACGTAAGAAATAGCCTTTGATGGCGAAAGGTCCGAGTTTATCAATAAAATGGCTTTACAGCTTCGCTTTCGATGAACAGATTGAAATTGGTTATCTGAATGACGCATGCAAGTTTCTATCTCAATAATTGATGTATACGTTCGATTTTCTTAATAAAATATTGAGCTCGGACAGTTTGGCCCGTAACTGGCCGTTTCATTTCTAGGGTGGGTTAGCTAGCAACGTCCAATTTGTCTGCAGTTGCCAACGACTCTAAATTTTTAGTATTTGATCACTTATATTTAGGGCTGCTCATCGGTCGTATAAGCGGATCGGGAGGTTTTTCTACATCAAATCTGAAGTCTCGGTTTTCCTTTTCTCCACACATGCGGTTCTTCGTCGATAAATTACCTGTTTGTCTCAGGTTTTAATCGTTTAACCGAGAAGGATGCTGAGACAGAGAGTCGGACGATTGAAAAAAACAACGGGATGGACGGCAATTATATATATGTCACCTAATATAATTGTTTTTTTTTTGGCTTAAAGCGTTGGTATACCTACATTTGTCTGGGTCTCGGAGTATATTCTCGACCTAAAGACTTTTTTTTTTTTAGAATATGAAGTAGTAGCATTAATAGAAAAACAAAGTCGTTACAGTGGTCATAGCCCTTACAGAGATAATGATCCAATAACTCTTAGATACGAATAGGTCCAACAGAAAACGATTATAGCAACAGTAAGCAAAATTAGAACAAGAAATATAACTAAAACTGGAATTGAAACTAAAGCTAGAACAGAAATAAAATCCAAAAATCTAAATTGCCAAGAACCGCTCAAAGTAGGGCCTAAACGTTGCTTGATCTCTGCTTTCCAATGACTCTTTTCGTTATGTGAGCTACTGAACTTGAACTTGACAATATGTAGGGGAGGATAGGTATGATTCAGGGATCCCGGTAAAAATCCCTGAATCCTTGCTTACTCATTGGAATTGGCGAGGCTGCATAACAGTCCTCGCCTAATTCGTTCAATTTGTTTCGACTATACCGTCGTCCGTGTCCCCGCTCGAGACGTGGGAGGCTAACACGGAGAATGCAAGCATCACTGCAACAGAGAGTCGCAGGTCGTCGCCGATGCACCATCCTTCCAATACAACAATGCAGGAGTGTGGATGCGAAGAGGAGAACACCACCGCAACAGAGAGTCGCGGTCCGCCGCTGATACGTCATCCTTCCGATACAACACCGTTGAATTGTGGATGCGCAGAGGATAGCACTACTAGAAGTAGAGAGAAGAAAAGCCTCGTGATCGTTCTCATCGTCACTCACCGTCGTATGGCTGCTGGCGAAGAAAGTCACCACCGCCGCTTTGACAATCGCGGAAACCCTAGCAGAGCTTCTGCACATGAGATCCCTCTTTTTCGCCAGTGAGATCCCGACTGGACTCACCTCCGGACGAGAGAGATAGAACTCATCTATCGAGCTCGGGAGAAATCCGGTCTCGTCACTGCTAGAATCAACTACCGTCGTCGGTCTAAAAGAGCATTTCCATTCAATTATGTGAATGAGAACACCCTCCCTAAACGTGGTTGATGTTGCAAAAAAAGAGAAACAGAGCCACGACATAGGTCATGATAGTGACCATAATCATTGCAAAAAACTTTTTTTCCGTGCGGTGGCTCTGACATTTGAGTATTTAAAAAACAATAATTTGATTGTTTTGGTTATTTAGTTTTAAAACTTTGTTTCACTTGATCATAAAAGTTAGATTATCAAACTAACAGGATTAATGGAAAAATATATTAATATACACATGCATGACTAATTAAATAAGAACTTATTAACATAAATATTATGACTATTTTTTTAAAGTTGAAGAGGAGTGCTTGTTAGAGCATCCACATCAAGGGGGGACAGAACCCTGGACCCTGAGGCAGAACCCTCTGTTGACTGGGCAGGGTTCAGGTTTCTGCCCCCTAAAAAAAGTGTACTGCACATCAGAGGGACTTGTATGGGGGGCTTGATTTTCAGAAATGCTGACTGTGTAATGAATTAAGCTTTTAACTGAATTGTTAACGTTATTTTTAAATCGACAATTACTAAATAAAATAGAAATAAATTCTCATTAATAGAAATAAAAATTCATTAAAATAAAATGCAAATTAAAAAAAATACAGAACTTAGGAAAAAGACATAAAAAAAATACATAACTAAAAACCAAGGAATTATCAGTCGTCCGAATCGTCGGAGTTGTAAGTCCCGCCCGACCGATTCCATAAGTGCTCCATTAGGTCTTCTTGAAGTTGCCGATGAGTTGCATCATTGATGACACTAACTCGCGCTTGGAGTTCCTGGTGGTACGACAAGGGCATGGATCGGTTCCATGGTTGAGGTGGTGCGAAACCCTGAGGTAATTCCGGCGGGGGCTCAAAAAATAAATCGTTATCCCCTGCTTCATAGCGATCACGTTCGTCCTCCACGATCATGTTATGTAGAATGATACAACAATGCATCATATCAGACAAAGTCGCTTTATCCCAGATCCGAGCGGGCCGTGACATTATGTGCCACCGTGCTTGGAGGATTCCAAATGCCCGTTCAATATCTTTCCGGGCACTTTCTTGGCATTTGGCAAACAACTTCTGTTTGCGGGAATATGGATGACGAATCGACTTGACGAACCGACCCCATTGAGGGTAAATGCCGTCAACTAAATAATACGGCTTGTTGTAGCGATGCCCGTTGATCTCGAAATCCACGGTCATGTCCCGACCACGGAAAGCTTCCTCGAATAGGTGGCCGGCGTTGAGGACGTTAATATCGTTGTTCGATCCACCCATACCGAAAAACGCATGCCAAATCCACGTATCCCGGGACGCAACCGCTTCCAGCATAATTGTTGGATTCCCGTGATCGCCACGTTCATGCGATCCTTGCAATGCGACTGGGCAATTCTTCCACTCCCAATGCATGCAGTCAAGACTGCCAATCATATCGGGGAAGCCTCGGCTATTGGCCGACTCAAGTAATCGCGTCATGTCCGCCGCATTCGGCGTCCGCATGTATTCCTCGTAGAAAACCCCAATAACGGCTTTACAGAAACGTCGAACACATTTGAGTATAGTATTTTTCCCCATACGTAGTGTGTCGTCCAATGAATCGGCAGAGCACCCATACGCTAGCATTCGTATCGTGGCGGTGCATTTCTGGTGCGTTGATAACCCCAACCGCCGTGCAGCGTCATGGCCCTGAACAAAGTACCTGTCGTGAGACGCAACCGCTTCCATAACCCGTAAAAATAATGGTCTGGACATACGAAAACGCCGCCTAAACAATTCGGGGCCATAGATCGGGCTCTCGAAAAAATAATCCCTCATCAGGTCGGCGTGGCCTTGCTCACGCCTTCTGTCAATCTCTATCCGGGAACCTTCTCCTGCTTCGAGCCGTCGCCTCATTCTATCGAATTCTGGCATTGCTCTCTGTATTTGTCTCTGGGTTCTACGCCGGAGTCCTCGCTCCCAAGCACGAAGTTCGGCTTCGACCTCGCGGCGTTCGGCTCGCAGCTCCTCCCTTGTTTGACGTTCTTCGTCGGACATTTTATTTCGAGACTTGGAAATAAAATGTAGAGAATTGGAGATGAAATGTGGAGTAGAAAATTTAGAAATGGTGTTGTGGATTTGATGAAATGGGTGAGAGGTATTTATAGTTGGGGGAAAATAATTTGTTTTGATATTTTGTATTAAAAAAAAGTAGCCGTTTCAGACCGTTGCTGGTAGCAACGGTCATTTTTTTTTTTGGGTTGGACAGGTGTCACGGGCTGAGTGGGTATCAGAGAGGCAGAGGGGCAGCGAGGCAGCGAGGCAGAAACATGCCTCGCGCCCCTCTGCCCCGAATCCCTTCTCTTCTCCCCCACGCCCCCGCCCCTCCTGCCTCGCACCAAAGCCCCTCCACATCCGTGCGAACCCCGAACCTCCCCCTTCAGCCCCTGCCCCTGCCTCGCCATCAAGGTTCGCCTTGATGTGGATGCTCTTATATACTATATATCAAGTGAAATTATACATAAATTTCAGACCAAAATAGTATAATATAATACGTATAAATAGTATATCAAACGTTCACATTATACTTGTGATATATACAGTTATTTTCCAAGATTCAAACTTAAGACATCTCTTATAAAACGTGATGGTTGAACCGCTTGGATGTCTCCTTGGGAACTGTTAAAGCCCAATCCAACCCAAAAGCTCGAACTTATGTGTGAAGGCATCAAGATGTATATCAATGGGTCAATTTATCCACACACTTTAGATGTGGGACTCACACTTCAACACTTCCCCTCACGTGTAGGACTGGACATCTACACGTGGGCCATAGCAGGACTGGACATCTGCATATGGGCCAGAGACCACAGGGTGGAGGCGACAAACAGGCCATGGGCCGAACCAGCTCTGATACCATGTTAAAGCCCAATCCAACCCAAAAGCTCGAACTGATGGGTGGAGGCATTAAGATGTATATAAAGTGGCCAATTCATCCACACACTTTAGATGTGGGACTCACACTTCAACAAGAACTATTATATAACTCGATATGCAATTTGTGTATAAATTATGTGAATTTTCTGAGATGATTTTATTAATTTAGTAAGATAAATGTCATACTTGAAAAGTCTACGATTTGGTCAGTAACTGAGTCGGATCGAAATAATTTAGTCTGATTTAACTGGATTAGTACAGTAGTATATATGATTTGTTGTTAAATGTGGTAAAGTGATGATGAATTAATTGATGAAATTAAGTAAGAGAAAATAAACCCTTCACAGTTTCAAAAATTGAACATGTAATAATAAAATAAATAAAACTACACTGAACAACTTCGACATTAGAGACAAAATGATGAAATATTAACACAGTTTATCACTCACAAATTCAGTAATTAAATCAACACATCTCATAGTCAATTATTCATTAAGGTTCAACGTATGGATAAAATGTTGCTACACTTGATTCATAGTACGAGCAATGTCATCAGCTATATTTTGCGCGTCTTGAGAAATTCCGAACAGACCTCTCTTTGAAAACCCGACTGGATATATGTTGTTTTTCCCTTTCCAGTACTCTGGAAGATCTGATTTCGGGAATCCGTTCTCATTAAACAACTCGTCACCCTGTTTTTTAATGGTGTTAGATAAGAATATGATTATCGAACGATAGTGAAATATATGTTAATTACGTCTGTATACGTACCTTTAGCCAGTTTCGTACAGTGCTTTCGTAACCGGTAGCAAATATGATGGCATCGAATTTTTTATTGTTTTCGTTTTTGAATTCGACGATGCTTCCCTTGATCTTCGATATCGTGGATGGGAAAACTTGGATTTTACCTTCGCAAATCTTGTCGAGGGCACCGACATCGATTGTTGGTGTCCGTCCGGTCTTTTGCTTCTTTTCGAACGGGCCCATTTCCGGTCTCTGAATTCCATACTTTGATGTGTCTCCGTACTTGAGTTTACTCATCGCGATGACCATTTTGTCAACTATTTTCATTGGGAGATACTTTAACATTCTCATCCCGAAATACACCATATCCTTAGTAAGGACATGAACCTGTTGGAATATATTAAAATCGATGAAGAAATGTTATAAAAATTTATCGTAAACGATGATGGAAGGAAAAAATCATACCTGATTACGAACGACGATCGAAGTTCTAGCACCATGGTTCGACAAATCATAAGCAATCTCCATACCCGAGTTTCCACATCCGACGACCAACACGTCCATCCCTTCGAAAGGCTTTCCGTTTCCATACTCGTTCGAGTGCATATAAGTCCCTTCAAAAGTATCAAGTCCCGTCACCCGGGGAATAACCCCTTTGCTATTCTCTCCGGTCGCGACCACTAGAAACTCCGCCACGTACACTTCGACCACATTAGCGTCCAAGTTCAAAACTCGGATACACCATTTCTCGATTTTAGAATTGTAGGAAGCAAACTCAACAGACCGATGGTATTTGGGGCTTATCTCAAAACGAGACACGTAGTCATCCAAATAGCTAACGAAGTCAAGTCTCGGCACGAATCTAGGCGCGTCAGATGGGAATGGCATATGGGGAAGATTGCAAAACTCCTTCCCCAAGTGAAGCTTCAAGCGGTCGTAGGCTCTTTTCTTCCACAAAGACGCACAACAATCTTCCCTCTCGATAACAACATTTGGGATCGAAAGATGATTGAGGCATGCAGCAGTGGCTAGTCCGGCTGGACCAGCGCCTACGATCATCACTTTAACTTCTTCTACTCCTCCCTTCATCGTTTCTTTTTCAATCGAATTCTTTTCTTCTTTCTTTCTCTTTCTCGTAGTATTGCTAGTGAAGGTTGTGATGAATGTAAAAACATGGTACGGTGTGTATTTATAGTGGGATAATTATTGTGCATGTATTATTATTTTTCAAGATTCCGTCTAATTAAAAATAAGATTTAATAAGCAAAAAAACATGGATTCATACTGATTCTCTAAATGGAAATTTACAATTACATGCCACTTTTTTAAAAATTCAAAGCATATTAATATGTGACATTGTTATGTTCCGAGTAACAAAAATGTCGGAATATGCCAAAAGTAGAATAATATAATTAAAAGAAAAAGGGAGGTAAATCTGACATGTATATTTATACACTCCGAAAAACATTCAGTTCACTAAATAAGATAAAATGCATAAGAGATTATCAGTCACAATGAAAAAAAATTACATTCATAATCTTATACTATGTCAATCTTTATAGTCAAAAGTTAATCTTTGACCGGTATCTTCCGATCGGTCCTGTGGTCCACTATTTAATTTTGAAATAAATAAACAAATCCAAAATTCCTTTATTTATTTTTTAAAATATTTTTTTACTAAATATTTTATTAATATTTTTAAAATGATTTTTTATTAACTTTAATACGTACTAATTTTCTTGAATCATATGTCCATTTTTGAAATAAATAAATCCAAAATTCCTTAATTTTTTTAAAATAAAATATTTACTAAATATTTAATTAATTAATTTTTTAGATGATATTTTCTTAAATTTAATACTTACTAATTTTCTTGAATCACGTGTCCTTAATTTAGCAATTGACGGTGATCCCGCCATCTACTTTGGTCTGTAATCCTCTTCGAGGCAGGGCGGAATCGGGGTTGTCGTAGTTGGTCACCCCTTCTGATCCCCCTACGAGGACGGGAGTCTTCTCCATAGACTCATCTGATCCGGTGTGCAATCGTCCTTCATGTCCAAAACCCTAGCTTTAGACACAAGTTACGCTAGGGTTTTGGAGGTTCATGTCTCTGTCCCGCCGCCTCCACTGATTGGAGACTCATCTCGGAGTAAGGCCCTTATGATCGACATTGAGAGGGAGGAACCGGGTCGGAAGGAGATGGAGGATCTCTATGAGGGGGTCATCGTCCCCAATGGTGATCAGGTGCTGGTGATTTCGGCGTTACTCTCTCCTCCACCGAGCATGGTCCACCGCCGCATGTCCTTCAAGTCTATGGACACCGGCATCGTCTCGAAGACGTCGGAACTGTCGGTGTCACTGGAGTTATGTGGGGGAGTGAAACGGGGTTCTGTAGGGGAACCCCTGGATGATCAAGACCGGGCTGGGAAGCAGGTCGGGATGGAGGAATGAAAGGGATATAGTGCTTTAGGGACTGGCCCTCGGAGGGGTCCCTGGGAAGAGCTCTGCCTCCCTTGGAAGCTGGTGTCAGCAGGTTCGGTAGCATTTTACAGAATATGCAACAGTTGGGCAAGACCTTGAGCAGCAGACTTCGGTTTTATTGTTAATTACTTTTTGTTCGTCTTTATGGCTCCCCAACAAGCCGTTTGTGTCGGTTTTTTGTCACAGAGTTATGCGTAGACAGACTTTGTGGGCTCTATACCCTGCAATTGCTCTTCTACTATAGTCAGGGGTTTTCCTGATGCATCTTTCGGATTGAAATCTAATTAATAAAATTGTAACTTTTAGTAAAAAAATTATATTTTATGGAAGGAAAGGCAAAAAAAATACAGGTCACAAAAAAGATAAAAAAAACGCGTAAGTCGACCCAAAGACAAAGGATTAACCGTCGAAAACCCATAATGAATGAACATATCATAATATATGATAAGAGGATATAGACAGAGTAAACCATCAAAACCAAACAATTGAAGAAGAAGAGCCGCCACCGTTGAGAACTTCTATCAGAGCTCTCGGTTTAGACTACGATTTAATTTTTCTTCTTATTCAAAATTATGTGTTTTTTTTTGTTTATTACTGTTACTTTTAAAACCATAAAATCATTATTTTGAAACTAGTTTACACAAATTTGAGGGTTACAACTTACAAAAAAAAAAACTTATAGATGTTTTTTGGGTAAACTACAAATATCTACCCCAAACTTGTAGCGTTTAACTGATATCTACCCTAAAGATTTTTTTTAACTGATACCTATTCAGATGTTTAGTTATATAACAAATAGTCCAAGTTGTTAGCTAAAATGACGAAAATACCCTCAACTACACTTCAATAATTATTTAAAAAAATTATTTAAAAAACCATTATTGTTATATATATATATATATATTTACTTATTAAATCACTTCAGTTTTATTTTTAAAATATTATTTTAAAAAACCATCGAGGACATTTTCGTCATTTTAGCTGACGACTTGGGCTATTTATTATATAACTAAAAATCTGAGTAGGTATCTAGTTAATAAAAACTTTAGAGTAAGCATCGGTTAAACACTACAAGCTTGGGGTAGGTATTTGTAATTTACCCAAGTTTTTTTCCTTACAGCTATAAATTATCCATAACATATAATAATATATATGAGACATAGATATCACCGAAGCCGGCCGCTGATGAGAATCTGGCCCAATAAGTAAAGCAAAAGACTTACATATACGTTGACATTTCCTTAAACCAGTTCTCGTCAGACCATAGCCATATAGGTTCGGTTGATCCGAGGAACAATGTTCGATACGGTTACAGACTTGGTCGTGTGCGTAGGTTTTGTGGTCGTGTCGTGTTTTTTCTACGATGATGTTTATCTGCTCATGCACTTGATCATATTGGCTGATTTGGTTTCGGCTTATGTCTCTTATAGTCCATGTTCTGGGTTTTCAGCTACACACCTTACAAGGTTAAGTGTTCAACTTTCATGTCTCTTGATTCGATATCTATTTACTCTTCTCTGAATTGTAAAGCGATCGATCGATGAGTAGTGTAAAATTTTGTTATTTTTTTCGTATGTTTAAATTTTATATATGAAGTATTTTGAACTTCTGTGATAGGTTTTCGGATTGAATTATGATTTTGAATTCAGTTCAATTTGAGGGTTTGAAGATGAGAATATAGGTTTTTCGGTTTGATATGCATCTGAGCACTTGATTGACGGATACACGTTATGTCGGTGGAGTCCGATACTAGACCGGCGAAGCTAATAACTTCTTTGACGGGTACTTATACCGTATGTGAAGTATTGGATTTTGCCAACGTAAGTTGTATCTGTCGGTGAGGAATCTGACCTGACTAACAGAATAAATAATTTTTCAGACGATTTATGATATCGTCGGTGAAGTTTGGGACTTCCTCGACAAATTTTTAAGTGTAGTCGCATACCTCACCAACGGTTGTTTCCAAAGCGTCGGGCGAATCGGTATCTATTGTAGCGTGGTATGAGAAATATGTTATTGAGATTCTCTTATTTGATAGACTATAAGGTCACTTATATGATTAACTGGTCAATGATTACCTCTATATAGGAGGATAGATTTAGAAAGCATGACAAAAAGGGAGCTGAAATTAAAAATTCATATTTGTGGATTTTTTTTGTGAACTTGTTAATAGAATAGGTAACAAAATTAAGAAGTTACCACTTATCACTTAAATACCCAAAGAACCCGTAAAATATACAATGTATGCTATAATATTACACTATTTTTAATACGACATTTTGAAAATAAAAGAACAATATATTTTATTGATTTTCTTTTTATTGTTTCAGTCGGGAGATAAAACTATCAGATGTTGCGGATAATTTTTTACCACGAAATCTCATCCCCGATAGATACGAACGACAAAATGTCTCAAATCCGACCACATTGATGTAAGTCATAGCGATCATATCCTCTCCATATACAAGAAATAAAAATTAACTGAATATGTTCGTGGGCTTGCGCTTATGGGCCCAACTAGGAAAATAAAATTATATACAAAACCCAACGGGCTAGGCCCAAAATGTATTTTATGAGTATTATTTGAAATTAGAAATGTGAATCATGCTATGGTTCAAACTGCATTTAATAGAGAAGGAGCGTGTGAGAGTTATCGAGGTTTATGATTTTGCATTTGTAATAATTATTTTTTGCCTTTATTTTCGTGTCAATGTGGATTTAACTACTTCGAAAGTCGAAGTAGCCAACTGTAACTGTGGTGTCAATTATTAACTTATTAAATGGCCATAAAAAATCGAATTTATTTCTGAACTTATCGGATCGGCAGTAGCTAGGTCTCTCTCTATCTGCATTGGATCGAGATCGTTATTATTGCACAATAAAATCAAACAGTTCAAATTCAAAAAATATATGTCGTTACTACATTATTTAATAACAGAAAATTTTAATATAATCACGTGTCTAATATTTATTTACAATATAATATTCTGATATAATTTTTTACAGTCAAATATTTAACCATTTTTCGGTATCTAATTATTAATTTTCTGTTATTTTTTCATCTAAATAATATAAAAAATCCAAAAAAACCTCTCCGTAAAATATCAAAGTTTTCCTTCACTAATCTTCAAAATTTTAAATTCTATCCTAAAAAAATCAGATTTTTATATATTTCAAAAAATTATATTATATATTTAGATAATCATTTTTATATAATCATATTTTAATTATAAAAAATAAATAATAATCATATTTTAATTAATAGAGAAACTATAATAAAAAATCAGTTTTTATTATTTATTTATTAATAATCATAACTTAATGGAGGGAAAGTTAATGGTTAGATAAAAATAATATTTTAATTAATAAAAAATAAATTATATATATTGATTTATTATTATATATTTATATTAATTAAAATATGATTATTATTATGTATTGATTTTTTTAAATATTTTTGAAATATGTACAATTTTTAAAATAAAAAGTATATATTTTAAAATATATAAAAATCATATTTTTTATGGTAGATTTTGAAAATTTAAAGGTGGATGAAGGGAAATTTTGACATTTCATGGTTTAGGGGTATTTTGTATTTTTTACATTCTTTGGATGGAAAAATAACAAAAAGTTAACGGTTAGGTACCAATATGTGGTTAAATGTTTGGTATGATATTATATTGCAAAAAAAAGTTATGCCCTGATATTATCTTGCAAATAAATATTAGACAGAGTATTATATTAAATACTTTCTTTAATTATATGAAAAACGTTATTTACATCTCCCGACAACTTTTTGTTCAAAAAAATATCTACTAAAGATGACGGATAATAATTATCAAACTATTACTTTTCGTTTGTAATTAAAAATCCGTGAATTTATACTAAATAAATGAGACCCCACCACCAACGTCGGTAGAGCCCAAGCTAACCTACTCGATCAGTCGAAAGAGACTAAACAACACCACGACAACACCCATACACGACTAGTAGTAAAACTCGGTCAACCGGGATGACGAGGAAGCTATACGCACGACACATTTAAAGAATGCGACGAACCACAACTACT
The DNA here is from genome assembly GCA_963921825.1 of Erodium maritimum. Taxonomy (NCBI): domain Eukaryota; kingdom Viridiplantae; phylum Streptophyta; class Magnoliopsida; order Geraniales; family Geraniaceae; genus Erodium; species Erodium maritimum. Next base: position 155,224,218 of record OY997588.1, read on the forward strand.
CATCAGCACCCACCTCCAAAGCCTTTTATACTGTCAGCGATAGATCCATCGAGAAACACAAACCGAACCCACAGCCACGGACCACCCTACCGGAATAGGACCACGAGCAGGGACCACGAGTTGCTCCGTCAACATTACCTTATCTCGGCGACCAAGCAGTTGGAGAGGCGAGAACTTGTATAAGGTCATCCCCTACTCCGACGAACAGGGACCCATTAAGAGAGGAGAGAAACTTCGGCGAGTGGGCCAGAGACGTCAGATCTGTAGAACAGAGCAGTAACCACAACAAATCTACAAGTTACACATCGTGAACAAGGTCGGATGGAAGAGAAGGTACGACAACGAAACCCGCAATAGGGAAGAGAAGATGAGAGATGATAAAGGAATTATAGGGGGAAAGAAGTAAGGACATCTCTGCAACAATAATTAAGACCAGAGTCTCGATCGTCACCGACGAAAAAGAGAAGAAAAGGAAGGCGTTGGTTTTGGCAAAGCTTGGCTTCAGGTTTAAGAGACAAACCGAAGCTTATCAAATTTAAATGTTATAACTTTTAAAAGGTGAAAATCTTATAAATATATAATTATCTCAATATATTAATAATATGCACTCATAGATAATGTTGACTGACCACCAGACGCAGCGCCTCCCTATTCTCTCTGCTAGGGTTTACAAGCTAGGGTTTACAAAGGGGTGGGTGTTTTGCGATTTCTGCATCAAACTTCCATGGACTTCACGGGTATGGAGGGAGATGGAGAGCATGCCGGTGACAGGTACGCCCATTGGGGACCTGTCTTGTCGGAGGAGAGTGTCGTGGCTGTCGAGTCTGACGCCGGCACGGAACAATCGGACATCGATCCGATGGAGGAGCCGCAGACGACGTCTGCGTTGGCGCCGCTGGTGATGACGGCGTCGGAAGGGGAGGACCTGCAGAAGTCGACGGGATCGCAGGAGGAGCCCGTGTACTCGGAGGAGCAGTGGACACCGAGAACAGGAGGGGCGCCGATCGTGTGCTTCTCGGCCGGGGAGGAACCGGGTTGGGTCCCGGGGGGTAGGATCCGATCGGGGCCTGCATGTCTCCGTCGCACGCCGGCGAGGGGACCTCGGCCAAGGAAGACGGGAGTACATCGGGGCGCGGCTGCTAGTGTCCCGTTGCTGGCGTCGATGGGTGAGCAGTCCACGCCGATCTCGATATCGTCGGGATCGGCCAAGACACCGACGGATGTGCCGGAAGAGACCCCGGCCGAGGCTGCTTGGCGCCGAAGAAAGGGGAAGGGCGTGGTAATTGAAGAGCCGGGTAGGGTTGAACGCCCGTTGGAGCTGGGTCGCGGGTTCATGGGTGATGTCCGTTGGGCGGGCACGTTGGGTCACAAGTCGGTATGGGCCCAGGGAGAAGGCGGGGATGTGGCTCGCTGGGCCTCGAGGTTTGGGGCGGGTCGTACGAATGCGGAGGGTGGCTTGGGAGTGGGAGTCGGAGTCGGGCAGCCCTATGGTGGTAACATACGTCCGAACCAAGCAGGAAAGTCATACCCGACTGAGGACCCATATCCGGGGGGAAGGCGACCTAAGGAAGGAGCCATGGGACAGTTGGACTCCCAAATGGGAGCTATGAGGATCAAGAAGGTGGTGGTGCCTGTCCAAGAGGTAACAGGACGGGGAAATATGTATCGCTTCGCTTTAGCAACGAAGGTCCTATCTACCAAGAAGATCTATTGGAAGTCGGTGGTGGCACGAATGGAGGATCTCTGGGGAATGAAAGTTGAGGCTAAACCCCTAGAGGGAGGTCTTGTGGCTTTTTTCTTCAGATCTGCGAAGGAAAGGGAACGAGTATTGGTGGGCGAACCCTGGTCCTTCTGGGACTCTTTGGTATTGTTCACTGACATACGGGCCCACATGCATGTATCGGATCTGCACTTTCACCACTTCTCGGTGTGGGCGCGGGTTTCAAATTTGCCGGTGGGGGCATGGACGAGGGATGTGGGCTTCAGGATTGGAAACACGCTGGGTGTGTGTCAAGGGGTGGATGTAGACAAGAAGAGTCTCTGTTGGGGAGACTTTATGAAGGTCGGAATCAAGGTCGACATTCGGATTCCATTACAAAGTCAACTCTGGTTCCGTTTGTCGGTGTCTCAGGTACGAACTCGGCTTTATATTTCGTACGAACACTTACCTGAACACTGTTTTGGTTGCTGTTGCGCGGGACACCTGTTCCCGGTCTGTCCGGTCGTTGGAAGCCTCCGGGGAGTCTCGTTGAAGGCACCAGGGGACCCGAGGTCGGCGCTAGAAAAGGCCAAACATGGGAAACCTATCCCGGGGACAAATTGGACTTACCTGAGTGGGTCGGGGATAGGGGATCGGTTTAAAGGGACTCCTCGGACTCCCCCGAGGCATGAGGATATGGGGCGCTGGGGTCAGCAGGAGGCAGAGGGAGAATATGAGCCCGTAGGCTGGCTGCCGCGGGAATCGACGCCGACCCTATCGGGAAACAAGAGGGCTGGGCGAGATGTGGGCTCAGCAGGGGATGAAGAATCAGCGGCGTCGAACGGGGCGTCTTCAGCATCGGCGGGTGCTTCAAGCACCCTCGCCTCCAGGAATGAGTGCTGGGATGGCCAGGGAGAGGTTGATCGACTGCACCTCCCCCCTTGGTGTATAGGTGGCAAGGGTACCACCAACAGTCGGTAAGTTACTTCCCTACCACTTCGGAGTCAGCAATCCCGCGTTCAGGAGCCCTACCATTATCAGTGAAGGGAGGACGACGCACGCTGACTTACCGGGGGAGTAATCGGTCCACCACTGGTTGTTTATCCTCTGACATGCTCGGCCAGTATCTTATGGTTGTAGTATACTGTATCGGTGTCCTTGGACGCTACCGCAGTCCTACCCCTACGACCGCCCCGATGTGAAAGAGCAAAATTTACTTTCCTGCTTATGTCGTTATTGTTATGTTAGTTTGATTTCCATGTACGATGCCTCGGGTTTCTGTAGGCACCAATATGCTTTTACTTTAATAATATTGTCATTTTTATCAAAAAAAAAAGAAGATAATGTTGACTAATAGTAATTAAATGATCCGGCCGTTGAAAACTTCAATCACGACCTGTGCCGTCCGTCCAATTTGTTGAGCAATATAACGAGGTCGTTGATTATTTTTATCACTACTGTTTCAGATATGAAAGTCAACCCCAAGCTCAGCGCCAGAGCATTTACTGGCTAATTACGTTACACTTACTCACATAAAACACGTAAACATAAAAGTTAAACACTATAACACGTGCTTTCTGACGTCATGTCATTGCTCACACATGGGGCCCACGTTTTGGTCCGAAACGGCAAAAATGTTCCGTAGAGTTGGAATCACAAAAACATGTGTTCAGTTGCTTCTTTTAATGAAAAGGCCTCGACGTTAACAAAGAAAATGACTTAATTATAAAAACAAAACATCAACATCTATATATTATTAAATAATTTAACGCTGCCTCAAAAATTAAATAATTTAACGGCTCCCGATAAAATCTACGTAATGGGAATTAATGCATGGCACGTCGGTGTGATTACTTTTTAAAAATAAATATTGAATTATTTATATTCATGAATAAGTGATAATTTTTTTTTTGAGGATTTATAACTTTTAGTTGAATACAAGGATATCTATTATTTCCCAAACTCTCTCTTAGCAACAAACTCTAAAGCCTTTATCAATTTGTTGTCGTCCTATCAACGATGGTTGTGCGCCCCAGCCACCGCTAGTGTTGGTGGAGGTCTATCCTTGCCTTGCCTTGCTGGAGGTCTATTTTTTCCTTGTTTTTGTTGTTCTTGTTCGTGTTTCACGTTTTCATATCTGACGAAGGTTGCTCATCGGTCGGGGTTTTGCATCCGTCTATCTCGATTTCTGGCTGTGGCTAGGTTGAGTAGTTGACAGCTCGGTCGTGGTCATCTGGAGTTGTTGTTGCCGGAGCATGGTGAGCTATGTAGCTGCTGCTTGGTGAGGTATTGGTTGGAGGAGTCGGGGTGAGAGCGTACGTCTCTCGGTCTTACCTCGTCGGTGGTTGTTCGGGGACCTCTAATCGCTAGAGAAGCAGTTGCATGTTCGCCATCCAAACCTGTGTCTCCCTCGTGCCGTCACTTTTTGCCCTGATTCAGGTGCCTTGTCTGTCGAAGGGGGTCAGACTTGGTGTCCACGGTCGTTGAGGTGCCGTGTTGGTACTCCGGTGACCGCTCACTTGCCTAAGTTTGCAGATCTGGTCCTTCGGACTCAAATCCGTGTCTTGGAGTTTCTATGGGTGTTGGCCCCTCTTTGGTTCCTAGTCACGGATTGTTGGTTTGTTGTTGGTGTAGGCGTTGGACCTGGCATGTGTATCTTGTTGTGATAGTTTCAACTATGGCGGTTCTGATGGAGTGGTGGCCTTATTCTGTTGGTTCATCTCGTGGTCCCGGTAGGTATGGTTTCTCACTACTCCTCTTTTACTTGTTTATTTTTATGTGTATTTACTGCTCTACTCTTAGTTTTAGTTCCTATTTGTTTTCGAATTTCCTCTACACTGTTGTGAGGACCTCATTGGTTTGTAGGTGTTGACCTCCGAAGGGTATTGGCCTTTGACCATTTGTTCGAAGCCTTGAGGATTTTGATTGTAAGGGGTTTTGAGTTTCGGTGGTTGTTTCTCCATCAACTTATTTCTATTGGGTGCGGTGTTGGTTGTCTACGTGTCGTTTCCCCTCCAATTCCTTGGCTTGGGGTATCGATAAGATGATGTGTTTTATGCAACATTGCTGCCAAGGGTTTGGGGCATACTTTTGGTGTTTGGTACCTATGCGTTTTTCTACCGGATTGTTGTGGTTTTAGAGCTTTTCATGGTTGCAAAATGTGGATATCTGATCTTTTTTTTCTAGTGCTTCACGTAAGAAAATCAATGTTTTAATACCTAGTTTTTGCCCTTATTTGGTTGTATGTACTTCACGGTGGTAAAATCCAGTTTATTAGACCTATTGTAATGTGGCTTTCTAGGTTTCATTTGGTTGTTTATTCAGGTTAATTACTTGTTGTTGAGCCCTAGCTTGTTGGGTGACTCTGGTTTGAGGCTGTGCAAGCTCGCCGGTGCTCTGGTCTGATTCTGAGTTTTTTTTTTCCCTTGCCCGATCCCATGACTTATAGGATTAGAGCTTAATAATAATTTTCCGTTCAAAAAAAGAGGTGAACATTTCGATCTTGACTATCAAGACCATTTCCAAAATATTACAATCTAATTCCTTTGATAATCAATCATGTCTCAACCTGAATTATATTAGGGTGTCTATTTATCGTTGTTACCATTTATTTTCAAACAATATTATCTGTAGGCATAAATATAACAAAATAGTTTGACGTATTCATTATTTTTGACTTGTAATATTTTTTTAATAACAGTTTCATTCTAACAATTTAGATTTGAAAAATCTATAATCCTTTTAACTTAGTCTATTGAATCAAACATAAACCATTAAAAGGGAGGATTTAGGAGGACAGTTTCGAGATTTTTCCGAAATATTTAAATCATGTGTCAGATGTATGATAATTTTTCGTCCAAAAATTGACGAAAAATTAACGATAAGTACTAAGTTGAAACAAACAAGACTCCAAAACAACGAGACAAATAGTTATTAGTATACATACAAAAACAAAATCTCAAATGATGGAATAAAATTTTGTTCTCTAAATCTTTCTTACACTGCTTCACCAAATAAAAACAAATAATCTTATAGTAAACTCCAATCCAATAATGGACCACACCTTAGCATTTCTACAAGCACCCAAATATCTCTTTAAATTCCTTTTTGGATTTTGAATATGACATCTATTTTTATACTTGCCACAAAAATCTCTTCGTGGGTTTCACTTTCATTTTCAGGTCCACTTCATGTCTTGAGCTTTTTCATGCTTTTAAGGTTTTTTTTTTCTGATTAAAATTAATCAAAAACATTTTAAGACATAAGTATGATAATAACATCATTACGTGGATTTAGTACGAGGATGAAATGGAACAGATCACAACAGACAGACATTTGGAGAAGCCATGACAGACATTAATATATGCACGTGCTTGTCAGGACTTGGCTGAATCCAATAAAATAAAAGATAATCAAATATTAATATCTGTACTTTTTTGTACAACAAAATTAATGTCTGTGCTGATGAGTCATAATTCAGAAATAAAGCTATTTATTATCTGTTTTTAAATATACTTTTATTTGAGATAATCTCATATCATATTTTTGTTTGTTTGGGGAGAGTAATACATCTGATGGAAATATACAAACATAATGATACATTACAGACTTTAGAGTAGTTAGTTTATAATATTATCAACTCCCTATCAAAACCAAAACGTAATATAAGACGCCCCAAAACGTGCAACAACGAACGGACACTCTAAAAGTGCAATATAACGTGAACACAAAGTGCACCTAGTGCACCCAAAGGTGCAACTAGGACACACCAACGCTGCAACTACTGCAATTATTTAACAAAACAAAAAGCAGTAAATCACATAGACTAATCTTAACCGAACCGGAGTCACCACAATCGAACCAGGGCCGGTGACCACATGTGCCACGAGGAGGACGAGATCTACACCGCTCGGTCATGGAACATTCGAGAAAAACACACACGGCCAGAGAAACAAAGGTCGGTGAGCCTGTGCGCCATGGAGTGTAGGCCATGTCTGGTTTTCTCCAGATATGATGGTGCTTATTCCGATCGTGGTCCGTTGAAGAAGGTGGTGTCGTCCTGCTTCTGAGTTGGTACTACTCCGTGTTTCCTAGGCAGTTGCAGGCGCCCCAGTCGAGCATGACTAGTTCCCAAGGAGGTGTGGCCACGATTTCCAGCTTCTATTTTGTTTTTGTGTCATTAGATTTTGGTTTGGTTTGGGTTTAATCCAAAACAACTACATTGGTTGCAGCTTTGATGTGCACTAGTTGCATTTTTGATGTACCCGTCATATGACACTTTTGGTTGCACGTTGTTGCATTTTTGGCGTGCACTTTGTTTGCACGTTCTGGGGCGCCCTGTGTTGCGTTCTGGTTTTCGATCAGGAATCGGTAATATTATAGGCTAGCTAGTCTAAAATCTGTAATATTTACCGTTTTGTGCGATCAACGGTTGTAAGTTGTGAAGGGTCGTTTGTATGTTTTCGCTGAATGATTTATAAAATCCATTAACACTCCGCTTCCCGAAAAAAAATTCTCTCTTGTCTTTTAATTTTCTAAACTTTAAATCCTTTTTTTTTTGACGAAATGCTTGTAATTCATTAACTTAAATCAAAAGCCAGTAAACCCGGTATCGGGTCCGGCATACAATCAAGAGCAAAAGAAACAGTCGCCCATTCCCGGGCTTTATGAGCTATGGTATGAGCTACTTGGTTAGCCTCCCTGCGAACATAACCAACCCTGTAACTCACTAAGCCCCTCAATAAAACTTTACAGTCTTCAATAATATTCCCCAGCGGGGTAAAAAGCCTATCATCAGAATTTATAGCCAAAACTACTCCAAGGCAATCTGTCTCCACCTCCCCTTCATGCCATTCTCCCTGTTGAAGCCATCAGAGTGCTTCCCGAACCACCATCGCCTCTACCATCTCCGGATCTTTGAACCCCGGGAAAACAAAACTCCGAACTCCCAATATCTCCCCTTCGGCTCCCCTAACCACGACCCCTCCTCCACCGCCCCACCCTTCAAATATGGCTCCATCTGCATTTAGTTTCACACGGTTCGAAACTGGCCAGCGCCACTTCCTGCTTGCCTGCTCTGCTACCGGTCCATCCTTCAAACCAAGTGCCTGCGCTTCCACCCACTCCTTCCACATACTCATGGTCATCTGAAACAGTGCTTCTCCTGCAACTTTCCTAGCTTGCCACACCCTCTGATTTCTTGCACGCCAAAGAACCCAACACCCCATGACAATTTGGCCTATTAGCTCAGAGTTTCCTGTATCTTTCTGCAATACCAACCACTCCCTGAACGTGGCATGTTGCCTCAAACTTACTTCCGGTATCCTCCCCCAAAGATCTCTAGCAACCGGACAGTCTATAAACACATGCTCCACAGTCTCCATATCACCACATTCAGTGCAATGACCATGTACTGGGACATACCGGGCTCTTAAGTTCATATTAGTTGGCAAGTTACCTGTTACTCCTCTCCAAATAAGGTGGTGTACCTTAGGCGGGACTTGGAGCGCCCAAACCCATTTCCAAAAATCATTCCGTTCCTCCTGTCTCCAAATACCTCTTCTAGTCTGGATCTCCCTGTAAGCCATTTTGACTGAGTAAACACCGTCTCTAGTGCCCTTCCAATACCACCCATCCTCCTCCAAAGATAGACTGAGAGGAACACTTAAAATTGCCTCAGCGTCCCTCTCAGAAAATAGCTTGTACACTAAATCTGAATTCCAACTCCTTTGACCCAACGTAAACAACCGGTTTATGGCCCATCCATCCACCCCTCTCGGTTCCTCCTGGATAAATCCCGTGTCATTATTGACCCACGGATTATTCAGGATAGCCGAATCCCCGGGCCTCACTACTCTTCTGATTCCTCTCCGGACCACCTCCTGGCCGGCCAAAATACTCCTCCAGATCAGGCTAACAGGTCCCCGGACTTCTTCATAAATAAACTCTGTCAATGGGAAGTACTTGGCTTTCAGAACTCTCGCCACTAAACTGGCTTTATGGTGCATTAATCTCCAACCCTGCTTCCCCAGAAGAGCCACATTAAAACCTTGCAGGCTTTTAAATCCCAAACCACCCATCAACTTGTGGTTACACAACTCGCCCCAGTTCCTCCACCTGATTCCTTTCCCGGTCCTATTGTTATGAGACCACCAGAATCTATTCATAACTGTCTCAATTTCTCTAATGAGATCATGAGGTAACAAGTGAACGCTCATTAAATAAGCTGGTAACGCCTGAGTCACCGCCTTGAGGAGAACCTCCTTTCCAGCTTTGCTCAGTAATAATTCATCCCAGCTTCCCAATCTATTCTGTATACGGTCTTTGATATATTTAAAGGTCCGGTACTTACTCCTTCCCACCATTGCCGGCATGCCTAGATATGTCCCTAAATCCTTTTTGTTAAATAGACATTCCCGTTTTTTTATCTACAGTGCCCGCTCCTTGTATAACGGAGAAAACATGTACTTTTCGTGTCCACATAGAGAGGTCATCTTATTTTCTAATTATTTATTTCCGCAATAAAACAAGGAACATGAGTAATTAAATTGTTTTTATTACAAGCTTATTTATTTATTATTTATATTTAATAAATCTGTCATAAAATCGAAAGTAATTAAGATCGGAGAAGCTTTCGCTCTCTAGAACCTCCATTGCCTTAGCAAACACTTGCGAGAGCTCCGCACAGTGTCGTCTCCACCGCGAAACCCTAAATCAGGAGCTCGCTACAAGGTGGGATCGCAATCGGGAAGCTCACAATAGCCCTCCGATTTTCGCATTATTTACGTTTCTACCCCGGCTTTTCTCGCTCTCGGCTTGACCGGCGGTGGTCGGCGGCGGGTTTCGGCGGAGGGTTATGTGACGACGGTGGTCGGAGAAATTGGGGTCCGTATGGGGGTGGCAAAGGCGTGGAGGTTTAGCATGGTGTCGGCTAACCTGGCGTTGAAGCAGCACCAGCAGCAGAGCCACTGTAAGCACCATACCGGAGTGGTGGTGAGATGGCCGATAATGCCGATCTCGTGGCCTCTGGTTTTCGGGTTGTTGCTCTTCGGGATGGGTCTGGTCTCTATGTTTATGGGTCATGTAGCGTCTGATTTTGAATGGTCTCAGCACCTGGTGAAGAGGAGCTTGTTTAACAGACTGGTAAATTTGAGGCACTTTGTTTTTTTCTGATCTGAATCTTGTAGTGTTCATCAATGGTGTGGGTTTGTTCCTCCCTTTCTGAAATGGGTAGTGAATTGTAGTGATGGATGTAGGTGCATTTATGAAATTGGGTTGTTTTCTAGAGTAGGAAAGTTTCTAAATGGGTCTCTTATGGGGGAAACTGATGATTCCTTTTTTGGGGCATAATTGATGTAATTTTAGGGACATGAAGTGTGGTACATGGAATGTATAAGGTTCTTTGGTGGTAATGGGAGCTGCATTTGTTTTAGGAACAAGTTCTGTAGGGATTTCAATGTGATTTGGCTGATCATGAATTTTCCATGATTGTTTCATTAGGTGCCATTACGCTGGTGCAAGTGATAGAAGGCCCTAGTTTTTTGAGGAGAATAGTCTGTAAATTAGCTCACCCACAATTCTGTAGCAAATGTGACATTCTACCTTTTAATAGGTGCCCTCGGACTTGCTGATTAAGTTCCGATTTCCTTGTAAGGGTTAATGGGCCCCTGTTTATCCAAATTATGAAAAATATCTGAGCGCTTCCTTGACCTTTCGTCATATATGCATTGTGTTTTGATGATTGATACTTGCAATTCAGCTTTTACTACTGCATGGAATTTCATAATATTTGAGGTTGATACATTGTAGGATGAGAGTCGTCATGCACCAATTGACATATGGAAGTCCAGCTTTTCAAAGTTCTATTATGGATGCAGTGAAAGAAGTCCTCGTTATGCTTGTAAGTTAATCTATACTAATGTCCGAAAAAGTTCGACATGGCTTTTATCAAATTTAGATATCCATTACCATTAGAAGTTATGTGTCATGATACAGCCTCATAAGTTGTTATTATGCTTTGAACCTACAATTAGTTATCAGCAAAGGTTGAGCCTTGGTGCACAACTAAGTTTGCTGCCTTGTGAGTCTTGTTAGGGAATGGGTGAGCCCCTTGGTCTGGGCCACCATTTTGTTAGCTATCAATTCAACACCTAATAAAATTTGGTCAGGAAGCACACTCCTTTTTGCATTTACTAGCTTAAGAGGTAATCATCATAAACTCGATCCCCATCCTCATTCCCTAACCCTCCCATAAACATATTTTGATTTCCATCTGGCAAAATGGGATGCTATACTGTTTTGACGGCCTCCTGGTTTTTATCATTCATAGTGTGGTTGAACTGACATTTTGCAATACTTTCTGCATTCTAGCTGCTGAGCGGCCGTCAAAAGGATATTTGCTTATTGCAACGAGTGGAGGTCTGAATCAACAAAGGACTGGAGTAAGTATAAATGTTTTTTGAATCGGAAACATGATAAAAATAGTACGGGGAGGATTTTTTGTACTCACATTGATTTTTGATAAGAATATTGATGCTTTCACCCATAAGCTTGAGCTTTTGGGTCGGATTGGGTTTTAACATATCTGACTTGTAAACTATAGGTAATTCTGACTACAAAATCTTCTTCATTCTATTAGTCTGAGCCATTAAGCTTTGACAAAGTTGGTTTAAGTGATGTGATTAAGGGATGTTTGTATATGGTTTTTACCATGACGATCTTAGGTAAAATGGAAACAAAAATGGTTTTTATTTTTGTACTTACGGTAACTTTCGACATTCAGATAACAGATGCCGTTGTTGTTGCTCAAATTCTGAATGCAACGCTGGTAGTACCTGAGTTGGATCATCACTCCTTCTGGAAAGATGATAGGTAAGTTAAGCTACTGAGATTTCATAATCAATTTCAAACAATAATTTTTCATGGCTGCATTCTGCAAACTAGAATGATGACTGTCAAATTCTGAAAGGTACCTTGTATTTTTAACATGCAGCGACTTTGCCAACATATTTGATGTTGACTGGTTCATTTCTTTCCTCTCAAAGGATGTAACTATTGTCAAAAGAGTACCTGATAAAGTTATGCGTTCCATGGAGAAACCTCCATACACCATGCGTGTTCCGAGGAAATCAGCTCCTGAATATTATCTAGATCAAGTTCTACCAATTCTTGAGAGGAGACATGTAAGAAGCTATGTGATTATAATTTTAATTTGACTTATTCGAACATTTATCCCGCACTGAGGAATTTAACATATTTTGTAGGTTGTGCAATTGACAAAGTTTGATTATAGGCTTGCAAGTAACCTCGACGAAGAGCTACAACGATTGCGTTGCCGAGTCAATTATCATGCTCTGAGATTTACAAAACCTATACAGCAACTTGGTGAGAAACTAGTCACGAGAATGCGCAAGATGGCCAGCCGATATATTGCCATTCATTTACGGTTTGTTCATGTAAACTTGACATAAATTGTTTGCCAATGATTCTGTTAGAGTGTGATCTGCATAAAAGGCAATATCAATAAACTGTAGACCCATGTTTGTGCTAGATTTAATGTGTGAAATTGCTTGTTGTCATAGTGTATGTATGTGGTCGTACAAGAACTTCTTAAAGAAAATATCTTGGGGTTGAATGGTGAAGCTGAAAACCAAGCAGATGTAGATGTTAAATTTTGTGGTTTTTAATATCTTTGGACACATCCTAATCTTCTATGTATAAAGTGTCTAATTCATCATGCAAATTAAATAACAAGGACATATCTTAATTTCTTAACTCTTCACCCAAACTGACTGCTTTCTGAAATACCAAGTATTGCTTCTGTAAAGTTGTGCATGTTTATGCTCAAAGAACAAAAAGCTAAAGACATATGCCTGCATAAAATAAGGTTGATTTGCCTTCTTTCTGTGACCTGAGACTGCTTCTCTGACAGGTTTGAACCTGACATGTTAGCTTTCTCGGGGTGTTACTATGGTGGAGGTGAGAAGGAGAGGCATGAGCTTGGTGAAATAAGAAAACGATGGGAAACTTTGCCGGTGAGATTGATATCCTTCATGACCTCTGATTGTTGGCACACCCTTATTTATCTGAAATGTAGGACATCTATATTAGGGATAATTGCAAAAAAACTTGTGGTGAACTATGCACGCTTTGCATGTACTATCGGTGAACTTTGTTTTGCAAAAAAAAAAAACATCCCCCAACTATTTTCTGTATGCAAATCCATTATCTTTAATGTAAATTAGTCATGTGACAGACATGGCTTCAAATTTTGTTTTGGAAATAACAGTTTTGCCCTCTACATTATATGTGCTTTGCAATTTGTAATCCTCATGTATATGTGTTTTGCAATCTGGAACCCTTATGTATACACTTTTGCACTGTTACTTTCGACTTTTTGCAAAAAAAATAACATTAGTTGATTTAGTTGGGGGATGTTTTTTTTTTGCAATTATTTCTATATATTATGACTCTGCAAATCAAATTTCTTGATATTATATGCTCAGTATCTTGCTCTCTGCGTTGCTGGAAAATCTGTTGTACCATACTTGTCAATATAGGGTACAAGTTACAATTTCTTGCATGATTTTTTTTAAATCCCCTTTTTTTATCTGTACAGGTGATAAGCCCTGAGGGAGAGCGAAAGCGTGGGAAATGTCCACTTACTCCTCATGAAGTAGGCTTAATGTTGCGGGCTCTTGGTTTTACAAATGACACGCATATTTATGTTGCATCTGGAGAAGTGTATGGTGGAGAAGAGACACTACGGCCTCTTAAAGAACTCTTCCCAAACTATTATACAAAAGAGATGCTTGCTGGTGAAGAGCTGAAACCTTTTCTCCCATTTTCTTCCCGCCTTGCTGCTATTGACTACACTGTATGTGATGAAAGTGATGTATTTGTTACAAACAATAATGGAAATATGGCCAAGATTCTTGCAGGACGAAGGTAACAAACCTAGCCCATATTCCTTGTAGTGAAGTGTACAACTGCTTTTCATTTGTTATTGACATGAAATGAACATGCATTATTGCAACGTGCATGCTTGGTTGATATAGGGATAATCTCACTCAGTTACCTCTCTAAGTACGTATGTATTGTTCTCAACTACCTACCCCTAAGTGAAAAAGTATTCGAAAATACCCTTAAGTTTCAATTGACCCCAATTCAACTTTTGGTGTGAAATAATGAAAGTGCCCTCGTGTAAAAAACAATAATTAAGGGTACTTTTGTCATTTCACATCCAAAAGTTGAATTGGGGTAAAAGGATGTATTTGTTACAAACAATAATGGAAATAAGGCCAAGATTCTTGCAGGAAGAAGGTAACAAACCTAGCCCATTTTCCTTGTAGTGAAAGTGTACAACTGCTTTTCATTTGTTATTGGCATGAAATGAACATGCATTATTGCCATGTGCATTATTGTTCAATATAGGGATAATGTAGCTTAGTTACCCCTAAGTCTGTATCATTCTCAACTAACTATCCCTAAATTAGCAAAGTATTCAAAAATACCATTTAGTTTTTTTTTTAATCTCAATCTACCCTGATTCAACTTTTGGGTGAGAAACGACAAAAAAATGCCCCAATGTAAAAACAACAATTAAGGGTATTGTTGTCATTTCATACCCAAAAGTTGAATTGAGGTAGATTGAGATTAAAAAAAATAGGGGTTGTCAAAAACTTTTTAGTTGATTGAAAAAGGAGCATACTTAAGGGTAGCTGGTTGAGATTATCCCCAAGTCTTGCGAACATACATACTTAACTATTGTTAGAAAATAAAAAGATCTACTTCTAGGAAGACCTCTATGAAACATGTACTGCAATATATATGGAGATATCTAGCATGCAATCTTGTTTCTTTATCGTCAATCATGATCACCACTGAGATTACAATTATAGTTGGGCAACTCATTCATATACTGCTTTACGAAGGGAACTAAAATTCTTATTGAATTCTTGATACCATGTCTTGATTGGTAGGAGATACATGGGTCATAAGAGGACCATCAGACCTAATGCAAAGAAGCTCAGCTCTCTGTTCATGACAAGACACGAAATGAACTGGGATGCATTTGCCAAGAAAGTGAAGTCAGCCCAGAGGGGATTCCTGGGAGAGCCTGATGAGATGAGACCCGGACGAGGCGAATTTCATGAATATCCATACTCTTGTGTCTGTGAGAAGCCATTTACCGATGATGATATCAATGGTGATGTTGGCTCACAGATAAAAGTAAAACCGAGCTGAGATCTGGCAGAAAGTACCAGCAAGAGGAAGAGTTTTCAAAGAATAGGTAGGGAAGGAACTGGAGAAGAAGATCCAGCATCCATATAGGATCGAAAGTAGGCACCTTGTGATTGTGTCCTGTCTGAAATCTACTGTTTTTGTTTTTGGTTTCTAGCTTTCGAGTTCAAAGTTTGGGACATGAATGAGAGGAAAATGTAATTTTTCCAGCAAGGTTAGGTGGTTTGGAGTTCAAGCAACCTCCAAACGGTCATCTGATATGTGTTTGTAGTAATTTTGCATAGATAGTTGGGATGATATATATATGTATCTGTATAGGGATCGACATTTCTGGTGGGTTGCAATTGTTCATAAGGACTAGTTGGCTTATTTTTCTTCATGTATTAGCCACATAACACCAGCTTGAAGTAACAAAAAAGATGCAAGTTCTACCATTTCCTTGCATTAAGAATGAGTTTCTAGTAACTAAATCTACTTGTGTTGTTTGTAGTGATAATTGCGAAATTTAGCGTTTGGGTTATAATATTTTTGCAAGTTGTTATCGAAGATTATTCTAAGAGCATCTTCAGTGGGAGGCTAACACTCAGCTTAAAGAAAACGACTATTTGATCTCGGCGGTTAAGGCTTAGCTAAACTAAAACACCCGAGTTTCTGTTATGATGAGACTTTGAGGAGAGAAATCAAAAATTTGGAAAAAAAAATCTGCATTAGACAAGTTATTAACCATGGGTTAATTGCACGGTGATAGCATGACTAATTAAGGATAGAGAATTTACCTGCCCTAAAGTATTAATCACAAATAGTAAACTATCCGAAAATATTGGTCACTATTGATTACGAATAGTAAACTACACAAAAGTATTGGTCACCACTGACAAAATTTAAGCCAATTTTTTTACTCATAAAACGCGTAAAAGATATATTGTCAATTTATAAGACATATAAATTATATGTATCCAATTCATAAAATGTAATTGATTTGTGACCAAAACTTGTTTGACATCTTTAACCAATGCTTTAGGGTATATTTTTACATTTAACCATGATACTTGCAAAATACAATTAACTTGATGATTGACTTTGCCCGAAAAGTCCCTGAATCTCCTCGCAAATAGAATCTAATAATTTTTGCATTTAAACCAATTTTATTTTGCAATCATCAAACAATTAACTTGCAACATCCATTTTTTTAAAATTTATTTTGCAATTATCCAATTTTTCATTACTGTTTCAGCCAACTGCACTCAATTGTTCTACAAAATGAAGAGACCAAACAGGCAATACATGATCAACAACAGGTGGAAATTTCAAATCCAGAATTATCATATACAACTACTCATTGGAGTGACAACAATATTCATAATTCTGGCAAAACAAAACAAAAACAATATGAACATCGAACTGCGAGACTCTATAACTTAACGAGGAACCCAATATTCCCATTCTAGTTCTTCTACTATCATTATTATACACATTGAACAAAATGCTATCCACTCTGTTTGGGCTATAAATCCAGCAAAACAACGTTCAGTTCTCGGTCTTCAGCCATTGCTGTTCCCTGTCACAATCAAGCATTCCATATATCAGAAAATCTACTAAGGATTTGAAACAAATCATGAGAGCAAAGAGTTCATACCTCTAGAATTCTTGTTCTTCTGACTTCTATCATGTGAGATGGAAGGAATTTTCGAGACTATCAACGAGCTTTGCAAACCTTCTAAAAGCTGTGCCAAAAAAAAAAAATCAAAAAATGTCCACACAAAATCTCGACAAATCATGGAACCAGATAACATTTCTCAAAGCTTTTTCGAAAATGAACTTACTCTTGAAGTTGGCTGGATTCTGCGAACAGATCTACGAGGCTCGGCGTTTTCAGGCACTGAATTTACGCCTTTGCCATATGAAACTTTGTCATCGTTGATTTTAGGGAGCCTACCCGAAGCAGGTGCTAGCTTTCCTTTACTCGCCCGCTCGGATTTCGCATCTGATGTGGAAGCTTTCTTGGAGATTGCTAAAGGATATAAGATCGAACCCTCTGCTGCCACCTCATTCTCATCCCTGATCTGAGCTAAATTATCTGATGCATTGCCAGTGTTGGAAGGGTCATTCTTCCGGATTGTTCTACTTGAAACACTCTGCGATTTTACATATTTGACAGCCTTAGGCTTGAGATCGGTTTTTGCATTATTTCTCCAAGGACGAGATACCGATTCTTGAGGCATCAGATATCTTGAAATTTTAGCTGACTCGTCATTTTTCCTTGCCTGATTTCCAACAAAATGTTTACTTACGTCCATAAACTTCCTCTTTTTACCAGGCTTAGGAGCTCCAAGAACTGCTCCAGATCCTTCCTTATGCAAACCAGTCCATGGCTTTCTGAGGGTACCAAGCCTGTTTTCAGCTCTACTGATCTTACCCATATTGAATACTTTATCATTTGCAGACAAACCCGGTAATATCCTAGACTCTTCGATTTTCTTAGGTTCTCCATCGGTGCTTTTTGACGTTTCATCCTTACCTTTGATCTCCACCATAGCTGTGGTCATCTTCAATCGCTTTTCTTGTGGTGTATCACCCTGAACAGTAAGTTTATAGCTCAGGACTAACAAATAACTCACTTGAAATCCATTATAGACAAAAAGGATAATTGCAAAAACTCTGCAAGTTCAAAAACTGAGCTTGAAATCCAGAATTTTCACTTCAATTAACTTTTTGTCCTCTTTATCGATTATCAAAGTTTACTATCATAATCAGATTTTTCCATTGTACCAATCCAATTATTTTGATTCAATTATGTTAGTGAAGTTTGATAATCGATAAATTCTATTAGTTTACAAAAAACACTAATAGTCAAACACACACCCTTGCAAAAAGTGGAAGAAAATGAAGGGGATGAGAATACAAGTGCAAGGCACTTTTTTCCAATCATCCCTAAACAAAATTTAAGCACCAGTGACAGTAAACATACCACCTCATGGCTTGTGGAGTCCTTTGTCACTGGACTAGACCATTCAATCCATTCACCATCCTTCCAGATAAGAGACGGCCGAAGATGCCAAGCTCGAACAGTTGATGTTACATTTTGAGCTGAAATAAAAACCAGAATAATTAAAAATCCCTACGTCTATGATAGTAAAGGTGATAAAAACATGCTTATACCATTTAATAAAAACTAACCCGGAAAATGGACGGTGAATGAAGTTTCATCATCCTTGTTCTTTGTTGTGATAACTCCTTCCCACCAACTGGTAAATAAAATCAACATGAAAGGGTAATGGAAAATAGATAATTGAACGCTTTCTTAGAGTAGCATTTTCGATGAAAATCACTCCAAGGCATATTTAATTTCTTCTATTTAACAAAGTTCTTGCATTTTACTTAATTTTTGTGTTATGATTCTCTAATCCCTTGCATGATGTTGAGTATAAAGCAGACATGATATGAAGCCATTGTATATGTATACCTATCTTGTATCAAAGCATCAACTTTATCTCCAATTGACCAGCAATAGTCTCCCATAGCTACTCTACGTCTCTTCCTGGTCCCTTCAAATTGAACAGCAGTCATAGGGCGGGCAAGGCGTATTATTGGGGACTCATTTCCTTCCCCTTCCAGTGCCACCCATTCCTTAACTGGGCCTACGCAAGAACAATAACAAGTTATCTGAATGAACATTCACTCTGTAATCATACATTGTGTTTCAATTTTCCCATGTTTAGAATAAAAAATCTAACTGACATGTAAGCATCATCACTCTAGCCAATAGGGATAAGTAAAGCACACAATCTTAAGTACAAGAACAGTAGCATGGTTATCAAATTAAAGTTCACACAATGCCACTAATGGTTCAAGATGAATCATATGGTCCATTTTATTTTAAAAGACTTCTGTCACATATAGATAAAAATGTGTAAAGGATTTGAATTATATACATATCCCTTTTGATCGATGGACCTACAATCTAGTAAATAATGGCCACTAGTATCTCTATTGGCAATTTGGCATACACAAGCCATTTCAAATAGCAAAGGTACCTTCAACTGATATTAATTCCTTGTATCCCACATAAGCTTTCCCATTCTTCAAACTCAGTACATTGGCTGGATACCAAGCTGCTTTATATCTTTCGTCATTTTTGAAGACCTAAACATAGATAGCTCAAGTTAACTACGGAAGAAATCATACAAGGAAAAAAAATACTTAAAACACTAGATAAAAAAATGACACGATAAATAGCCAAAATTGCATGACACTCTTCAGAGATAGTGAAGAGCCAAGTTAGAACTCTATTCCATTATATAGAAGGAAGGGATTTAACTTGAGCAACTTTAAATACTGAACAATAACATGGAATCATTTCACAAACCTCTACTTGAGAACCCTCCTTAATGCTAGTGTCCCTTGAAGACTGAGAAACTGTTTCACTAAAGGATCCAGTCTCAGATTCAGGAACTATCCCTGTAGCCTTGGACATGTCAGAAGCCTTGCGTCCCTTCTGCTTTCTTGACTTTTTTTCACTAGCTGTAATAGAACTTGCAAAGCCATCTACTAATCTGACATGGTCTTCCTTGGACTCTATAGAGATTTCCTGAGGAGTTGTTGGCTTTTCATGGTTCTTGGTTAGAGTTTCTATGTCAGCAGATGGCCCATCTGGATATTCAGTAGAAACATTAACATCTTCTCCAGCGTTGTCTATGTTTAACTGTTCACCATTCACATTTTTTAATTTCACAACCGGATCAGAAGGTGCTTGTGGCGCTTCCCAATAACCAGCTGGACCACATTCTACTAACTTTCTTAACGGCACGGGATCACCCATGCAGACAATTTTTCCAGCTTGTGATACGGCTTCTGCTGCCAGCTCAGCTGCTTTAACAATAGCATCCAAATTCTCAGCTCTTTTAGATGCAGCGGAAGCATCTTCAACCCTTCTCCTAGCAGCTTCTTTTGCAGCAACAATTATTGAAGTGGAACTATTTGTTCCATCATCACCCTTAAAGGGAACCGATACAGAGGTAGAAGACAGTGCTTCATCCGCCATCATTTTAGCTTCCAAAGCTGCATCATGTGCAACCTTGGCAGCTGCAGCAGCTGCCTTTGCAACTGAAGCAGCTGCCACTATAGCAACGGCAGCAGAAGCTACTTTACCTTCAACATCTGACACCAATCCTGAACATTTCTGCTCATTCAACTGACGCCAAAGTTCCTGGCTGTGATTCACAGCACTAGCAGCAAGAGCAGCAGCCTCCTCTGCATATAACTTGTTCTCCTTCACTTTCATAAAGTTCTCCTCTAGAAAAAGGGCTGCTCTTGGTCCTGGATCCCGTACACCTATTTTGTGGTGATCAATGGAAGATACTGGAGATACAGGCATAATGACTTTTTCGGTAATAGACTTAGGTGCCAAACCAACAGGTGATGTGGTAGTAAAAGACCCAGTGAGATGAGTAACAACAGGAGAAGATGAAGGTTCTGATTGATATTGAAATGGAAAAACTTTCTGAGTTGGATCCTCTGAATTTGAAACCTTTTTTCTCTTTCTGGGCTTTGGATCAGCAGAATGTTGCCCAGGTGACACTGTAACCTTTTTGGAATCCAGCTGGGGAGCAGTGCCCGCAAAGACACCAATTGGAGCCCCACTAAGAGCCACAGGGACAGGGGAAACATGCATTATTCCAGTGGAGTGTGTGGCTGATTGTTCTTTCACAGGTGTTAACTGAAACGGTTCCATGTTAGGGAACAAAGGAAAACGAGCACTAGTATCAACGGCAGAAGGTTGTGCAGAAGCAACCCAAGGACCACGAAAAGGAGGCTGAGATAGCCAAGTGTTATGTGCAGCAAAACCCACTGATGGAGGAGTTTGGTAAGGATGTAATGGAGAAAGTGTTGGCTGATAATCCATGACTGGACCTCTCGGCATGGCAATAGATTGCAGTGCATCACTAGGAGTAGGCATGCCCCATAGTGGCGATGAAAGAGGCATCATTGGGTTTACAGTATTTGAAGGTGTACTGATGCTGCTGGCTCGACCAGCAGGCGTGGACATGCCTTTACTTTGGACACCACTTTGCTTAACTGCTTGATCAGAAGCTTTAGCACCTGTGCACTAGAGATTTTAGAAATGCAATATTCAACCACACCTAAAGAGAAACTATTCTATATCTAGATACCTGAACGTGGTGGCAAAGGAGTTTCTGGGTAAACAGAAGGAGATTTCTGACTATGAGACTTTTCTAAAGCTGTTCGCCAAGCACTCTCCCAGGTGCTTCTCCCACCATCTACAAAAACAATACATCAAAATTGGAAATCTACGTGTGTGCATGAGGAGTTTAGGCAAATATAGGGAACAAAAACTTACCAGGTCCACCAAAAGCTGATATCATATAAGCCTCATCCGGTGCTACTCCTTGACTGCAAAAATAATTTCAAAATTGATTCACATTATAGCAATAGAATCTATAGTTTTCTATTTCAAACTTTCCCAAAACAAGTTGTGAATTTGTAATATACAAAGTGAAAAAATTAGAGGACTCACATCAAGGATCCATAGACAAAGATTTGTGCACGTAATTGAACTTGTTGCAAGTCAGTGAATGGCTGTCGAAATACTGAAGGTGGTGGGGCTGAACTGTTTAAGTCCGGCAGAGTAGCAGTATTAGAGGGTACAAGATGTACTGTCCCAGATGGGGCCGGGGAAACAACGCTTGATTTGTCCCCTTTTCTTGATTTTCGCGTAGGAGTTCCTTCCTCAGTAAGGTTCCCCTTTTTAGAAGTTCGTTTGCCCGGGCCTCTGGGAGATGCTTGTCTTGGCTTTCGTTCAGTAGTACCTTTTGCACTACCACACACGGTTTCCTTACCTGAAGTTCTTGGACTTCCATGATTCGGTGTAACTTTAGGCTTTCTTTGGCTAAATACGGGAATTGAAGGAGACCCCTCTACAATCTTCAAAGGGACAAAAAATAAGCACTAAGAACTGCAGAGGGTAATCACATTCACACTCCTAAATCTTCACGTAAAATTATTGGAAAGAAGCAAAAGGTAACAAGAAAATAAAATATGAATAGACCCTGAAGACTCCAACTTACCATGGATACATTGGCAGATGAAATGGTGGGAAAAAATTGGCTACTCTTGCCAGATTCCTTTTCGGGCGATTTTGCCGTCGAACTGACCTCAAAAGTGAAGCTGGTATCACTTTTGGAAGCATCATTTCCCTTTGAATCCTGACAGAGAGGCTGAATTTTGATAGCATCCTCAATGGTTTCAGAGACTGAGACATCGTCTTTTCCAGAACCCTTCACTCCTTCCTTCTTTTCACTTTGAGAAGGTTGGACAGCGCTGATTACAGTAGGGGACCCACAAGCAGGTTTATCAGAATCTGTATGCCTATTTCCACCATCCCCTGAACAGAATCAAGCATAGCACCAATGAAAAATGATGTTTATAAAAGATGTGAATGCTTGGACACCAACAATTCCCTGAGTGCAATTATTCCCAAGTACCTTAAAATTTCCAAGATCAAGATGACTCGTGGATAATATAAAATGAATTATTTCTAACAATAAATGCAGTTGAACAAGAAAAAATAATACAGATAATTAACTACAACTAAAAAGGACAATGCTCCAAGTAACACGTATTGTTTGCAGTGCAGTAAACTCATAGTGAACAAGAGAGTCATCCCATTTCCTGAAAGTTCCAATCCATGTCCCCATACCCCCACCCCTTAAAACAAAGGAAATTATCATATCTTCAGGTCAACCAAAATAAATAACATAGAATTGTAAATACATTTAGGTTGTATTAGGATTACCTTTGTATGGGAATGGAAATCAACCTTAGTTCGTGCTTAATTTGGGAATTACTCATTTTCATTCTCATCCCCATTCCATTAAATTGCATTATTTTGATTCTCATTTTCAACAATGTGAAAAAGTAATGCAAGTGAATGCCAATAAACAAAGGAATAACAAAAGGCACACATAATATCTGACTTGCCAAAAAATGGCTAATTCTCATTCCATACAGATTAATCCAAATTAAGCCCAAGAAATTAATTATCAAAATTAAATAACAAACCTTCAGAAGTAGACACGACAATCTTCTCCGAAACCCTATCTCCATATTCTATAGAGCCTTCATTTTCAGCTGGACCTTTAAGGTCAACACAGCATGTTTTCTCCAAAGATAATGGTTCAGACTGTGCAACCATCTTGTTCTCTCTAAATAATTTACAACCTAAAAAACATTTCACAATAACAAATATCATTTCATTGTAAGAAATGTATGGAAACTAAATTCAGAAAAGAGATCAATGTTAATTTTCTGGACAGTCTATTTCGCAAGAACAAGTTATGAAAAAAAAATCACTCAATAAAAGAAAGCAAATGCTAGACCATGTGTGACGAAAAAAGAAGGATCGGCGGCTCAAATCAATAAGGAACATACAGATCACACCAACTGACCCAGATGACTTCTACTATGTAAGGATTATGACATGTTACTAAACAATCAAGAGACCGAAAGACATCAAATTTTAATGAGGAAAACAAGAAAAGTGAATAACTATAAAAAAAAATAGAATGTAGACAGCATGATTACCTGAGTCCTTCAAGGTATCTTTTTCATAATTTTCTTTCACATTCACATTCTCAGAAATCTTAGGAACAGTTTCCATGGCATCTGCTTTGTTTTCTGTAGATGCTACGAGTATAGGAAGTGCTTCCAACTCCTTAGAGCACACCTGAGTGACTTCATTACCAACCACTGCCTCAGACAGCAGCTGCTCTTTTCCTGACACAGAATGAAGACGTATCTCACTTGTCTCTGTAAACTTCGTATTAGCAGTTTTTTCCTTCCCGTCCTCCTTTTTATCCAAAGGAGTGGAACCTGATACAGGTGGAGATAATTCAGCTTGGTTTTGATTTCCATCAGAACTACCAACATTCTCCGAAGATGCAGGAACAGTGTCCATCTCCATGCAGACAGCATTATTTGAGTTCTCCATAGTAACATCTGATGGGATATACAGTAAAAGGAATATTGAATTTAAGAAATTCAGCAGATAACTTTTGTAAACTAATCATAAAATAAAGATAACAAGAAAAATGTACCTGAATTGTTCATGATTGGAGTATCCAATATAACACCTGAAGAAGGAAATTCATCCTTTTTATCAACAAGAGAATCAGAAAGAAATTCTTTCTTATCCAAACTGTGATCACTGACATCTGGATAGGAATTCTGAACATCAACCTTCAAGGGCATTATCGTCTCTTCACATATTTGTAAAGATTCGACCAACATGGATGAGGAGCCATGATGTTCAGCATTCATGGCCTGATCACAGACTCCGGAGGCAATATCTGTACATGTCAATGTCACAGTTTCATGTGTTTCTTGATGCAGCTCAGCTGAAGTATGTGCCTCAGTCAAAGTAGAAGAATCTCCTCCCACATGAAACTCGCTATTTCCGTCGCATTCACCTTTAGAAAAATTGTTCTCTTCAGAATTGCTAACCACATCCTGACAACCCACTTCACTACCACTAACTAATAAAATTTCCTTATCCCTGGCGGAGCTGTTAAATCCATGTGACTGTACAAGAGAGCTCATCTTTGGCTCCAACAAACTGAAACTGGCACAACTTGCAGTATTACTACTACTGAACTCAATAGCATGTTCTTCAAACTTGCCATCATCCTTAAAAACAACCAATGATTTCTCAAGTGCAGTCACTTTTACTTGATGTTCAATACCATCATCCTCAGAAGCCACTTGTGATACATTCTGCATGGTTATATCGGGCTGATTTTCAACCTCTTTGCCACAGGACAAAACATTTTCATATTTGTCACCCTTAACTGATTCTTCAGAACATTCAGCATTGCTGCATCCTTCAACTATTGGCAAGTTTGAACCCCCCATCATAATCATACTAGAATGTTCTTCCACATCACTGATGCTACAATTGTCTGCATTTCGTTCTCCCTCAAATTCCACCTTTTCTGCCAAAAAAGGTGGGTCATCCATGTTGGAGACCCCACTTTCAGCTTCACTTTTATCTGGACCAGGAAGTTCTCTTACCTCACCATTTTCTGCTTGTAAACCTCTCCCTTTATGATCACTAGTATCGTTTATCACATGTCCCAGCTCCTGCTTTCTTGAATCACCACAAGTTGTAATGATATTATGCATTGAGGTGATCACATTATCAACTCGCATTTCCATAGTAGAAGCATGTTCTGGCATTATGTTATCTGGAAATTCACCGATCAACGAATTAATGTTGCTTTCATTCACATTTTTACATTTCCCACCAGTAGACAGGGCACCCTCAGTTGAAGGTAAGTCGTCATTTGCACTAACAGCATTTGGATCCAGATCACTTACTATTCTACCTATAGAAGTTTCGCACTCATAAGTTTGTGAAGAGTCCTCAACCCCATGCCACTTCTCTCCTGCATCATCCTTTAACTTGGAAATGATTCCAGGGGTCTCACCTTCCAGCAAGGCAGGCTGCAAATCTGTAGCATCCTCAATAATAGAAGATATGTTATCATCAAGTTTCACACTAGGCTCCATTTGCTCAGCTAAAATACCCAGTTCATCGCCCACATCCAACTCCTTAAAAGTAGCTTGTACGGGAATTATTTCTTCCTGCCCAACAGATTTCAATAGCATTTCAACAGATTCTGAGGAAGTAGCCTCAGACCAGACATTGTTTCGCCTTACAATGGAGCAGGACTCAGCTGCACTTGAACTGAACTCTATTTCACTATTCGCACGGGAAAAATCCTCAATCCACTGGTTATCTTCGTTGCTTTCAATACCAAGAAAGACCTCAGTTTCGACCAAACTATCAAACCTTAGATGCTCCTGAAGAGTGTCATCAAATTCAAACTTGGGAAGAGCATATGGCTTCAATACAGGAGGTAATTCTGAGCTCTCTTCACCGGCTAAATGGAGGTTCTGGCTCTGGAAATCATTTTCATCATAATCCATGGGTATATTCCTATAACAGTCAAAATGTGCATGTGAGAGATCAAGGTCATTTTACAAATTAATAATCATTGCTACAGGAAAAATGTCAATATAACAAATAAATTATCCGTATAGAGCAAAAATCTTCATTCATCACCAGTTTAATACCCAGAGTTATGACTAGTTCTGCAGATAAACAAGTTTCTTTTGCATGCACTATGATGACCATTTCTGCAGTATAGCAGTACTAAAAAACAATAACCCACTAGTCCATTACCAACGAGCAGGTTCTACAGTACCATGGGTGAAGTTGGAACCTCTAGTAGCAGTGGTTTATTCACAATATTGATGGTGGGCCTAATATCATCATGTGCTTAATAAACTTCAATGTGTCATAAAACAATTCCATCTTTTCTTTTCTTATTCTCTCCATGATCCAAAGCTAAATTGAGTATTCTCTCCATGAAACAATCTTTTCATAACTACACTTCCTACAAATTTATCTCCACTACACTACCATTTCGCTCTTAACAACAAAGAAACAACTTTTTTGACAACTTCACTCACATTTATAATTATCTGACAGCATTAGCCTAATATCATCATGTGCTTAATAAACTTCAATGTGTCATAAAACAATTCCATCTTTTCTTTTCTTATTCTCTCCATGATCCAAAGCTAAATTGAGTATTCTCTCCATGAAACAATCTTTTCGTAACTACACTTCCTACAAATTTAGCTCCACTACACTACCATTTCGCTCTTAACAACAAAGAAACAACTTTTTTGACAACTTCACTCACATTTCAACCCAAAACATGCAAAAAAAAAGCCTAAAAATCAAGCTCACACTACACACGACCACACTTAGTTCGTCAATTTAGAAGGGGAAAAGGGAGGAAATGAACAGTACCAGAACAAATAAGTGTAGAGACGCTACCTCCCTCCATCCGGTGACGAAATACTTCCCGTTTGATCTCAGCTGCCACCCAATCGAACGGTCATCTCCTGCTCAAAAACATTTAGGGTTAGTCTCCGTCGCATCTCTCCAAGTTAAAACCCTCAACAACCGCACCGGACAGAAAAAATCAATCACTTCGACACAATTCAACCGGAGAGATAAGAACTTACCGGAATCTTCAATTTCCGGCTGATTGATTTAGGGTTCCGGCGAGCGAAGACGGAGATGAGAGAGAAAAAAAGGCGAACAGAACAAAGCGCGATATTTTCCTCTGTTCACTCTTGCGCTATGGAATTGGAATGTACCATTGTTTTGTTGGGAGAGAGAAATCGTGTGACTGCGATCGAAGTTCAAAAAAAGTGGGCCCCATGGTAAATAAGTCAAGATCGGACGGGTATAAACGCGGCTAGATTGCCACGTGGGTTGATATTACACGGACGATTCGAGTTTATAAAGCGAGATGAGAGTTACCGCCCGTCGCGGTGAGGTCTTGTCACAGACGGATCCTCAGCCGTTGGATGGGGCGCTGGTGGGACCCGTGACTGTACGGATCCGCGGTGGAAGTGGATATGGATAGGGTGGTAAAGGTCGTTGGTGACGCTAGATTTTGACGGGCCAATCGTGTTTTTGAAAACGAAAAGGCTCTTCTCGCTTTGGGACACGTGGCCGGGAGGCCGTTAATCGGCGGTTGTTGGGTGGATTTAAAACGTTTATTACATGATGATATGGTCAATCAGACCGTCTGGTTTGAGTACAGTTGAGATTTAGAGGGGAAAAAAATAGTTGTTAGAATGTAAATATGGGCCTAATCCATAAGCCCTATTGCATATGATCGGGCTGGCCTTTAGAGGGTGATTTGTGGCCCACAAACCTACGATCGGCCCAGAACCGACATACTCATCATGGATAATAATCAAAGCCCCTTAAGATTTTTTTTTTTGAAACGGGTATTATGAGGAAGTGTATTATTGTCGATCAATTATTACAAAGTATGGCCAAAGGTTCTGGGTTTTAGAATACTGTCTGAGTACCCTTATAGGTGACTCGTTTTTTTGGACTCGTAGAATTAGTCTTTTATTTATCATAGACACAAACTGAGGACATTCCTGTAACGAGATTTCAAAGAATGAAACCATACAACAAAAAACATATATAACTCAAACCAATAACTGAACCAAATCCTAAAAACAGAAACCAAGAAAATAAAAAAAACATGAAATGACGAAACAAACAATGCAACATAACACCAATATTGGGGCTCTTTTGACGCCACTTCTGAATCTCATATTTCTCGTAGAGGGCGTCCTTGCACGGTCAATCCGTCTTGAGTAGCCGGGGTAACCCGACCTTGAGTGTCGTGGAGACAGAACCCATCCTATCGTCCCTCCTCGCGGATCCCAAGTCCACCGTCTGTATTGCTTCGAGACATTCTCCAACTGGTGTGTGCAAGTGTTCGATTGGGAAAGTTGTAGCAAACCCAAACCCCGGAAAATCGAAATCATAAATTGTGGGATCGGTTTCTGATTAGCCCTAAAGGCTCTTTATAGTCTCTTAGACTCTGTGGAGAGCTATCTTGGTTGTGCTCGGA
Organism: Erodium maritimum; assembly: GCA_963921825.1. Classification (NCBI taxonomy): domain Eukaryota; kingdom Viridiplantae; phylum Streptophyta; class Magnoliopsida; order Geraniales; family Geraniaceae; genus Erodium; species Erodium maritimum. Next base: position 155,252,691 of record OY997588.1, read on the forward strand.
CGGGAAACAAAGACCACTGCTGGAATCGACCACCACCGCCTCCACCGAATGGTTATCGTCGCTGCACACCAGCCAGTTTTGAAAATGAGGACATCATCCCCCGGTATTATTGGTGTTGTGAACAAAATGAATAGAATTATGACGTAAGACATAGTGAAGACCACGGTCATGGTCATAACCAAAGTCATGGCTTAATCTCTTTAGGTATTTTGCATGAATATGTTGTGGGATTGAACTTCAAATGCAAGCTTCACAAATTTTATATTATGCTTAACCCCTTAAGAATCTGGTTTGCTAAGAAAATGAGTTTTTCTCTCTTCTCCAACTGGTTTTTAGGTGACGAAACTATCGCCCAGAACAAATTCGACAGTCGTTCTTTCCTTTCTCTTCTATCCTTAATCTCTCTCTATGACACATAACAATTCTATCCAAGTACCTTTGACTCATCCCAATCAAATAGCGTCCCACTGAGTCGCTGCTAGATTGCCCCGCCTAAATCAATTGTAGATGCTCTAAGTGTCGAGATTATTTGTTTTTATAAGTTATATAAATTGGTTTTAATCATAAAGAAGCAAAATATAATAGTCTTGAAAACAAACTATAAACCAAAAAACAAGCGAAAATAAACAAATATTACAGTCAAAAAGAGATATCATGCTTAACATAAACAAGAAAAGTTGGAAAGAAAAATATGAGAAGAGAAAATGACATCAATAAAACTGGACTCCACTACAATAAATATGGTGTAGTGTTAGGTATGTCCACATGTGAGTCGGTAGTCCCACATCGGATACTTAAGGAATAAGAGAAGAGTTAATATACACCTTGGACCCATGACCTGATAGGCTAGTCTTTTGGGTCAAGTGTGGTGGCCAATGTGTATATTATGGGCTTCTTGTTGTATGCTCCTCCTTGATAGGCTCGGTTCTCCCCAACAAGTGGTATCAGAGCCTGGTTCTGTGGACTCTCCCAGGAAGCGGGTCGGGTATATCTCCTAGGGCCAGAAACACCAGGATACCATGATCGTTGCTCTCATGGTGGTGGGCCCAGACAGGATGAAGTGGGCCCGTAAGGGATTGAGTAGAACAGGTAAAAAGTTGGGCTTAGGAGTGCGAGCAAGCCGATGTGATGAGACTCAATGTGGAGGGGAAGATTGTTAGGTGTGTCCACATGTGAGTCAGAAGTCCCACACCGGATACTTAAGAAAAAAAGAGAAGAGTTAATATACACCTTGAACCCATGACTTGATAGGCTAGTCTTTTGGGTCAAATGTGGTGGCCAACATGTATATTATGGGCTTCTAGTTGTATGTTCCTCCTTGATAGGCCCAGTTCTTCCCAACACGTAGAACAACAGTCCGAATTTTTTCCAACTTCCAAAAACCTTTAGTGACAGTTCCCTTAAGAAGCGACGCTCATTTATTTGACATAAGTCGACCAAAAGAGTACATAGCAGCGATATCTCGCACCATATTCGTCTATATGTTCAATCTGAACCCCACATCATTCTATTCATAAAACCGTTTTATAAAATCACTCTTCTTAAAGCATCTCCAATGCTAGCCTCTTGGTGCTGACTGTTCGATTAAAAAAAATATTATTTCAGCCATTTCTCAACCAACGGTCAGTACGAACAGTTAGTAACCTCCAATGCTACCTTGTTCGTACTGGCTGATCGTGCCATTTTCTTCATATTTTTTCAACCGTCGGCGGTTCGTGCGATGGTGAGCTTACCACCAACCCTCATCGTCAGCACCCAAACATCAGCTCAACACTGACGTTTTATCCCCGCCAACAATTTACCGCCGACTTTACTACCAACGTTAGAGATGCTCTTAATCATTCCACGCATAGTAGATAAAACCAAATCAACCCAACATATTTAAACAACATCTCCAAATCCTTATTTTGTGTACATTATCACAAACACAATTAGTGCAATTCGCAACCCCACCTCTCAACTAATCAACCCGCTTAGGTTCATAAACACCCAATAAAACTACACCACATCACAACAAATCAAGTAATCAACCCACGTCGTTATCACCCATAAAATTTAATTAATTTCTTTTTCCGTCACTTCATTAATTATGTTTCAATTTTTTTGTCCCTACGCTCATAACACCAACTCCAATAATTAATTAACAAAAAGACGGTTTGGTCGGCACCCAATCACAAGCTCTCCCTGAGCCTAAACCGGGCCCGGGTCGGCGCCGGCCTTGACCTTTTTCATTAGCTTAATCGTTTATGCCTCTCTTTAGCTCCGTATAAATAAACCTTGTGCTCGACACTTCAATGGCACCACTCAATACAAACCCAATTCTTCTCTTATCTTCTTTGTTGTGTTTTTGTAGATTCTATCCAAAAATGGTGAAGTTGGGTTTCGGTAGCTTGGGCGACTCGTTCAGCGTTGGATCGCTCAAATCTTACTTGGCGGAGTTCATCGCCACTCTCCTTTTCGTGTTCGCGGGTGTTGGATCCGCTATAGCTTACGGTTAGTGATCAATACTCGAATGAATTTAATAGCATCTAAGCTGGGGGCGAATTGCAAGGTCAATGCTTACTTTGTAGACGAATTGAAATCGCCTACATTCTGGTCACTTATCATGTGACATGTAATTATTCATCTGGATTCATCGGACTGATAGTCTACTACGTTGCGAGAGGCCTAACAAGTGGACTTGTAAATCTTGCAAAAAGATTTTGAATTTGAATTTTTGTGTTTCTTTACAGGTAAGTTAACGACCGACGCGGCCTTGGATCCGGCCGGTCTGGTGGCGATAGCCGTGGCCCATGCATTTGCACTGTTTGTGGGGGTGTCCATAGCGGCCAACATCTCGGGTGGACACCTGAATCCAGCTGTCACTTTCGGATTGGCCGTTGGAGGCCACATCACCATCCTAACTGGCATCTTCTACTGGATTGCCCAGTGCCTCGGGTCTATTGTCGCCTGTTTCCTCCTTCAATTTGTCACCGGTGGCTTGGTAAGACTCCAAATCATTGCCCCGCTCAATCCGTCTTAATTTCATCCTACTTTTACCAATTCACCCTCTCGAGTAGCCTAGCGTCACAAGTATTTTTAGTCAAAACTAATCAAACATTAATCGCTAAGATAATTTTAATTTTCAACCCGCTAGAATTTGAACTTCAAATTTTAAAAAGGTGACATACCTCGTTTGGTCACCGGTCTAATTTTAGTAGGAGTATCGGTAAAATTGTTGTCTCATGACATGTGATGTCAAGAATTTAAATAGTTTATTGATTTAATCTCGTGTTCTGTATTGAACCGGTTTGATGTACAATATGATATTGCAGAGCGTGCCCACTCACGGGGTTGCCTCGGGGATGAGCGCGATCGGAGGAGTAGTGATGGAAGTCGTGATCACCTTCGCCCTAGTCTACACCGTCTACGCCACGGCGGCCGACCCCAAGAAGGGCTCTTTGGGAACAATTGCACCTATTGCAATCGGGTTCATTGTCGGTGCGAACATCTTAGCCGCCGGTCCGTTCAGCGGTGGCTCGATGAACCCGGCCCGGTCTTTTGGGCCGGCTGTGGTCAGTGGAGACTTTTCGCAGAACTGGATCTACTGGGTTGGGCCGCTGGTTGGTGGAGGATTGGCCGGTCTGGTCTACGGGGACGTCTTCATTGGATCATACAGCCCAGTGGAGTCTCAAGACTATGCTTAGAGAGAGTCGCTTGTGAAATGTTGATGTGAAGCACACGTGGCTTCTTGTTTGTGGAGTGTGAGCTTGTTGTTCTTAATAAATGTAAATGGTGAACCGTTTAATGAATTTGATTTCTGCTTTTTTTCAGTTAATATTTTATTATTGTTAGGCCATTCGTAGTAGAGTTAAATCGATTCGGTCTAATTCCAGTCTAATTAGATAAAAATTGAGAAAAGGTAGACTCGATTCGTGAGAAAAATAGGCCAAAAATATATTTAAAATTATTTGGACCAGCTACGATTCTCCATAAGAGAATCGTAGCTTAGACCCGAATAGACGGTCGAGGAATCCATCGATAAACTTCGCAGTCTAATCCAAACAATCGTGGGTTTTTAGTTTTTTTTTGTCAAAAAAGTGTTGAATCAACACCCCTAATCGACGCGCATAATGCCCATTGTGAAAAGTCTGTCATTGTTATTCAATCTTCACCATTGGATTTAAATTAAAGCTTTTTTTTTTCTTTTCTTTTTTTACTTTTTTTTTTGAGAGAAATGCTAATTTATTAATTTTCGGCAACAATGATATGTTGAAGAGGCTCGGGGACATGACCCCCTTGCCACTCCCAGACAGGGTTAGAACAAGCCGCTCTGGCAAGCCAATGGGCCGCTTTGTTCGTTGTCCGCTTCACAAATTCGAGCTGCACGCACTCGAGTTTAGATAAAAGGAAAAAACAATCAGTAATGATCGTCCCGAGAGGTGAGGGTAGTCCCCCACCCCTTTTGATCATATCCACTATGACCTTACAATCACTTCGAACCACCGTTCGTTGGAGCGGGAATTGTTGTAACCACAACAACGCTTCCCGAATTGCAAAGGCTTCCACTAGGCCCGGATTTTGGGCCCCGTGGAATGACGTAGATCAAGCTCCCCTGAGAAGCCCCCTGTCGTCTCTACAGATCCATCATGTTCCCACTTTATTTGCTGCTGCGAAGAGAGCTCCGTCTGTGTTAATCGCCCAAGAGCCTTCACTCGGCCGGATCCAAACCTCCGCTCCCCGAGCCTGATGTTGCCGCGGGCAGGCCTGGACCTGTAGCTTCCTTCTTCTTGCTTCCAGCCATCCTAGCTGAAGGTGGGACGCTGTCTGGAAGATATCAGCTGCTGGTTGTGCCTTACTTTCCCATACTACCTTGTTTCGTGCCTTCCACACTTCCCATAACAGGCACCCAATCAGGCCTCCTTTCGTCGATGGGTTGGTACGAAGCGTTCGTAGCAACCACTCTGTGATCGTCTGGGTTCCCTGAGGTAGGGACAACCCCAATTTTGCCCAACATTCGGCAGCCACTGGACAGTGGACCAGCAGGTGAAAAGCCGACTCGTCTCCTCCCTGGCATACCGGACACGTTGCCACTATGTCCACCCGTCTTCGTCTCAGGTTCTCCGCCACCGGCAGACAGCCCAAACACGTACGCCATAGGAACGATTTAACATTTGGCATCACTTCTAGCTTCCAGATTGCCGGCCAGATTTCCTGGTGTGCCTGGGCAGAGGCCTGGTCCTGTTGCCTCATGGCGTACGCCGATTTCACCGTGTAATTACCCAGGTAGTCTCCCGACCAGTACCAGGAATCGCGGCTCGCTATCCGACTAATCGGAACTGCCAAGATCGCCTGCTGGTCCTCCCCTCCAACCAGGGAACAGATTTTCCCCTCGTCCCAAGATCTACCGTGTGTCATCATCAACTCCGACACGAATTTACCTTCAAGGCCTGATGCTCCTGGGTGCACCCTTGCTTCCACACCTGTCAACCAGGGATGTCCCATAATTGAAGTCTCCGTACCTGGCCCAATAGACTGTCGCGCTCCGCGGCGGACCAACTCTTGTACCGATAGCAAACTCTGCCAAATATAACTCTGATTTGGTTTCCACGCTGCCTCCAACACCGAGCTCCCCGGGTAGTATTTGGCCTTGAGAACCTTAGCCACAAGACTCGACTCGTCCGTGACAAGTTTCCACAATTGCTTCCCTAATAAGGCCGAGTTGAAGTCGTACAGATTCTTAAAACCCATACCCCCTTCCTCCTTCGGCCGTGACATATTCGCCCAGGCCTGCCAGATCACCCCTTTTCCTTCCGGACCCCCCGACTTCCACCAGAATTTAGCCAGAGCCACATTCATCTTTTCCAGCATCCCCTTTGGGATCCGCATTACACACATCGTATAAGTAGGAATCGCCTGTAATACCGACTTGGATAGCACTTCTTTACCTGCCCCATTGAGCAATTTACCATCCCATCTTCTGATTCTCCGGAGGACCTTATCCATAACAAACTGTAGACTCTGCTTCCGGCTCATACCCATCGTATTCGGTATTCCCAGGTAGGAGGACGGGGAGTTTACCTACGGAATCCCCAAAATCTGCACACCGCTCAAACGTCGATGTTCCGGAGTATTGTGGCTGAAGAAGAGGGACGACTTTGTTTGGTTCACCACCTGCCCCGAAGCCTCCTCAAACATTCCCAGGTAAGTGCGCACTTTTGTCATCTCTTCCGAGACCACCTTACAATACACATAGCAGTCGTCCGCAAAGAACAAATGGGTCAATGTCGGGGCTCCACTAGCTATCCTAACCCCATGGATATCCCCCCTACTCTCCGCTCCCTGGAGCAGGCGGGAGAAACCCTCCATACAAAAGAGGAAGAGATATGGAGAGAGCGGGTCTCCCTGCCTTATCCCTCTTTCTGGCTGAACGAAACCTGCCTGCTGACCCCCCGCCACAATGTTGTACGTAATTGAGTGTGTGCAACGGCGGACTAGATGAATCCATTCCTCACTCAGCCCAAAGCCTCTCATAATGTCCCATAAGAAACCCCATTCTACCCTGTCATAGGCCTTGCTCATGTCTAGCTTCAACGCCACCCAGCCTTCCTTACCCTGTCGCTTATTACGTAGGTGATGTAACGTCTCGTACGACAGGATTATGTTGTCTTGGATAGATCTCCCCGGGACGAACGCTCCCTGAGTGTTAGAAATGAGTCCACCCAACATTCCTTTCAGTCTATTTGCCGCCACCTTAGACATCACCTTGAAAACCACATTACACAGGGCTATAGGACGAAGATCCTTGAGCGACATTGGGCACTCCACTTTCGGAATCAGAACTAGTATAGTTTTGTTTAGCTCCCGTGGAATGTCCTCCCCTTCGAAGATCCGTCTCACCCACCTGGTGACGTCCTCCCCGACCGTCCCCCAGTACTTTTGATAAAAGAAAGGGTTGAGACCGTCCAGCCCTGGTGATTTATTCGGGCCCATAGAGAAAGTCACATCCCGAACCTCCTCAGACGTCACCTCCCCCATGAGGGCTCTGTTTTGCCCCTCTGTCACCTGCTGACGGAATTTCGGGAAATTCACTCCGTCCCCCCTCGTCCTCCTAGATAGCACCTTATAGAAGTCCAGTATATGATCCCCCAATCCCGAGTCCCAGGTAAGGACGTTACCATCCCCATCACGCAATTCTGATACCTTGTTTAGGTTCTTCCTCTGTGACGCCGAGGCCTGGAAGAACTTCGTGTTCTGATCGCTATCCGTAAGCCAGTGTTGTTTGGCCCGTTGCCTCCAGAACTCCCCCTTCTGCTCCAGGGCTTTAACATAAAGCTTCTGCAAAGCTCTTTGACGCCGAATACTCGGCCGGTCTTCCTTACCGTTCAGCCACATCATATCCTTTTCATATCGTGCTATCTTCTGGGCCAGTGCATTATACACCTCCTTTCCCCAGCTATCCAGTGCCAATCCTGTCTCCTGGATCTTACGTCCGATCTCACGGTCACCCGGGGCGCCCCAACTAGACTGAATCAGCAAGCCACATTCCGGGTCCTCTGCCCAGATATTCTCAAAACGGAACTGACGCGACCCCACAGGCTCCACGCGTTTCTCTGAGTCCAGCAGGATGGGCAGATGGTCCGACGTCGAAATTCTTAGATTGGCCAGATGGGCCTCTGGCCATAGCGCCCTCATCTCCCGCGACATTAAGGCCCTGTCCAGCTGAACTTCCATTCGTGTCTCCGGTTCACTGCCACTATGCCACGTGAACTCATACCCTTGGATTGGGACGTCGGAGACTCCAACGTCCCTCATTGCAGTCCGGAACCCTGAAATCAGGCGCTCCGGGTACCGTCGGCCACCCCGTTTTTCCTTATTGCGTAGGATGCCATTGAAATCTCCCATCAAAATTCATTTTCTCGAGGCCCCTGTCCTCGCACCCAGAAGGCGAATCATATCCCACGTCTGCCACTGTAGTTCTCTGTTCGCCTCCCCGTACACTCCCGTAAAACGGAAGCCCTCACCATTCGGCCCTACAATCTCCACGTCAATAAAGCGCTCCTCACTAGGGTACGACGTTACCCTCATCTCCGCCGTCCATAGTAGAATCATACCCCCTTTCTGTCCAACCGCCGGAACTTCCCATCCGCCCGGGAATCCCGTCTTCAACTTCAGTATATCTACTTTCCCCTTCCGAGCTAGTGTCTCGCTGAGGAAGATCACTTGCGGTTTCCTGCGCCGTATCACCCCTTTCAGATACTCTACGGTGGCTAGTTTGCCCAATCCCCTGCAATTCCAGGATAGGAATTTCATCCCCCACAGTTCCGACCTTCCGCCTGTCTCCCGACCCGGTCCCTGTCTCGACAGACCGTGGGTTCACCTCAACCGGACTCGTCCCACTCCCCCGCCCGGTGCTGCTCGTCCTCGGGGCCGCAAGACCAGACACCAGTCACCTTCAACTGACAAACAAACCCCCGATGCTTCACACGATCCCCCCGAAGTCCCAATCGGTCGTCGCACGCACCCTTGCCACGGATGCTCAACTCCACTCCGGCCAGTACACCACCAACCACGCCGGTAAAAACCACCGTGGGGCACAAAAGCTCTCCGAACCTCCACCCTCGGACGGGATCTCACTCCCCACTCCGATTACCGACCCAAAAGAACCAGGAATCATAAAAGGGTGCCAGAACGTACCTTCACCGGCCTGTACGCACGGCCGACCGCCGACTCAGAGCCCGCCATCGTCGTCGGTAGATCCACGCGCCGCTGCCGAAGTCCTCGCTTCGCCTAGGGCCGGCTTCTCATACTCGATATTATGTCGTATCCTTTTTTTACAAATATTGCGTGTATTTTAATGTTTTGGAGTTGTAATGCCTTGAATACCGAAGCCCAAATCATGTGAAAAGGCCCACATGACTTGGCCCGGTAAGCTCGTGAAAAGGCCCATATCACCATCACTTTAATTCCTTTGACTGAACTAATTGTTACCGATTAGTCCTAAGTTTTAACCGACAACATAATTGAATTAGGTTTGGTTGAGAGGTTACCTAACTTTATGCAGCAACATGCAGCGGGACCCACCATGTCCTAAACAAGCTTCTCAGAAGTTGTTCATCCCATACTTATCACTATAAACTAAGGATGGGCGAAAAACCGACCAATCTAAAATCGAGACTGAAAGGATAAAAATCATTTGGGAGCCCGCTGTTTGATTAACCGAACTTCTTTAATTTATGTGAGTTACACTGCATGTATGATTTTTTTTATTCGAGTTTATATGTAAAAAACCGACGTCTTCAATCATTTTGTTTGGTAATAGATCGCTCTATAAGTTGAGCATAAATACGAGGATTTTTAGTTAAACCTTTTAAAATTATAATTTAAACCCATTTTTGTAAAATAAGTTTAATCGTGCTTGTTTAATTTAGCTAAAATTAAATATATTGTAATGCATGCATATTTTGTTCGTAATAACTGTTTTTTATCCAAAAAACGACCGTTTTGAGTTATGTTTTAATCGTTTTTTGTCCAGAAATTTAGACAGAAAACCGACCAAACAGATTGTCACGCGTACTCAATTTATTATATGCCCATCTGTCTTACGCTAATTTGGTGTGGGGTCTTTTATGCATTATGAATTTATGATCAATGTGTTCAATGCACTCTTGCTAGCTGTATCCTCCGGTTTTAGAGTAACACATTATAGTTTTTGAGAAGGGTTGTTTGATCTTTTCACTCCCATCCAGATTCGGGTGGCCTGAACATCACATTGAAGAGGACGGTGTTGTTGGTTTTCGTAGGGTCCAAAACGACCGAGTACAACTTTGTAAAGCAAGAGCACTAGTTCGTGCCTTGTGTTATTGCACTAGTTTTTATTTTATTATTATTTATTTATCTGTACTCTATTTTCACCGTCTTTTTTTATCAGCAAATTTTATTTAGAACCAGGTTTTCAAGCTGAAAAACAAGGTCATGGGACGAAGCCCACCATTACAATCACGAGAATGCATAGAAGCACCTTAAAACCAGATAAACAACACCATTACAATCACGAGAATGCATAGAAGCACCTCAAAACCAGATAAACAACCCCAGACACTGGGAACCAAAAGTCTAATACCCAAATATCACTACCTAAACCCTAACCCTATTTTCACCGTCTTTAGAGCACTTGTAATGCATGACGGATTAAAAATAAACAAATCGTCTAAAACGGGGTTTTGGATGATACACTCACCTGAGACGAAACATTTGTTGTCCAGTGGAATCCGTGCGTACCATAGCATCGCTTATTTTGTGGTCACTTGTCATGCAACATGTGGTTATTTGTTTGAGTTAGTTTGCATAATTCGTCACCCGTATTATGAGAGGTTTGGACAACTCTATGAACTGATCGTGCTCTTAGAGCACGTGGTATATATATGTGTCTTTTAGAGGATGTCGAATAGGCTAGCAAATAAAGATTTTCCATGAAAAAAAAACAAATCTAACGAAGTCATTGACGTCGATTCTCTTTCTTTACGTGTCTATCTCTCTCCTGATCTCACTCTCTATAATGTAGGATCCGCTTTGCATGGGACATGCGGATTCGACCCTCCAACTCTAGATGTTCACCATATCGATACCATTGTTTTTTTTCTTCTATAAAACACATTACACAGAAGAAACACACATAGCTGACTCAATTAAATATATGGGTCAGTAATAAAACTATAATACCGATTAAATAACATTCAGTTGGTAATGTAACTTTCATTATCGACTCCATAGTTGATGAATCGATAATGAAAATTTATTATCAACTAAATTATTAATCAGACGATATTGAAAATTTTCATTACCAACTTAACAGCAATAAGTCAGTTATAAAACTTTCATTATCGGCTTGACGGTTTTTATTGCCGACTCAATCATTGAGTCGGTAATGAATGTTTCTACACTAATAACATGCCGATTCGACCCTCCCACGACAAACGCTTTTACTATGGTATTGGCCATCGATGTCTCGGAAAGAAACGCCTGTTGTTTTCGGTATATAGCAATAGCACCAACCACAGCCCTAGCGATCTGATTCGCTGAGAATTGTGGTATGTAAAAGTTCTAATAATTGATTTATCTTTCGGAAGTCAAGTCGATAGTGGAAGGTGACAAATAGCCGGTTGGAGTGTCCTTTTGTTACCTTTATTGTTCCGTCGCAACCCGTAATGATTTTGCATTTTGCATCTCTCGTATTGAAATGATTACGGGTTAAATCGAAACCACTAATCAATCCAAAGTCTAATGTCTCACTCGGGATTCTCTCGATCTAATATCTCGTGGGGTGGATGCGCTCGATTCTGACCGTGATTCTAGGGATATCCATCGTGCTGAGGAAGCCGAGGTTGAAGACGACGAGTTTGGGTCGTCTGGGCTTCGGAGTGGGCCGAATTATGGGCCTAAGGTAGGGTCTGGATCAGAGCCCATATCAGCTTTAGAATCAACTAATTTTGTTGACGTTTCCGGGGGTCAGTCCTCCCCGTGAAAGGATGTTCTCGTGCAGTCAAAACGTGTGAGCCGTCCTCCTAAACACTTGACGGAGTTTTATACCCTACAGTGCAAGCCAAAGGTCTCTTTGGATCGCGAACGGTATATCCGTCTCGTCGATATTGGGATGCAAATTGAGCAAGTTAGAACCGGAAAAACTCAGGTCGTAGCATCGTCACAGGGCACTGACGCATGAACTTCAATTCGTGAATTGGCTGCCAAGAAGGATGCGAAGACTCGGCGTTAACCTCGGGTATCAAGGATTAGCGGGGGTTTTTTTTTTCTTCTGTGTTTTAATGTTCTTTGTTTTTTATTTTCTTTAAAAAGTTAGGCCTTTTGGCTCCCTTTGCTGAAGCCCCTTTAAAATCTTTGGTATTCACTTTGTCTCTTCTTGAAGCAGGACATTCTAATTTCACTTTGGAATTAGTCTTATTAATAAATTTTTCGAGCTTATAAAAAAATCAATCCAAACTCTAAGGTCAGTTTTTTGATCATTTTCTAATAGAAAAATGAACGAAAATAAAAATAAAATTGGATTGTTCTCTGAGAGCATCTTCAGTCGTAGATGGTTTGTTGACGGATCGGTGTTGATGGAGACGAAACGGTAGCGGTTCGTTGACGGATTGTTGGTGCACCGACGGCACTATTCGTTGGCGCCAACGATTAAGCCCAAAAAAGTGGTGTTTTTTTGTAAATTTATGTAAAACCCGTTTCGTTGAAAAGTGTGGTAAAGTGCAAACTGGAACGTCGAGGTGTGAAAGTGTAACAATTAAAGTTTGAGAAGGAAAAATCAAAAAAAAAAGGAAAAAGAAGAAGACAAAAAGAGCTGGGCTAGGAAGGGTACTGGACCGGGCCCATTCACAGTTTCGGCCGGCCCATTTCGAATGGTGCCCAAGGCCTGGCCCAAGAAGGTTCAGCTTTATAGTGGAGGAAACCCTAGATGGGGGTTACTGTTCACCTCCCCTGTTCCCTTCCTCTCTCTGCGCGTTTCCGAGCAGCGCTCGCCCCTCTGTCTTCCCTCTATCCAGATCGGCGCCGGCGACCGTGAGCTCGCCCTCCCTCTCCGGCCACCTTCGACCTCCTTCTCCACCTTCTTCTTCTCCCTCTTCTACTGCTCTCGCCGTGACCAAAACCCCCAACCTCGAAACCGTCTCTCTTCGTCCTCCTCGCCGTGTCGAAGCCTTCGCCCCTCTCGCAATCTCGCCGTGTCTGTGTCGGACAAACCAGCGGCGGTGAGTCCGATTCGCCGCCGGAGTCATCTTCCCCTCCAACTTCTTCGCCGGAAAACCGCGGGTTCTGAGCTCGTTTGGAGGTCAAGCACAGTCGGAGAGCATCGCCGGAGCTGAGGGTTCCAGATCTGGAACTCTCTCTCAACGGCGAGCTCGTTGGCCACCAGATCTGAACGGGAAGCCCGGGTTTGTCCCCCAAACGCCTCTCCCGTCGACACCCAGACCTTGACGCCGTCGCCGGAGCCAAACGAAGCCTCGGTCTCGTCTCAGCCGTCGTCGCCGGCAAAGATCGCCGGAACCCTAGCTCTCCCCTCCCTCCCCCGAACTGGACCGGACAATCAGGTTGGTCTTGGGCCTTGTGATTGGGCCTCGGATCTCTTCGGTTGGGCTTGGATCGGCAGAACTTGGGCCAGGTCCAGGTTTAAGGCCCGGGTCAGAAACCGGGTCTGGACCGGGCTCTGGTTCGGGTTTTGGGTCGGATCCGGGTCGGAGCCGGGTTGAACCAGTTTACAGTTTTATTATTTTTTTAAAATATGATCTAATAATCAAATTAACTTAATGTTTGACTTAAAATGGATAATTATGGAGTTTTGGACTTTTCTGAGGAACTTTGGACCTTTTCGGATCTGAGTAGACGTTTTATGTGTCAAACTTAGGCGGGACTTCGCCTGAGAGTGAAGACCTTGGACCCGAGCTAGAAAAGCAAAGATCACGCCGGGACCCGTGTGAAGAACTGAGTGACGACCACCGGGCTTATCATCAGAGTGTTGAGAGGACGACCTCGAGGTAGGGAAAGCCTTAACCTCTCGTTTATGATGCTTAGTATGCATGCTAGGCTAATAAAATCGGAAAGGTCCTAGAAATGCCTATAAGATGCGAATAACTAGCATTTTTGCCTTTCAATTACTAATACCCGGAAGTGTCTAGTTGTGAACGATTAGGATGCCAATCACTAGTGTAATTCGCTTTCAATACTTGGGAATTGATTGTCTGGTAGAGGAGTTTTGGCAAAGCCCTCGGATTAGTTGCGTGTTAGGATCACATGCTTGGTTGTTGATTGCTTAGTGGATAGGCTAAAGAGTCTAATGAAACTAGTGGAATTGCATGTATGAATGCTCTTTTGAAGGCTTTATGATTAGTTGATTACACTCGTACTTGCTCGTTGGTTGTATTCAAATGATTACTTGTTTTACTTGAGCGGTTGTTTGGAGCATCGAGTATGACTGGTTGTGCCGAGCGGTGCAATCAGGTGATCGATGACCCGGTGGTTCGAAACTGGTAAGTGAACGGTAAGTTGGGATTGTGTATTTGGTGTGCTATGGTTGCGTGATTCGTGTACTAGGGGTTGTGGTGAATTGGTGATGGTTGAGCCGTGTGTGGATTTGGATTGGTGATGGTTGAGCCGTGTGTGGACTTGGATTAGTGGTTGTTGAGCTTGTATTATTTCGTATTTCTGTTGAGTGCGTTATTCAAATATTAACTGTTTATTATTAAATTGCCCACGTGTGCGCTTCTTATGGGAGTATGGCCCTGGGTTCCCGAGGATCTAAAATCCCTTGGAGACGTTTCTGAGACTTCCGACGATATGTGCCCTGAAGGGTGTTTCCGATAGTCTCAATGATATGCGTCTCCTCTGGATTTGAGGGAAAATCCGAGAGGACACATAAGATGTGGATCGGAGGGTGGTGACTTCATGTGCCACGACATTGATCGGTTTATCTATTGCTTGTGATTGTTAGAGCTTTATATTAATTTCACTGATGGATCTACTCGTAACGTTATGAACTACTTGTTGACTGTGTTGGTGAATTATGGATCTTGTGGACGTGGCCGTTGATTCTTTGGAGTTTAAGGTTTACCTTATTATGTGTTTTCCCTACTGAGCGTAAGCTCACCCCTATGAGTCATTGTTGTGTTCACAGGCTTGTTTGAGGAGTAGAAGTTCGGGAGCTTCTCAGGGTGGGTGCGTGATAGAGACTTCGTACTTTTTATTTTTATTGCATTGAACCAAAACTTGTTGAGGTTTATTATTACACCCCTGGAGGGTTATCGTATTTTGAACTCGGTTTAATGGATTATTTTCATTATTGGAGATTTTCAGGAAGTTGTTGTTGATTTATCTTTTTGTTTATTGTCTTCTATTACTCGTCATGCCTCGGGTCTGGGCGATAACCGGATTTGGGGCGTGACAATTTATACCACCTACCTTTTGTAGTTCACTTACAAACAACAATTATACAAAAAATAAGAGACAAAATCATCGAATGCGAATATTATATCACCTTTTTTGTGTCATTTTACAAGTTTTGTAAAAAAACACCTTTGTGTTAGGATCTATGATAAAAAAAGAAGAAGAAGCGTAGAACGTCGTTAAGGCTTGCGAACGATCTTTTTGAGAGAATTACGATTCGGCGTTTTCTCTTTAATATATTCCTTTGAATTATATTATTCTAACATTTTTTTAATGAAATTCAATATTATCTATTCACCTTGTTTATATATCATTTGAGCTGCATGGTATATTTGTGTATGTGATTTTTTCGTTTTATAACATTTGAAAAACATTTATTCTTTTCGGTTTTTACCCGAAAAAACGTTGTTTTTCTCTATCAGTTATTATCTAAAAAATGTAATAAAATTTTATTTTTTGAATTTTAAAATAATAATAAAATCGACCCATTCTCGTCGTAATCGATAACATAATAAAATCATCAGTAGGACAAGGCAGATACTGCATTGACATACCAACAAAAGACAAAGCCACAACTACCATATGGGTCGGAGCATTATCTTACGTATATTCTAATTCTAATTGTTGTTTATTCTAATGATTCCGTTGGATTTATCGTCGGCATGGAAAAAAGATAGAAATAATATAACTCCAAAGAGAAGTGGTTACAACTTACAAATGGGTTCGTTCTTAACCTACACACGTCTTTGTTTATGCATGTTTTGGTTCGTTATACGAAAAACTACAAATACATATTCTGAAATTGACACGTTTGACCGATGATTACTTTGAAGTTTAAAAACTACTGATACATACGTTGAAGTTACAACTTGTAACTAGAATCCCCTTTCGTCAGCTAAAATGACAAAAATACCCTCAACTACACTTCAATAATTATTTTTAAAA
Source organism: Erodium maritimum (assembly GCA_963921825.1). Classification (NCBI taxonomy): domain Eukaryota; kingdom Viridiplantae; phylum Streptophyta; class Magnoliopsida; order Geraniales; family Geraniaceae; genus Erodium; species Erodium maritimum. The sequence continues at coordinate 155,268,561 of OY997588.1, forward strand.
AATTATTTAAAAATCACTTTTGTTATATATATATATATATATACTTATTAAATGACTTAATTTTTATTTAAAAAATCACTCCAGTTTTTTAAAAATAATTTAAAAAATCACCCAGGGTATTTTCGTCATTTTAGTTGACGGAAGGGGATCTAGTTATAAGTTGTAACTTCAGGGTATGCATCAGTAGTTTTTGAACTTCAGGATAATCACCGGTTAAACATGTCAACTTCAGGGTATACATTTATAGTTTACCCTTCCTTATAAAACAACCTAGTCAACCCCAATGATACCCCACGAACAGCAGGCCGTATACGAGAAAGACGAACTCGTCGCCCACCAGGCCCTAATTACGTCTTTATCCTCAACTACCATCCCACGAGTTTCTCCTGAGTCATGTAGCCTCCCCTACCCAGTATATGACGAGCCCTCATCCGAAGGGCGTTACGCTTTCAAGTACCTTAGTGAGACTTAGTCGAGACGTGAATGACTGCGCGCTCAACCACCCTATTAGTGGTCTAGTCGAAGACGACATATCGTTTTGTTATCGAGTTAACGAACAGGTCTCGACCATCCAATACCCTCACTCGTTTTCATTTACATTTCTCACTATTTCGACATTATCCTCCTTATTCTTCTTTTTATTCACTTATGTAGCCCCACATAGTGGCGGAGCCACATGGGCCCCAGGGGGCACGTGCCTCCTCAATTTTTTTTAAAAAAATTCGTACACGTTTTTTGTTTTTTTTTTCTTTTAAAAAAATACTCTTTAATTTCTTTTAATTTCGTAGTTGTGCCACCCTTAATTTTTTTACAATCACGTACTGTCACAGAAATTTTTTGATGTCCCTCACTGAAAAAGCTAACTCCACCACTAACTCTATTTAAATAAAATAATACGCGCCTTCTTTTTGCCCAAAACAAAAAAGAAATCACATAAAAATTTAAAATTTGTGAATCTACACTTTTTACTTTTTGGTCAAAGCTTTTTTGGTATCATAATTTTTTTAATCTATAACCTTGCTGTACGGTCACGAAACAAGTCCACCTGTTGTCCAACCCGACCGGGACGGAGGAGGCTCGCAGCGGCTGGACCCGGAGGAGCCTAAAAAAGACCAATAATGTGGTCTCTCAGCCAAACCCACATCCACCGCTATCGGTCAATGTTCAAAGCTCATGCACGTACTAAGGTCGGTCTCGTCTCGTACTCAGTACTATAATTAATCCCATAATTAATACTATAATTGGTCTGAGAGTGATTACTGTTCATTCCGAATCGAAAACGTGTGATTAGCTGCATGACCACAACCCGCTATTTCTGCGATGGTGTTGGCTCAATGTTCCTCCTTATTCTCTTCTATATCTTTCTTCGACCTCGAGTCTCGTGATTCAAAGCTCTCATTTGTCTGTCCTTTCGTTTTATTCGATTCTTTTAATCCCCTGATTTCGTGCGAGTTCTGAGCACTAGATTTTTCGATTGCCGCTCGTGTCGCCTGTTGATTTTTCTATCTGGGTCTTCGATTTTTTTTTTATTTTTTAATTCTGGGTTTCTATAAAGGAGGGTTTTTGGGTGTTGGAGGTTGATGTGTGTGTTGTTCTACCTGATTGGTACCGAGCTTAGAGCTTCTGGATTTGGTAGGTTCGTGATTGAGTTCTTCCCCAATCTCTTCTATGTCTTTGATTCTCGAAGTGTATGTGTTTTGGTGTGAAATCATGATATGGGTCGTTTGAATTTGGTGGGTTTTGAGCTGTTCCTTGCTTTGTGCTTATCTATGGCTTAGTTGATGAACAATGAAGCCATGGAGGAGCATTTACTGATTCTCAATGTTTTGTGTGTCCTTTTTGTGTGTTTTGTTGTCAAATCCTGATCTGGGTCATTTGAATCTATGTCAAATTCTCTGCATTTTGGTGGGTTTTGAACTGTTCATTGCTTTGTTCTAATCTATGCGAGTTTTGTTGTGAAATCATGATCTGGGTCATTTGAAACTATGTTAAATTCTCTGCATTTTGTGGGTTTGGGTGTAGAAGTTTGATGAGCTCTTCGAGCTTATTGGTACATAGCTTAGAGCTTCTCAATTTTGAATTTGGTAGGTTGTAAACTAATTTATGTTAAATTCTCTGCATTTGGTTGGTTTGGGTGTAAAAGATCGATGAGCTCTTCTGAGCTTATTGGTACATAGCATAGAGCTTCCAAATTTTGAACTTGGTAGGTTGTAAACTAATTTATGTTAAATTCTCTGCATTTGGTGGGTTTGGATGTAAAAGATTGATGAGCTCTTCTGAGCTTATTGGTACATAGCATAGAGCTTCCAAATTTTGAACTTGGTAGGTTGAGAAACTAATTTATGTTAAATTCTTTGCATTCGGTGGGTTTGGGTGTAAAAGATTGATGAGCTCTTCTGAGCTTATTGGTACGTAGCATAGTGCTTCCAAATTTTGAACTTGGTAGGTTGAGAAACTAATTTATGTTAAACTCTTTGCATTTGGTGGGTTTGGGTGTAAATGATTGATGAGCTCTTCTGAACTTATTGGTACATAGCATAGAGCTTCCAAATTTTGAACTTGGTTGGTTGAGAAAATAATTTATGTTAAATTCTCTGCATTTGGTGGGTTTGGGTGTAGAAGATTATAATTTATGGTAAATTCTCTGCATTTGGTGGGTTTGGGTGTAGAAGATTGATGAGCTCTTCGAGCTTATTGGTACATAGCGTAGAGCTTCCAAATTTTGAACTTGGCAGGTTGAGAAACTAATTTTTCCTCAATCTCTTCAGTTTCTGTTGGGTTCTACTTTTCCATGGAATTGGTTTTTTCTTCTTCTTTTGATCCTCAATGTTTTGTTGTGAAATCCTGATTTGGGTCATCTAAATCTATCTCAAATTATTTGCATTTGGTGACTTTTGAGCTGTTCCTTGTTTTGTGCTAATCTATGGCTTCATTGATGTCTCAGGGAATTTGAAATCCACTGTTCCAGTTCTCAAAGAAGATCTATTAGAAAGAAGCCTTAGAAAACAGTAGGAAAAGGGTCTTGCAGGACAAGAGAAGTCGGGGTTTTGTTCGGGTAGGAAAAGGCAAAATGGAAAATGGGTTTTATTCACCTTGGAAGAACGAAGAGTCTATGCAGTGGCTGGAAAATGTGGACGAGGAAAAGGAGTTGAATTTGACGAAATCTATGCCTACGATCCCTCATATTAGGACACCAAAGGAACCTATGGAGTTCTTGGCCAGGTCATGGAGTCTTTCAGCTTCAGATATCACCAAAGCTCTCTCTAAGAAACAACAATGTCTAGGTGATAGGAGCCCCAATGCAGTTCCTGAAGCAGTGCCACAACAGGTACTTGTCAAAATTTGCGTCTTTGTGTCATGAGTTCTTAAAATTACGAGGATAATGTTTATTGATGAGTAATGTGATAGAAACTACAATTTTCATGTGATAGTTCTTCAATTTTGCAATTTACTTCGCTCTCGTTTTAGACAAATGTCAAATATGCTCAAGTCAGTACTTGGAGATTTAATACACTGATTAGTACCTCTTTTTCTTTTCATGTTTAGCAGGCAGCGAAGCCCATAGTATCGATTAGTACCCGGAGATTAGGCTCATTTGGAAAATGGTTTCACAAGGATTTAAGTAACCTTACAGTGAAGAAAGACAAAATGCGAGTAGAGAATGCTCGGATCCATTCAGCAGTCTCCATAGCAGGACTAGCTGCAGCTTTGGCAGCTGTTGCTGCTACTCAAAAAGCTAATGGCCCGGGATCAAAAATGGACTTGGCTTTAGCCTCGGCCACTGAGCTCTTGGCATCGCATTGCCTTGAACTAGCTGATGCATCGGGGGCTGATCATGATAGGCTGGACTCAGTTGTGAGATCTGCAGTGGATGTTCAGACTGCTGGTGATCTATTGACTCTTACAGCTGCTGCAGCAACAGGTAATAATTACTCTCTAAATATTTAAATGTTACCATCTTATATCATCGTGCTTCTTTTAACTTCTGTTTTTGGTTGAATCAGCTTTGCGAGGAGAAGCTGCGCTGAAAGCAAGATTTCCAAAAGAACCGAAGAAGAATGCAACAATAAGTCCTTATGATCGGTGTGTTACAGAGAAACAATATGTTACTGCTGTGCAAAGTCAACTTCAGGAACAAAGTCCTCTGGTACCGGTAGTTGGAGAGCTATTGCAACTCACACAAAAAGGTATGGCTAGTTAATAATTATGCATTGATTCTGATTGGCTGTAATCAACATTATTGCTTCTGCCCGGATCAATTGCAAAGTACAGACTATGCTGATCTTACATTCTACAGATACTCTCACAAAAATACTCTAATCTTGTCACATTTCTCACTCAACTACATTGACTTCCAAATTTTCTCACTTTACTCTATTTTGGTAATTAATGATAAAAATACCCTCCATTAATTTTAAAACTTTCAAAATGATGCCACCGCTCAATTTTGCCCAAGTTCCCTGAATTGATTTAGGGGTATTTTTGTCATTTATTACCAAAATAGAGTAAATGATTTTTTTCCGAAGTCTAGTATAGTTGAGTGAGAAAATTCACTGTAATTTTGTGAGATTATCCCTACATTCTATTACAGGTCATCTTGAAATTTGGATATGTATTGGTTATTTTGGAGGTGATCCAATTGGTAATGGCTTAAACTAATGTAAAATGTGATCAAAATTAGGTTTTGCTTCATTTTGTGCCTCGCGTGTTGATAAATATCCCGTTAAGCCTTTATGATGGGTTTGATTCATCCTAGTTTTCTATAGTTTAGAGTCTTCAACCAAGCTCTATCTTGCTGTTCTTTCCAACCCATGTGTGATCTTTGAGTTTCATCGAGCATTTCCTAACTTTCTTGTTTCGATCCTCAGGAGTCTTGCAATGGAAGAACGTATCGGTCTACACCAACAAAAGATCTCAGGTCATGGTTAAGGTCAAGAGCAAAAAGGCAGGAGGGGCCTTCTCCAAGAAGAACAAATGTAAGCAAGACTACCAAAATGTCCAATTCGCCATTTTCTTCTCTGTTTTCTCCGGTTTTTAAGTCAAATCTATATTTATTTTTTCAGGCATTGTTTATGGAGTATGCGATGAAACCTCGGCTTGGCCGTACCGAAAAGAGAGGGAGAGCTCTGAAGAAATATACTTTGGGCTCAAGACTGCACAAGGTCTCATGGAGTTCAAGTGTAAGAACAAGGTCCACAAGCAGAGCTGGGTTGATGGTGTTAGAGATTTGTTGTGTCAAGCTAGTTGCATAGAAGCAACTGGGCACACACTGGACTTTTTGAGTGTTTGTGATAGTGTATGATCCTTTTGTTTGTTCATGTGTATTTAAAGTAAAGAGAAAGTTCCTATAATGCATATCCTTTCGACTTTGGGTTAATTGTCAAAAACTACCCTAAAATATCGTCCACAAACGAAAGAATACCTAAAGTTTTGTCCACTGGTTTTCGTTAATTGTCAAAAACTACCCTAAAGTATTGCCCACACAACTATAGAATGCATTATGAATTTCCCACACAACTTTAGTATGCATTATGTATTGCCCACAAATCTATTGAATCCATGAACTGCCTTAGACATTCATCGAAGTTTTCCTCTGTTACGTTTTTCTAACAGATGTCGGTGGACAAAACTCTAGTGTAGCCTTAAAAGTGTGGACAATATTTTAGGGTAGTTTTTGACAATTAGCCTTTCGACTTTTATTAACACAAACTAACTGTGAATGTCATCTGTTTGTAAAAACAGACAGCCACCATTCATTTAGCCGTATAAAACAAGGGTTTCTGTTGAATCGGAGCAACACTGTCAGTGATTGCAAAAACTACCCTTCACCTTTGCAAAGTTCTTCTCAAAAACACCCCCCCTAAAAAAAAGGCCGTTGGTACGATACAATAGGCTTCAATATACCAGAACAGTGTGATTTGTTGTTTTATAATAGGCTTCAATATTATTTTCTTTTGTAAATAAATCATGTTGAATTTTCTTGGGTTTTAAAATGAAAGGCCAAAATCTGATTATGAGGCTGGACACGCAGAATAATCATCAAGCCTCTAGCAATTAGCTCACATATCATAAGATTGAAGCTGCTGATTAAAATTAATAGTTGATACTTTTTTTAGGGATAATTGTACCTTATGTTATGAATTATTATTAATTCATAGTCTTCTTTTTAATAATAGACAAAAACTATCATGAACTTATACTTTTGTCCCATTTTGTGCTTTACCATTTTTTTTCTTCAATTATTACTCTGGACTTTTTGAATGCTTTTGATATTAGTGTATGATCCCTTTTTTCCATATGTAGCTAAACAGAATATAAGGAAAAAAAGGGATAGATTACAAAATCATTATAATAGACTTTCACTATTATCTTCTTTTGTAACTATATTATGTTGAATTTTCTTGAGATTAATTTCCAAAATAAAAGGTTAAACCTGAAAAAACCTTATTAAGCATTATCAACTACCTCATGTATCATAAGAGAGAAAACAAAAACTAAATTTGAATTTGAATAATTTACAGTGTAAATTAATGTTAATTGAATAATTCAAATAAGCAAGTCTAGCTTCATCTCTTCTCTATTTCTCAGAACACTACAGTCTTGTTTCCTTCATAAGGTAATACTCGGAGCTCACAATAGGACTTTATGGCATTTACAAGGCAATGCTTCTCAAGGGTTTCGGATTTCTTCACAAAGCTCTGCAAGTTATCCCTGTGGGAGACTCTCTCAACCTGCAAATTAACTCAACATGAGCTTGATGATAGATTGAAGGGTTCATTAACTTCTAAATTATGTATACAATGAACGATAAACTTGATGAAAACGGTAGGATAATTACTCTGGTTGATGAAGCAATTCGAGATTTTCAAAGACAATAGAGATAATTGCAAAAAAGTACCCTGAAGTGTTCATTTTTTACAACTTGTAGCCCTCTTATTTGATGATTACAAAAAAAGTCCAATGAACTTGTCTCATATATAATGACAATTTTACTCTTACAATTTAGTTTTAAAAAATAATCAGTAAAAAAGAAAAAAAATCCAAAATTTTCTTTCTCTTTGCACCGTAGAAAGAGAAAAAATAAGGGATATGAAAAATTGGATTTTTTTTCTTTGATTATTCTTTTTTTAAATTTAAATTTCCAAGGGTAAAATAATCATTTATAAATAAATTTATACAAAGTGCAACAAAAAGACAAGCTCAAGGCTCTTTTTTGCAATGATCAAAGAAAAGGTATACAAGTTGCAAAAAGTGAATACAATAGGGTACTTTTTTGCAATTACCCCTACACAATATACTAATATTTTTTTCAGAAAAAAATGCCAAATTGTGTCTTCACTTTTATCGATCTTTAGTGACTTTATACTTCATCATCGAAGTTTTTGAATCGAATAAAGGAATAGAAATGAGCAAGTACAGTCAAAGCAAAGATGAAGCACAATTGCACTTCCAAATGCAGAAAATTCAACACAGGGATGATCAGAAATCAACATAATAGGAAAAAACCGAAAAGAAAAAAAAAGGTAACAAGAATAAATAATTACCATCTGCTCAATGATAGGTCCTTCGTCGAGTTCTTCCGTCACAAAATGAGCTGTTGCACCAATTAGTTTCACACCTGCCTCATAGGCCTGCAAAAATAATCTATCGAATTATACATGGATGGAATGTCGTGGAAGAAGCTTTGAATGGTCAGATGAATTAAATTTGGGTTGATTGTCAAAAACTACCCTAAAGTATTGTCCACAAACGAAAGCATACCTAAACTTTTGCCCACGCTTTTAGGCTACACTAAAGTTTTGTCCACCGACTTCCGTGAGAAAAACGTAACAGGTTAATTGTCAAAAACTATATAATGCATTATGAATTGCCCACACATCTTTAAAATGCATTACGTATTGCCCACAAATCTATTGAATCTGCGAAGAACTGCCCAGACCATTCATTCTGAATATTCATCACAGTTTCTCCCTGTTACGTTTTTCTAACGGAAGTCAGTGGACAAAACTTTAGGTATGTTTTCGTTTGTGGACAATACTTTAGGGTAGTTTTTGACAATTAACCCATTAAATTTCTATTATCTGTAAAGACGAAAGGAAAATCAAACCTGCTTAGAAGGATGTCCACCCTTGAATGATGGCAAAAGGCCATGGTGAATGTTGATTATATCCTTCCCATAGCTCTGTAAGAACTTAGCAGATAATATCTGTACGAATAATTGGATTTGTTGATTTAGTGAGAGGCTCCAAGATCATCACACCCTTCATCCCACAATGAGTGCTTTATTTGATTTTTAGGTCAGTTGCATGTAGCTACCTTTATGAATTGCTCACGAACACATGAACCTATAGTAAACTTTCAACAAACACATGACTACCCCAACGAATTGTCATGAATCACCATCGTATAAAAACGGAAACCATCAATTTTTTTTTACGTCACCTGACTACTTGAGTGTAAATTTCAAAATATATCAAAACTACTTATTCTCACACTTTACTTTTCCGATTTTAATTTAATTTCGTTTGTGAAATCCTCCACGGAATCATATTGAAATCAAAAGAGTAAAGGATGGGAATGAGTAGTTTTGGGATATTTAATTTTTTTGAATTCATGCGACAAAAAAAATAAAATAAAAGATTGACAGTAGCATGTGTCTGGAAATTAATCATGGATCCAGGTGAGCAATTGATAAAGGTAGTTATGCGCAATTAACCCTTGATTTATGTTGTTGCAAAAATTAACGATGAGTGAAGTTATGAATTGATTTCCCATAACCTACGACTAAGTGCTAATCCACTAATTGATGGTAACTAACTAATGAGAAGCATTTTATAGATATTTTACACATAATTAACTTCATAAGAAGGAAAGTGGACACTCATTTTAGGACTCAGGTAGGATTTGTTTCTAAATTTATAATTTGCTAACTTTTGGGCTGAATGGACAAGAGGAACAATCATTTTGATAATAAACTAATTAGCAATAGTAATATCCGGATCAAAACCAAAATAATAGACAACACAGTGGAACACGGGAGATAATAAACTGGTGTACCTGCATGTACCTGGCAAGTACCAAGAAGTCGGTGTTTTGAATCAATTCCAACATCTCATCTTCTCTTTTGTTCTCTTTAGTTGTTCGCAAATGATAATAAGGAATGCCAAGCCTTTCAAGATATCGAATAACATGGGTGTTTGGAGCTCTATCGTGATTACTGTTTACAATGCATTAAAGACTATAATCAACGTTTCAAAAATCGATCAAATCATCGAATACAGAAACATTATCGAAATTTGACCTTATCACACAAGTAATGTCAACTGGAACTCTTCCGTCCTGCCACCCATGCAACAAATCAACCAGGCAATGATCCTGAAGGGGAAAAAAGGTTTTGAAATGCAAATTTTGAAACAAAATGAACAGAATATATAACGAATTATACCTGTTTTGAAGCAAGGACAGCAATCTTATATTTGGGATCCAGATATGGAACCCGAACAACAGATCTCATTGCATTGAACATTTTTCCCAGTTTGAGGAAGTCCTCATCCATTTGTGCCCTTGGCCATTTAACAGGGTCGAAGACAAACTCACTGCAAAATGCAACACTAAATTTGGATAGAAGCATTTCTAACTGCATAAGAAAGAAAAAAAGTACGGGATTGTTGGAGCCAACCCAATATCACCTACTCATACAAAATGAAAGATGATAAACATAAACAACCCATATTCTAAAAACCAAGCTTTGCCACAAGAAAAACATACACGAATCTATAAACAAACAGTAGTACTTAAAAGGGATAATTGCAATAACTTGAGGTGACCTATGTGTGTTTTGCAAATACTATCGTTGAACTTTTATTTTTTTGGCAAATGATATCCCCTAACCACTTTCCGTCTGCAAATTCGTTATCTTTAACATAAACTAGTCATGTATTTTTTTTCAAATCAATTTTTTAAATGACAGTTTTGCCCTTTAAATTATACCTGTTTTGCAATTTGGAACCTTGTGTGCACACTGGTATTTTCGACTTTTTGCAAAAAACTTAACCCGTTATCGGTATCAAGCGGAAAATAGTTGGGGGATGTCATTTGCAAAAAAAAGTTCACCGATAGTATTTGCAAAACGTGCATAGTTCACCGCAAGTTTTTGCTATCCTCCCTACTTAAAACACGAAAGTTCACACAGATGAAATAGAAGAAATCTATAGCAAAAAGAAATTCATAACCAAACTGATTGTCAGACTCATTAGATTTAGATCATCAAACTTCAATTCTATCTGATATATGAATCTGTAAAATGATAGAATATGGAGTCTAAGCACAATATGAAGCTCCAAACTATGTGTTTCAACTAAAAGGTTGTAAATTTTGAGACCCACCAATCCAAAATCCAAATTGAATTAGCAATCAAGATACAAAACTATCATAACAAAGCAATTAATACAAAGGCAATGCAATCTGAAATGAATAAACAAACAAAAATAAATATGCAATCCAATATAGAGTTAATTACCTTTAGTACCCCTTTTCTATTGGTAACACTCTTTTAGTACCATGATGTATTGGTAACGCTCTGGATAAAATTTTGGTCAAGTTTACGCCATTTTGATGATATGTGACCAATTCTAAGGGGAATTAAATGTTCTGTTATCAATACGTAAGGGGTATTAAATGATATGTGACCAATTTATAAAGGTACTGAATAACAGTTTACAAAAAGGAGGGACTATTGAACGTTACAAAACGCAGGGTACAAAAGTTATGTTAACCCTAGAGTCAATCCCCAAACAAATTAAACTAGAGAAGAAAAGTACCTTCTGGAGTAAAATACATGTTTACTCTCCGGAACAAAAACATCGGCATTGAGTATGTTTCCACCTCTCGAAGCAATGCAATCCGATAGCTTCGCGACGATCCCGACTGCATCCTACAACAAAATCGATTCAATTTCCAATCTCAGAAATCCGAAGACGCATACTACTTTCGATCGGAATTTCCCTTCCATTCGTTTCAGTTGTGCATTTTCTCACCAACCAAACAGGAGGTAACGGGGCGAAAACAGAAGTGAGGCAAGAGAATCATCGTGAAAGAGCAGCGAGGACTTACGGGGCAGTGGAAGACGTGGATTCCATGGGCGAGAGAGGAAGACGAGTACGGTGAGGACTGCCGAGGGAAATACTGGGATTTGAAGGGCCTGTTTGCAAATCTCAGAACATCGGGGACTCTCCGGCGAATAAGAAAACTCATTCCTACGTTCCTCAGTGTTTGTGCAGCTTACAGAGCCACCCCCACCCACTATTTGGGAGCTGGCATCATCTCCCATTTCAAAGCTCGTGCCGATGAAGATATAACAATCAAAACGACGACGTTTGCTGTCTGTCTAGGCTGGCCACGTGGGATGGGAAAGTGAATCTTTTCATAGCATCTCTAACCCTGGTGGTAAAATCGACGATAAGGCGTTGGCAGGGGGAAAACGTCGGCATTATGCTGGCGTTTTGTCAACGGTAAACCGACGTTTCGTTGCTGGCGATAAGGGATGGTGGCAAGCTTACAATCGACACGAACCGTCGACAGTGGAAAATTTGTGAAGAAAATAACACGAATAGTCAGCACCAACAACCTAGCATTGGAGGTTGCTGACTATTCATGCTGCCTGTTGGGTGAGAGAGGACTGAAATATTATTTTTTTAATCGAACAATCAGCACAAACAGTCAACACCAATAGACTAGTATTGAAGATGCTCTTCGATTACATGAGTGTTTATGGACGGATATCTGTACATAAGGAGGGGATTTTTATTTGTTTGCATGGATTTGGATTTTTGTGATCCTTGATTCGTTTATGACAAATAAATACATGGTGGATTTCATTTTCAAAATATGTATGTGGATCGGACACAATTCATGTGACCTACAAACTGTATATCAAAACTTATGATGAAAATTAAGTTTTAGAAAAAAACTAATATCATGTCTTTATTTAAACAATTTTCATACATATGTTTATAAAACAAAGATACTACACCTAGATTTATTACATTTTTTTTTCATGGCTAATAATGGACTTTGCAATATGGTTGACTGGACTTTATGTATGAAATTAAGTTTGGTACATTATATGGACCGCTGAATCATCCACAAATCTATCTATCTTAATTTGTAATCCGATTACATTATTAAAAAATAATAAGATTCGATTCTCTAACTACTATCCATCCACTCATATACGGATGAATAACGAACCCAAACACCAAATGTTTTGTTTAGCACCCCTACTGGGCCTCACAATCCTATTGGACCGGCCCATCAGTTAAACCATTGGATCATGGCCCAGTACGATAGAGTGCACGTGGCAAAATCTGGGAGAGTAACCGAAACAACTGGACGAATCTCACCGGAGCATTGAGAGACTCTGAGGAGCGACCTTGCTTTGGTCAGGTTGACACCAGGAACAGAGAGCAATCCAGACCCGATCCTCTCCAGTTCCCACTCCACAGACTCGGAGAATCGTCTTCTTCAACCTCCTCAGAGCTACATTCTTCGCAGATGCCTGTAAGTCTCTCTCCTCTCTCTGTAGAAACTCGATCCAGATCTCACGCAAGGGGGCTACATAGGGTTAGGCGCGATTTGATTTTTTTCACTGTAAATTCTGATTCGGTTTTAGCTTTCTGGATTCGAATCGTGCAGCTCAGGAGGGTTTTAGAGGTGGAACCGCCGAGCCCGCTCAGGTACTTACTCGGAGCAGCAATCATGATGATCGGAGTGGTGTTGCCCGTTGGATACATGATGTTCCGCAACAAGCGCGTGTCTTCTTCCTCCTCATACTCCAAACAGACGTAGGTGTGCCTTTTTTATGTTTCGAGAATTCATTTGTTGGATCTGGAGTTCGGGAATCGAATATGTTTGTAAATTCTGCTTTCTTTTTTGTTTGATTTGATTTTTGATGTGATTGTTGAAATCTTAGCTGTTTATTTCCAGTAGCATAAATGTTTGGCTCTCCAGGAAGCAAATCATTTGGATCTGCATAATTTAGTGAAATCTGCTAGAATAAGTTATAAAATTCGGTAATAAGATGCTATTTTTTACAGACATAGATGTAGGTTCCTTGGTCTCTATTGAAACTTCATGGGGTTTTTCGATGTCCTGACCTCCACCTTCTGTTTATTACTAAATCCTAACCCAAGCAAACGTTACCGCAACCTATTGCATTTTCCGTCCTCAAGTTTAACGATCGTTTATTGAGTGACAGGAAAAGTTGATAGGTCAGGGTTATGATTTGAGAATAAACGAAAGGTCTACGTTATGACATCAAGTCTTTTCATGCAATTTTAGGAAAGTCTTAGAGCACGTGACAAGCATGTGACTGATATTTTACGGAATCAGTCACACTTAACAGATTTTGATACATTTTGAGAATTAATTGGTGAAAACCTGTTACTATCTAATAATTTTCATACGTCTGGGTTATGATTTAGTAATTGACCTTAGTACAGTGCGGTGACATAGAGTTGTTTCTTCTAAAATTTCCGCTTTGGATAGTTTGTATGTTAGATATAAAAATTCTAGGGAAAACCTCATTTCTGGCTGATGTATTTGACATTGCTTTCGTGTCTATACTGTGCGGGACCTTCATTTTCAAGTCATATCATTGACCTTTTTAAATTTTCAAGACTTGCCAGTGACTTTTAGTTAATTTTCAAAAAGTGACGTGTGGTTTTGAAAATATCAGCGTTATCTTTAACAAATTTTTGTCATTTTTTGAAAATTAGATAAAGTCATTGATAAGACTTGAAAATGAAGGTCGCACACATTTAAGAAATGAAAAGCGACCTTTTCCCTCAGGTCGGAGTGGTATTTATCCCAAAATTCTATTTTGTTTTCCAGAAAAAAGAAGTGGGAATATGATTATCTGTAAACTAGAGTGACAAATAGCATTAATCTTGTTTCTCTTCTTCCTTTTCTGTTAATTCAATTGATTAAGCAACCTGGTGCCAAACTCTACCCTCTATTCTTGCCTGTCAATAATCTGTTCTGTAACTAGTAACAATCATGACATGTTAGTTCAAAACTTGTAGAATATGCTAAATCGGATGACAACTGATCTTACAATGTGTGTTGGGTTGGTATATCAGGAACAAAGTTTTGATATAGAGACATTTGGAAGATCAAATTTGCGGGTTTTCAAGTACAGGAGAGATGAAGAAAAGATGCCCTTAACAGATCGCCCGAGTACAAATGTAAAGCCATTGAAATCATATGTTGGTACTTTACTACTCTAATTGTGTTTATAGATTGATATGGATGCAGTTAGTTTCATTTCTCAATTTGGTTTTGAATTGTGAGGGATGGATTTTTTGTTCCCACCATTGGTTTAGATGGAAGTAAGAATTTTGTTTTCCTGCTTTCCTAACTGCCTTTCCAGGAATAAATTGTGTTCTTGCCTATTTTGTATCTCTGGTGTTTTTTCTTCAGCTTGAGTTTAATTCTCTATATAAATTAGAACCCTTCATAGTATTTCGTTAATCTGAGTCTCTCCCTCAAAGGTCTCACATTAGCCGTGGGGCCTCAAGGAGTGAGTGATCCTGACTTCAGTTCTCTACTCTTTTTGAGGCCACAGTTGCAAGCTGGGTTTCATGAGACATTGGTTGACTCGAAGTGTTTAAGTGTGCTTTCCCATGTTGACAAGGGTCTGTAGGTGCTCTATTAGACTCATGTACCCGTGATTTGTCAGAAAACATAACAAAAACACGGTGTGTGGTAGGATATGATATCCCCTTTGTTTTCGTTCTGTTTTTACTGTTTGATTATTATTTTTCTCTTCTTGGCAATATCTTAGATAGTTTGTGCCTAGTTAAGGGCTATGCTGATATGTTAGGATGTATCGATCATTGACAAGGAACTTGTAGTGGAAAACACACTTTGCTATCCCATTTCATGTTCTGGAGATGGTCAGGGAAGGGAATGATTGTTAGGATCAGGCTTGTGCATTGTCGTTTTGGGGATTGTTGGTCGGGTGATAATTCTAGCCCCATGTTATGATGTGTTTTAGCATTTAGATGTATAGCAATAACTGGGACTGCTCTATTGTAGTTTTCGTTTCACATCGAAATATCATTTTGAGTGTGGATTTAAACTAGAAGAGGGCCTACATTGGACTGTTCTTGATGTTAGGTATCATTTTCAGAGCTGTGAAAAGCTGACCTTATGAGATAGAATCATCAGAACTCTAACTGTAACCTCATTTCCGTTCTCAAGTGCGGCCCCTATGTCTTCTGGTTCGTAAACCTGTGCCTATTGGTACATCTCAAGCAGGTCAACCCAAGTGGGCTTATGGGTACATTTGTGCTTAGATCTGGTACAATGAGAAACTGATCTTAAGGTCTGGTTCAATGAAGTTCTGCATGTAATGTTTGTCATGTAAATACTGGATTTCTTCAGGTATTATTGTTGCTGCAACTAGAGTTTAGATTCGAAACTCTTCCTTTATTGGTGTCATGAAGTACTATTGTTGCTACAATTCTTTTTATGCTTTACAAAAGCGGCATGAAGTATAAGAAGGAAACAATCAAACCAAGAATGGAATTCAACATGAAACTAGAAGGCCCCAAAAGCCAGAAAAACAAACAAATAAATAATCAGTCGTACTATCCAGACCTGATTCTTGATTTGTACCATAAAAACAATTTGTATCGAGTGCGATCTTATAAGATTTTAGCTTGGATTACAGTTACATAAAGGAGTGACTCGCAAATGCTGAAAATAATTATTATCTTGAGTGACTTAAAGAGGCTGAAAAGAATCAATAGCTCATGAAATGCTTACTTAATCAGAGTGTAGACTCACACACATGTCAATTTAGCTATAAAACTATCAGAGAATCATTTAGGTTGATCAACTATATTAGTCGGCCTTAGTTTAGTTACTATAATGGTTTGTAGTCTTATTTTTTGATAACTACGACAATTATCTTGAATGTTGTTGTAAAACTCATGCTCACAATGTATTGAGAATCTCATCCCGAAAAGATGTTGTAAGGCGAGTTGTGGAACCAACACCGAAATAGCCTAATAAACACGAACTTAAAAAGATTATAGTTTATGTGTCGATCACCACATAAATAAATAAAACACTTAAAATTTGTGAGGTGAAATGAAAGAGAATATGATTTTTTTTTTCACTCAAGTCTTGTTTACATATTCATATCAATAATACCTAATAACTTGCCACGTAACTTATACATCAAAAAGTGATAATATACATATTATGGTAGCTATACGTGACATTCACATGTCATTTTCTCCACAAACTTGTCTTTTTAGTTTTTTATTGTAATATCGTTTCAAAAAAAAGTTTTATTGTAATATAAATTTGTTTTAATATAACGATTCATTATTTTTCTAATTTTAAAATAAAATAATAATAATTAAATACAAAATATATAAATTTTCATATCTTATATTTTAAAAATGATTTTTTTAAATATAAATGACAAGGATGAAATCGTTATTGACATACAAAAATAAAAAAATAAGTTTTTTTTGAGAGAAATGCTATTGTATTAATTTTCGGCAACAATGATATGTTGAAGAGGCTCGGGGACATGACCCCCTTGCCAATCCCAGACAAGGTTAGAACAAGCCGCCCTGGCAAGCCAGTGAGCTGCTTTGTTCGCTGTCCGCTTTACAAATTCGAACTGCACGCACTCGAGTTTAGATAAAAGGGAAAAACAATCTGTAACGATCGTCCCCAGAGGTGAAGGCAGCCCCCCACCTATTTTGATCATATCCACTATGACCTTACAATCACTTCGAACCACCGTTCTTTGGAACGGGTATTGTTGGAGCCACATCAGCGCTTCCCGAATCGCAAACGCTTCCACTAGTCCCGGGTTCTGGGCCCCATGGAATGAAGTAAATCGAGCTCCCCTGAGATGCCCCATGTCGTCTCTACAATACTCTTTTAATATCTGAAGTTTCTGCTGCTAAACGTATTATGCTTCCGGACGAGTGCGCATCATAAGCAAAGCACGCATCCCGTGCACTTTAAGCACCAGTAAGAGAGCGTCTCTATAAAAACAGAACCCAGCTCTGCTTGGCGCGCATTATATCACTCCCCCCTCTTAACTCTAGGTAGGTCTTCTCAGCTCTCACTCTCTCAGTCTCAGTGCACGAAAATGGAAGACGACGGAGAGAGATCGAACTTCGTGATCGGTATGATCGAGAACAGAGCCAAGGAGGTAGCATCTTCATCTTTCTCACTCCCTCTCTCAATCACTTAGCTCTTGTTCGATTCCCGAGAAAATATAGGAAATGCGATTGAGCTGACAAATGTTTAGTTTATTTCTATATTTCATGAAGTTGTTTCCAGACACTCGCTTACTTCAATCGTGTTTTCTTCCGTATGCGCGAAATAGATATGCGGCGTAATTAGAAAATCTAGATTTCTGTTTGGTTTTCTCGATTTTTCTTTACGATCGAACTCACTGGAGGATCTTTTTATATTCAATATTTTCATCTGTGGATGATCGGAGCGAAATTAATACTGAAATGGAGCTGTATATTAATGTTAAATCAGTTGATGCCGTGTATATTTGCAAATTTGGTGTGGCTTCTGGGATTAGATTTGATCAGTTACTTGTTCAAAGATATAATTAATTTTCTAGATGAATTTTCACTTTCTTAGTGTGATTTGGGTGTATTTTCCTTGGTTGCTTGTAACGAGTAGTTGAATTTCTTCAATTTTACTATTTAAAAAAAAAAACAATTCTGTAAGTTCTGAATCTTCATGTTATTAAAAAGTTTTGCTACGAAGATTGTAATGATATGTTAGTGATATACATAGGATCTAGTTTTGAAAAAGATGTTTGTCTCTAGATTCCACTTCCATGTAAGTGTTATTTGCAAATAATGTACAATTAGGAATTGTAAAGTTGACCTCAGTGACAATTGAGATTTACAATGAGCTATTGGCACCTATTTCGGGACAGGTTGGAGTGGCTGCTCTTGACTTAAGGTCAGCCTCGCTGCATCTTTCTCAATACATTGAAACTAGCAGCTCGTATCAGAATACAAAAACTTTGCTACATTTCTACGACCCCATGGCGATCATCGTTCCTCCAAACAAGCTGGCACCTGATGGTATGCTTGGAGTTTCAGAACTGGTTGATAGATTTTATGGTACATTCAAGAAGGTGATGTTTCCGAACAACCAGGAATTTACATCTTGTTTGTTTTCGATGTTTATGTGCCAAATGAACTAATGTTATTCTTTTTTCTGCAGGTTGTAATGGCACGCGGATGCTTTGATGACACAAAGGTTATATAACTTCCATCTGTGTTACAATTGTTTTAGCATTTGGATGCTAACACTATCTCTTTGCTGGTGGTGTGATTAAACATTCCAGGGTGCTGTGCTGATTAAAAATTTAGCAGCGAAAGAATCTTCAGTTCTTGGTTTGGATACTTATTACAAGCAATATTATCTTTGC
This sequence comes from Erodium maritimum, assembly GCA_963921825.1. NCBI lineage: Eukaryota > Viridiplantae > Streptophyta > Magnoliopsida > Geraniales > Geraniaceae > Erodium > Erodium maritimum. The sequence goes on from OY997588.1 coordinate 155,287,054, forward strand.
CTGGCTGCTGCTTCTGCTACAATTAAGTGGTAGTCTCAGAACTTGTTATTATGTTAGTGGCAGTGTTTTCATCCTCAGTTAACATTGCACAGCTGAAACGTATATTTAAACTAAATCATGTACAGGACAGAAGCTGAGAAAGGGGTCATCATCACTAACCATTCCATATCGGTATTTGTTTCATTATGCATGTTTATTTCCTACTTCATAGATACGTCAGAAGCAAAATCAGTAGTTATTCCGTCATCAACCTTTTCGTGTTGTCTAATACTGTGATTGCTCATGGAAAACCATACTCAGTTAACACTTCCACTGCTTGGGCTAGATCATGCATCTTCCTTTTACTTTCCCGACACGCAAAACTCTTTAATCTCTCAGTTTGCAGCGCAGACACACACATGAATATTTAGATCTAGGTTACATCGATCATATCTGCCTTGCAACAAGTACATTGTATGCAGGGATGCAATTTCTTATAATTAATCAGTGGCATTGTTTATCTTCTATCTGAGTACAGTGCTGCCACTGACTACTAAGACATCTAACTGTGGCTGACATGAATCTCTAATTGTTGACTTGTAGTTTTTATCCAATAGACTTTTTCACTTATTTTCTCTACCATTCAACTGTTCTCTATTCTCCTTAGCTTAATATTACTATAGAATATACCCAGTCAGCATTATTGAATTTTTCCTTGTAATTGTATTCTCAGATGTAGGATTGAAATTGTCATTTTAAATCTTGAGAACTCGTGCCTGCATGAAAGTTGTAGCTATCCTGTAGATTTTTATTTACAAATGAGTGTCATATGTTGTATTCAACCTACGCAGCTTTTGTTGATGACCCTGTTAATATTTACATAATGTATACCCAGGTTACTTTTAATGGATCATTTGACCACATGAACATAGACGCTACCAGGTAACCTCTCCATTCCGCAGAAATATCTTAGCAAGCTTTTGCCTGATATCTTTGACACCAAATTTTTGTATATATGATATGTGATGGTATAGTGTCCAGAACTTGGAAATCATGGAGCCATTTCATTCTACCCTTTTGGGCACTAACAACAAAAAAAGAAGTTTGTTCCATATGTTGAAGACAACAAAAACAATTGGAGGGTATGTAATGGCAATTGAAGTTGCGAATGCACCACATCATGTAATTTATTTGCTACGTTTTTTAGTCTTAACTATTCATTTTAGAAATTTCTTTTCTTCTCATTGATACTCCTCTACAATCATTCCTATCTTCTGTCTCCCTTTCTCCATAAAAGTCTTCACTTGACAAAATATATTATTTGTTCTTTAGGACTAGGCTTCTACGTGCTAATCTGCTGCAGCCTCTGAAAGATATTGAAACTATCAATGCTCGCCTTGATTGTCTGGTTGGTCTCAAAACATTGTTATACCTGGCATTGTTTTTTTTCCCAAGCATATAGCCTTTCCATGATTTTTATGTACCCTAATTCATCTCTTTATTATCGTCTCTAGGACGAACTGATGAGCAATGAACATCTCTTTTTTGGACTTTCCCAAGTCTTACGCAAGTTCCCTAAAGAGACTGGTAAGAAATAACCAAAGAAATCATCGAAACCAAAAATGGTAGACCTATTTATTAATTGTTTTGATTATCTGCTTTAATCTGTTGGTATTAACTGAAAGGGGAATTTTCCCTGCTCTCATTCAGATAGAGTTCTTTGCCACTTCTGCTTCAAGCCAAGAAAAGTTACTAATGAAGTTGTGGGTGTCAATGATTCAAGAAAGAGCCAAATGTTAATAGCAAGCATTATTCTTCTTAAAACTGCTTTGGATGCCTTGCCTTTACTATCTACGGTAATTTTTATTCTTCTTATTCCCTCTCTCTGTCTACGTGGAGTGGATACAAAATTTCATCTAAACTCTGGTGTTTCTTGAATCTCAGGTGCTTAAGGATGCAAAAAGTTTTCTTCTCACAAACATATTCAAGTCTGTTTGTGAAAATGAAAAATATGCTTCCATTAGAAAGAGGTCGGCAGCATTATTCATTCTAGCTCATGGGTTTTATTCCAACATCATTTATTTTATGAAATATGTTATCAAACATCATTTACTTTATTTTCCACGTATGATACATTTTTATGCTATAATTGGAACTTCTTTTCTTCTATATAACCCTTATTTAGGGACAAAGCAGTTCCTCTACTTCCCTCATAAAGTTACTTCATTACTTATTGTTGTTGATATTCTTTTTGTCCTGGTTTTTGGGTGTTTTCCCCCTCACGTTCATGTTGCTGTGGAATGAATAAATATGCCACTTATAATCCTTACTTTCTTACATGGTTGGTCTGAAGTGATGGAGACCTTCACATAATAAATCATGCCAGACCTTTTAGTACAACCCTGATTTGATGTTTAATGTTTATGCTAAAGCAGTTCCTAGACATATCATTTGAAAATTGCAGAACTTTGGCGTGCAACCAGATTATAGTTATTTTTGTATTTACCCAAATCTTGAAAATTATAATCAGTTGGCAGATTATAAGCTAATCTAAACACCCTTGAAGAGTTGTTGGACTGGCTTTACGTAGATGATAATGCAAGGGAAGAATGTGGAAAATAATATCATTTGCTATAACACCAGGCATATAAATATGATCAGCACATGTATTTATTTCAGGATCGGAGAGGTCATTGATGAAGATGTGCTTCATGCACGGGTTCCTTTTGTTGCCCGCACACAGCAGTGTTTCGCTGTCAAGGCTGGCATTGATGGACTTCTGGATATTGCTCGGAGATCGTTTTGCGATACCAGTGAAGGTTTTCTGCTGGTTGCTTAATTCTTCTTCATCCTTTTTATAGATTACTTATAAATTCAATCTAAAAATTATGAAATTATGCACGGCAGCTATACATAATCTTGCAAACAAGTACCGCGAGGAATTCAATTTGCCAAATTTGAAACTCCCCTTCAACAATAGGCAAGGTTTTTACTTTAGCATTCCACAAAAGGAAATTCAGGGGAAGCTTCCAAGCAAGTTCATTCAGGTTATCTAAATGTGGTTCTCAGTCTGCTACTACATATTAACCAACACTTCTTAAATAATTGTTTTCATGTTAATAATAAATTCAGGTCATGAGACATGGCAACAACATACATTGCTCGACCCTGGAACTTGCTTCTGTAAGTATACATGTGGCAAACCAGATCAATATGCTTTAGAGTCCAGTTATTTCAAATGCCTGTTGATATGTTCATATCGTATCTATCTAGCCTTTGTTTATTTAAACTAAAATTAGGAACTCAAGCATGAATAAAGTTAAACCAATGTTGGCAGCAGTTACACCAACAGGCCCTTTGCATCTTACTTATGTTTGTGCTTTGCTCATGTGTGTTGATACCATGTTGTCATTAGATTTATTTGGTTCCGAGTCTGATTCTTAAAAACTGTTCTTACTAGTATTGATCTGGCACTTTTGTTTTTGCAGCTGAACGTTAGAAATAAATCTGCGGCTGCAGAGTGCTACATAAGAACAGAACTTTGCCTCGAAGGTAGTGCCAGACTGAAAAAAGTATAATATGCACTTATTGTTGTAAGCTTCATTTGTTTAGGCTCTCTAATATTTCTGTTTGGAATATTACTCAACCTGTTTCACATAGTCCACTCTGAAAAGGTACATAATTTTCTCAATAACATGGCCTCCTGTAACTTTAGTTTCATCATTAAGTAATTTCTAATTACCATTCGAAAAGCCATACCGTGTTGGTTTATTTAATTGGATTGAATCGTATTGTGAAATGGTTAATTCTCTCATGAATGGCAACATGTGATTTTACATATGTCCATAATATGTGTATCCTTTTTTGGCTATCCTGTAAACTTCAATCTTTTTGTGTGTCTATGTTAACTTGCCTCAGTTATCTTAATTTTTGAGGGTTTAGGTTGATGACCAGAAATAGTGTTTAAACTATAGGTGATTTTTATTTGATGTTCAGCACTTATAGATGCCATAAGGGAAGACGTCTCTGTGCTGACACTACTTGCAGAGGTTTTATGCCTTCTAGATATGATAGTTAATTCATTTGCTCATGCTATATCAACTAAGCCCGTGGATCAATACACTAGACCGGAATTTACTGGTGAGTAATTTGATATATTTTAGCATGCACTTTTTCAATTGCTTTAAATATGTATGGTGAGTTAAATGCTTAATAATGTCATATTTTGGACAGATAATGGCCCCTTGGCAATTGATGCTGGAAGACACCCTATCCTAGAAAGCATACACAATGACTTCATCGTATATGTTAACTTATAGTTTTCCACACCATGGTTTTGAAAAGTATTTCCCTATATTAAATTTTATAACTCTTGCTACCTTTTGCAGGCCAACAATATCTTTCTTTCGGAAGCGTCAAACATGGTAATCGTCATGGGGCCAAACATGTGAGGACTGACATCTTTCGATAATCATTTGCCATTGAGTTGAAGCATTTTATTCTTTTCTCTACAGATTGTATGCAGAGTTTAGATGATTATGGAACTATGATTATTGAAAATGAGAAAATCAAGTGTCCATTAAGTCATACCAGCAGCTTATAATATTTCCCAATTAGAATGACCTCTAATCAGATTCGTCAGATTAATAAGATTTTATGATTAGACCTCTCTGCAAATATGGACAAGGAATGCGATTATTATAGTTTTTTTCTTGCTTGATTTTACTTTATTGTTTCTTTCAGGAGTGGAAAGAGCACCTACCTTCAACAAGTTTGTCTTATAGTTATCCTTGCTCAGATTGGTTGCTATGTTCCAGCTCGCTTCGCCACTATAAGAGTTGCCGATCGTATATTTACAAGGATGGGTGCAGTAGATAATATTGAGTCCAATTCTAGTACGGTACAGTCTTCAAAACTTTATGTCGAAAAATCTGCCACTCCAAACCTTACATGATTATGGAATAATTTCAAAATTTTACGGTGAATTATGCACGTTTTACAAATGCTATTGGTGGACTTTTTTTTTTTGCAAAAAACATCCCCAACTATGGTTGATTTTTTATTTTGCAAAAAGTTGAAAGTAACCAGGCAAAAGTGTATACATAAGGGTTCGGAATTGCAAAACACGTATAATGTAAAGGGCAAGATTGTCATTTCCAAAAAAATGAAGTCACGTGACTGCCACATGACTAATTTCCGTTAAAGATAAAGGATTTGCAGACGGAAAATAGTAAGGGATGTTTTTTTGCAAGAAAAAAAATAGTTCACTCATAGTATTTGCAAAACGCGCATAGTTCACTGCAAGTTTTTTGCAATTATCCCTATGATTATCAATTACCTGAACTGTATTTAAAGGGTAAGTATCTTCTGAACAAATTTCCCCCCTTTACAGTTCATGACAGAGATGAAAGAGTCAGCTTTTATCATGCAAAATGTCTCCCATAGGTAATATGTTCTTAAAGCTCAGGAACTATGGTTCTTATAAATCCCCTTTCATAACTATAAAGAGACATCATTGTGCTAATAGGAGTTTAATTGTCATGGACGAACTTGGGAGGGCTACTTCTTCATCCGATGGATTCGCAATTGCATGGAGCTGCTGTGAACATCTCTTGTCAATGAATGCGTAATAGTACCTTGCCACACACCTGTAGATATCTTTATCGGATTGATCTTTGTTTCTAACGTGTCTTGTGCTCGATCTTCTTCAGCTACACCATCTTCGCCACACACATGGAGAATCTATCAGAATTAGCAACCATCTACCCAAACGTGAAAATTCTTCACTTCCATGTCGACATAAACAACAATCGCTTGGACTTTAAGGTGATATTTTCTTGTTTTTTTTTTCCGCTCTAAGCTTGAATTTATGTTCTGGTTTATTGACTCGAAGTTTGAGTTGCTAGTTCCAACTCAAGGATGGACCAAGACATGTGCCACACTATGGCCTTCTATTAGCAGAAGTAGCGGGATTGCCTAGCTCTGTGATTGAAACAGCCAGAAGCATAACATCAAGGATTGCAAATAAGGTTACTCCTATTCTCTGAGAATCCCATGTTAACTCTGTCCACTTACATAAAGGAGTCAATAATGACCGACAGGATAATCAACATAAGTTGAGTGAAGTGATAAAGTCTCGAGTTTTAATCTTGGTACTTACAAATGCGGTTCTAGCATAGTTGATAGAAAAAAATGACCAACAACTAGATATAATGTAACTTGTTCATCTTTTGCAACTTGTAGCCTTCTTTGATAATTGTAAAAAAATATTCCGAACTTGTCTTTTGTTACAATTTGTATAAAAATGACTATTTTAAGGGATGTGAAATTTTGAATTTTTGTTCTTCGATTATTATTATTTTTATTTAAATTCCTAAGGATATTTTTTTCATTTTAAAACAAATTTATACAAGATGCAACAAAAGATAAGTTCATTACACTTTTTTGCAGTTATTAAACAAAACTAGTCGGAAAAAGTGAATACGTCATCCTACCTTTTTACAATTATTGTTTATCCGTTTATGGCAAAGTGGCATTATGTTATGGTTTTAGTTATCTTCTACCCATTACATTATGATTTAGCAATTTTGAATGTAATTGTGGAATTATATACTCCTGAGCTGATACTATGGAATGTCTGTACTCCATATGCAGGAAGTGAAAAGAATGGAACAAAATTGCCTGCAATATCATCCAATCCAGATGGGGTACAAAGTTGCTCAAAGACTGATATGCCTGAAATACTCCAGCCAAGACGAGGACACAATCCGTCAAGCGTTGCAGAGTCTCAAAGAGAGCTATATCAACGGAAGGCTCTAAGAGAATAACAAGTAAGAATAGTATTACGATCATTAGCACCTATATCTTTCATTCATGGAAGTAGTAAGGATAATAAACTTCGTAATAATAAAATGTAACCTTTAAAATTAGAGATCCAAGCATAATTCATCTCAAAATGGAAGCTAGTTATGTCTGCAAGACAACCCTGAATAATAACAAGCAACACAGAAATGTTGTGAACAAAACTAGCGATAACGGCGAAGAGAGAGGGTGTTGTTTCTCTTCCAGGTGGCCCTGCGGGAGGGCCGTGCCTTGTGGTTCAAGTGCCCCTTTCCACGGAGACCTCTGAATTTCTTCCCAGCAGAGGTAAGACCACGAAGCTCCCTGTGCTTGTGAACAGGATTGGCTAGCCAGTTGATTCTCGGGTCGTTCCTGATTGCATTGTGAGCAACATCAACCAGAATCACCTCAAAGTACTTGTAGGTTGAGTCCTGCATCAAGTAGTACAATGAAGTAAGAGGCGGTATTTAAAGAAGCCTTATGAAGCACAGCATATAAGTAGTAGCATACAGACCTCATTGATCCAATAGGAGTTGAGAACCCGAAGACCTCCCAACTTGCGACCAGCACGCTCCTCGGCTACTGACCTCTTGCTGCGCTGGAACTTCAGTTGAGTAACACCTTGATTTGTGGGTTTCCCATACACAATACCCTTGGGAACAGGCCTCTTCCTACCACCACGTCTAACACGGACACGGTACACAACATAGCCCTGTAACAAAGAATGATCAGCTGAAAGCAACCTATACTGTGTAAAACCATGGGAATGAGAGAGGTGTGAATAATAGATTGCAGCTAAGAGAAGATAGAGACATTCTTGGAAATAGATTTCCGGCGAATAAGACACCAAACATATACAAAAATCACTGTATGCAGTCAAAGAAAAATAGTCGGAAAAAAAAGAATCGGATCGGTTATTTCATTTAATTAAGCTGGTTTCAGGAAGCACCCAATGCACGAACTGACAGGGACAAATGTGTATGAATCAGGGCAATTCTAAAACAATAGTTTAGAACGATAAATAAAATAGAGTGATGCCTGTTTGGCTTTGTATCCCATGCGGCGAGCCTTGTCGGGGCGAGTAGGCCTGGTAACACGGACGATTGAAGGATGCTGGCGGTACTCCCAGCACCTCACCCTCTGCAGAAACCGCATGACATCGGACTGCTTCTTCCTCCATAGCTCAGATACATACTTGTAAGCACCTGTTGTTTTAACAAACATATTATAACAATCAATTGAGCTTTACTTGTTATCCAAATCAAATTGAACCAGAACATTTTATCTACTTCAGCTCAGATGTATGCGGCTCTAATATGCTCTTTCATTTCAGGCCAATTGACACAACCCTAGCTCTCAACATATGAATTTTCTAACATTTTCCCAGTAGCCAAACAAAGATCTTAGAGCTAAGAATACATACAACATTTTCATACAAACACATTCAGCAAAAATATGAAAATGCTTGCAGCTTAACGCTGTGGCAGAGAAAGATAGAAAGTGTACCCATGGGATCAGAGAAGACCAGCTCCTCCCTCAGGCTCACGGTAAGATTTTCGTCTACAGAAGCTAGGGTTTGAGCTTAAGTCTTCTTCTTCGTTATAAAGGAGGAAGACGAAATGAGAGCTCAAATCTACACCGTTGTTTTGTTCAAGATCGTGAGTAGGCTGTCCACGACGTCGTTTTATAACCAAACAGAAAAGCTTGTCAGTAACGGGCCTGGATTGTCAAGCTTAGGCCCGTTACATTAATAACAATGGGCCTCAGGCCTGTTACCCGGCGGCGCTGACCAAAGGAGCATCGACCTGTGTAATACCGCCACGTCATCACAAGGGCAAGCAACAACACGTGTCACGATCGTGATGCACTACTGTTCCTTCAGTACTTGTGGGGATTGTCGTCACAGTGTCCTCACAAATAAAACTAATTTTGCTCTTCGCTCTTCGTCTCCGACCACACACACCAAACTCAACCAGACATGGCGGCTTCGATAGCTTCATCGGCTACCTCCATAAACCCTAATTTCTGTGCCTCGTCACGCAGAGCCGCAATCTCTCTATCCTCCCCAATTTCCGTCAAGTTCCCTTCCGCTTCTGCATCCTCCGCGAAGATCCTCAAATCCCAAACCAAACTCCACTCGTCTCCTCTAATCGCCCCACGCGCCGCCGCATCATCCGACGCTCCGGCCACCTCATTCCACGGTCTCTGCTACGTCGTCGGCGACAACATCGACACCGACCAGATCATCCCGGCGGAGTACCTCACCCTGGTCCCCTCCAACCCCTCCGAGTACGAGAAGCTCGGTTCCTACGCCCTAATCGGCCTCCCCGCCTCCTACACCACCAGATTCATGGATCCAGGGGCCTCGAAATCTAAATACACGATCGTAATCGGCGGCGACAACTTCGGTTGCGGCTCCTCCCGCGAGCACGCCCCGGTGGCGCTCGGCGCGGCGGGCGTGGTGGCGGTGGTCGCCGAGTCGTACGCTCGCATATTCTTCAGGAACTCGGTCGCGACCGGTGAGGTGTACCCGTTGGAATCGGAGTTGAGGATCTGTGAGGAGTGTAGCACCGGCGATGTGGTGACGATTGAGCTCGCGGAGAGCTTGTTGATTAACCACACGACGGGGAAGGAGTACAAATTGAAGCCGATCGGCGATGCTGGGCCTGTGATTGAAGCTGGTGGGATCTTCGCCTATGCTAGGAAGACTGGGATGATTCCAGTTTAGAGAAGGGGAGCATTTGATTCAAGCTTGGCTTTGGTTTGTGTTCTTAGTACTTTGGTGTTACTGTTAGGTCTGTCTCTTAACAAGTGTTTCTATTTAACTTTCGTGCTTGCTTAAGTATAATGTGTGCTATGTTCTTTTGTAGGATATTAGCAGAAACATTATGGAAATGTTGCACTTGCTTCACTTCGGTTAAGTTTATAATAATGATCAATGGATGTTTCTGAGTCTTTAAGGTTGAAACTTTTGCTAACTTGTGTAGATGTGAACTTATATCCAACTTGTTTGTTGAGACCACACTTGGAGAAGTAAACTATTTAGGCTTGCTTTAGTAGGAACATTATGAAAACGTGTTTTTGCTTCTTCTCTTGCACTTGCATCGCTTTCGTTATTTATAATAATGATCAATGGATGTTTCTGAATCTTAAAGGTTGAACTTTTGCTAACTTGTGTAGATATGAACTTATATGGAACTTGTTTGTTGACACCACATTTGGAGAAGTAAAATATTGAGGCATTCTTTAGTAGAAACATTATGAAAATGTGTTTTTGCTTCTTCTCTTGTGCTTGCATCACTTTCATTATTTGTAAATTTATAATAATGATCAATGGATGTTTCTGAGTCTGAAAGTTGTTGTTTTTCTCAGTTGTGTAAGGGATAATTGCAGAAGGGTACCTAGAAGTATAATTTATGCTATGTTCTTGTGTAGGATATCAGCAGAAACATTATGAAAATGTTGCACTTGCTTCACTTCGGTTATATTTATAATAATGATCAGTGGATGTTTCTGAATCTTGAAGGTTGAAACTTTTGCTAAGTTGTGTTGATATGAACTTATATGGAACTTGTTTGTTGAGACCACACCTAGAGAAGTAAAATCTTGAGGCATTCTTTAGTAGGAACATTATGAAAACGTGTTTTTGCTTCTTATGTTGCACTTGCTTCACCTTGGGTATTTATAATAGTTATCAATGGATGTTTCTGTGTTTAAAGGTCGGGTTTTTTCTTGGTTGTGTAGATACAAGGGATAATTGCAAAAAAAAAAAAGCATCATGATTCATGATATATTCACCTTTTGCCCGTTGTAGCCATCTTCTTTGATAATTGCATAAACGTGCCTTCAATTTCCCTTTTTTGTTGTACTTTGTGTAAATTTGTTTCAAAATGACAGAAAATTAAAAAATTGAAAATTCAGGATTTTTAGAGATAAAATCGTCGTTTTGAAACAAATTTATACACAGTGCAAGTTTAGTTCAGGGCATGTTTCTACAATTATCTAAGATATAATTTATATGGAACTTGTGTGGTGAGTCTGCTCTTGAATAAGTTAAATCTTGAGATTCTTTAGCTGATGATGGTCATGACTTTGTACTAATTTCTCAACTAAAATCATATCACCCTAATTTGCTTATTTATGATATGTGTATTGTGTAGTACAAAGTGACGTTCACGATAATGCATATATGCTTCTGTTTTATATGCAATACATATTGCACCGGTTCTGAAGAAAACGTTTTTAGAAATTTGGAGTCGGTCATAAATAATGTTCCTTCATAATGTAGTTCATTCGAACTGTTAATTACTAAGTATTCTGTTAATTACGAAGTATTCTCTTAACCTTGTTTGTTTAACACACATCAAGCATAGTAAAGGGTAAAGGTCTTTGCTAGAACATTGAAGCTGCTGATTTAACTATTTTTTTGGTTGAACATAGTTTTCTGAAGTATTACATGCCTCAGAAATGGGCATGTTTTACCTTTTATAAGATCCCTGAAATGGATTTAGCAGATCTTTTGTACTATAAAGTTAAACAATAATTATTTTATAGAGTTATCCCCAAAAAGAAAAAAAAAGGCTCATTTGTAAATGCTCTTATGGACTTGATCAAATACAATTGAATTAATCGTCAAAACCTATCTTAAAGCATGATTTATGGCAAAGAAAAATATCTTATCTTTTGTCCATGTTTTTAAGGTGCGTATTGTCTGTTAAGTAAGTGTAATTGTCCACAAATTATTGAATGCGTTATAAAATCTCCACAAATCTATTGCGAAGTGATAAGTGTATAAATAATAAACCAAACCTATAATCCTACAAAACGACGGTTAACAATACTTCATGCACCTCAATAGAGTAGACAAAAAATAATTTATATTTTTTTACTGTAGAAATATTTTAAGATATATTTTAACAATTAATCTAATATAATAACGTTGTATGGTGTTTTGAACTTCACAACCGAATCAACTATACGGTGTTTAACAGGATATACCCAAGAATATCTCCCATCATTTAACATTTTTGTTGGTTAAAAGAGAAAAACTATTAAATTTTCGTATCAGTCGATTGAAAGAGATTTTTTTGTACGGGTTGAAAGAAGAAAACAAGAATTTTTTTTCCGTCAATGGATAAAGCCGTCGATAAACTTACCGACGCCCCTATCCGCCAGCGTTTCGTCCCCGTCAACAACCGGAGATAAGTTCATTTTGGCTTTCTAAAGCCCTCCAACTCATACAATCATGCCATAATTCTAAGTTACCATCTTAAGCCAAAGCAACCAGAAACACAGGCTTGCAAATATAGGTCATCCAGCACAAGAATGAAATCAAATGAAAACAAAGCAGACGAACAAGCAAATAAATTCTTAAATTCGGAACTTCATAGGATTAATAATAATCATGAAAGACAGTTTCACGAGTTCATCTCCTCAATTCTCGTCAACATACTCCCTGTACAAATTCATATCTAAATAGATAGAAGAAAAAGAAAAGAAAAAAACATAGTTCTTCCGCAACAGCTCCAGTACCAAAGAGAGACTGCTCTTCTCAAGAGCAGTTCTGTTCCAGAGGCACTCCATTCTTCTAACACAACAACTATCTACGCTTGCTACTGTATTGATCATGTTCCCGATCCCTATCCCTCGAACTTCTAGACCGCTTCGCAGGTGGCGGCTCCTCCCACTCCACCGGCCGTGGAGGAGACGGCTCGTACCTCGAAGGCTTCCTCTTAAAATGCCTATCATCGTCACTCGACTCATAATCATCAGCACTGCTCATCCTCCCACTAGCCACCGATACACTTGCCTTCACAGAAGAAGATTTACTATACCCGTCATCTTTATACCCATTGGACGAAGCTTTAGGATGAGCCGATGATGACCCGGAAGCTCCACCTGTTGGGGCTTCCGTAGATTTTCGCTTCTTCAAGGCCTCGCCTTCGGGGAAGCTTATGCGAGAGAAAACACTCGGCTTCGGCTTCCGATCAGCTGCTGATGTTGCAGCCACGGCAGCGGGTTTGGCGCCAGTGACTGCATCGGCGGGAGAGGAGGCCCGAGGTCTGCTGGAAGATTCTGAACGGGTGTGGTGGTGGCCATGGTAGTCCCGTTGGCGGTCGCGGTCTCGGTCACGATCGTGGTGGTGGTCGCGGTCGCGGTCTCGTTCGCGATCGTGCTCAGCTTTTCTCTTGGGTGGGTGAGATGGCTCAGATCCACGATCGTATCGCTCGACTGAGGACCTTTCACTCCTGTGCCGGTGATGGTCGCTGCTCAATGAAGGTGGTGGAAGAGGCTTCTGGTTCTGTGCACCGAAGAGAGTAAAACTTGATTATAGATCGTATCAGAAACAAATTTAAAAAAAGGTATAACCATCATTTTGAAACAAAAGTATACAAAATGCAACGAAGAAAAAACAAGTTCAGAGCAGTTTTTTGCAATTACCAAATTCAAAACTAAGAAAATTTTCAATCTTTCTACCCTCTCAAACATTGTCTCAATCAAAACATAAAAATATAAAATTTAGTCCCTTCAAGAATATCATTAACGAATGTGAGGGTTACAAAATAGGACTCACAGGTTTTGATCTCATTGGAGGTCCATCAGCACCACTGCTCACTTCCCTGCCAAAGTCCCTCTCTTTCGGGAAATCCCTACTGCACAAGAAAGTCATCAACCTCAGCACAAACAATGTGAAAGTTGAATCATAGTATTAAAATTGATTACGAATGCTAAATATATTTGTATTGGGAAATAGTATACCGTTTGGCAAATCACATATTATCTAATATATAGGCGTAAACATGTTGAAATTGAGAGAAAAGTTATAATTCAAACCCAATGTGGAAGTCCTAAGATCATATCTTGAGGAACTCCGATTTCTCATATCTCAAAAATTACCACAAATCTTATGATTTAACGTCATTTCGGAGACAAATAGGATATCAGTTCAGATAAAAATGGGCCTAACCAGTAGTAATTACTTACCCTTGAACTCGCCTCTCATTTTCTCGTTTTCTTCTCAAATCAGCTTTTCGAGCTTCAAACTCATCTCTGCTCATGATAGGTGGTGGTCTGTTAAATCCCATTCCAAAGTCCGCAAGATCCCTACATATAACGAAAATAACAATCCAGTTACACTCATAACTCACTAGTTGCCAAAGACAAACCTACTATCAATTGGGAACTTCAAACAAGACAGGTACCTCTGCGGTGGAACCATGGGCATCATATTCATGTAAGCTTGTGCACCGAAAGGGTCCGGAGGCATTACACCGCCAAATGGCATGTCGAAAGGGCCAAACCCATATCCCATGTAAGGCATGGCACCGCCATAAGGAGCACCAAAGCTTTCCATTCCAGGTTGCATGCCATTCCAGTATGGATTATAGCCTGAAGGTCCCCCCATGGGCATCATATAATTCTCAGCTGCAAGGTCTTGAGACATTTTTCGTTGCATCTCTGCAGCTGCAAGTCAAATAAAATGAGAACGAATCCAGTATTAGAATGATTTTTTTCATAGAAAGAAAGCTAAAAGATTATTTTTTTTACAAAACAAATGAAAAAAAAAAACAGAATTACCATTTCCTGGCACGCGGACTTTCTTCTTTTTCTTTTTCTTCGCTGAAAAATCATTAGACAGAAGTAAGTTAGAACATTACTGAGTTTTGATTCGATATCCAACAAAATAGAGTAACCCATTTGCAATACGTACCAATCTCACCAGCAGCTAACCTCTGCTGCACTTCTTCTTCAGCAAGGGGAGCACTCCCTTGAGATGCTGGCTCCTTCACACTCATCGAGTCCAGTGTAGCTTCAGAAGCATCTGGAACTTTCCCAGTTTTCACCTTCTCTGATGTCTGTTGCTGGACAGCAACAGCAACAGCCTTGCCTTCGTTTACAGTTTCGTTTATAACTGGAGTTTCCTCAATAAAAGGTGTTGGTTTATGGTCTCCCTTTGATGCAGCTGAAAGGGTAGGGGATGGCATCCTAGGCTGAGGGCAGCGAGCAGATTCCATATCTAAAAGAGATCAGATACAAACATATATATTAGCAGGTGTATATTCATATCAGAAACTTATTTGATAAGGACAATTGCAAAAAATGTGATTTTTTTTTCTTCGCTTGCAATTTTAAAATTGTCATTTTAGACAAATTGATACGAAGTGCAACAAAATACAAGTTCAATGCACTTTTTTGCCATATCAAAGGAGAGTTATGATTTGCAAAAGGTGAATAGCACAAGATACTTTTTTGCAATTACCCTTATTTAATATGCGTTGTCTAATACACACCTGGAACTTGATAAGTGCTTCCAGCGTTTTCAGCACTACTATTACCGGACTCCAAAATACGGTTGATAGTATCTCTAAGAGTCTTATTTGGAAGGAGATCGTCTGCAAGTACATTAGTAGCCCCACATACACAGACTGACCTGGAGATGATGTGGTCTCTAATACCTGAGCAGCATGAATTATGTTAATTGTTTAAAATAAAATTGAAATCAATGAAGGACCAATAGGATCAAATAAAAATGGGTTAACCACTCAACTACCCCTAAGTTTAAAAAGTTTTTGACAACACCTTAAGTTTTCCTAGTCTCACTTTACCCCAATTCTGAATACTTGGGGGGGTGAAATGACAAAAAATACCCTCATGTAAAAGGTAAGGGTATTTTTGTCATTTCACACCCATAAATTGATGGAAGTAGGGTGAATTCAGACTAAAAAACTTAGGTGTTGACAAAAAATTAAACTTATGGTAGTTGATTGAGAAAGATTTATACTTAACAGTAGCTGAGTAGGTTGCCAAAAAAAATTAAACTTCGGGTAATTGATTGAGAAAGATAAATACTTAACAGTAGCTGAGTGACATTTTCCCAATAAAAATTGAAGTACAAATAATAAACTCAGTATACCATTATTACTAAAAATCCATATCTACAATTTCCATCTTCAATCTTACATTTATCACAGAAGCTCTTAAAGCAGCACTTGCTTGTCAGAACAGCATCTTTCATTACTTCTTTGCACAATGGGCAATGGAGTTCAGGAGGCAGATCACCAACTGAACGTGTGGATGGCAAGCCTTCAATTTCTTTCTCAAAGGCAGCCCTGTCGTCAGAACGTTTAAACAGGTGTTAATGGCAACAAGTCACAATGTAAGCAAAAACAATGAATATAGAATTGACATCAGCTTACTCATTTGGCCTCAAAACTGCAACTGCACCGCTAGGTAATGCATATGATCCATCCGGGGTGGTCATCAACATTGACTTTGGAATGCCGGTAGGAGGCTTCACTCTTTTGACGTCATAATTCGGATCACCATTTGTAGGGCAGTGCTGGATAAAATGCCCCGGCACCTTACACCTGTGACATATATAGCCTGGTGGAGGTGTTTTGCGCTCCATGCCTACATGAACACAACAAGTATAAGTTCCAGATTCATACACGATTTATTTGTGAAATTGCATAAACATGCATGTTAGTCCACACAAGTTCACCTATCACTCTATCAGTATAACTATAGCACCAGATGGAGAAAATTGTTGTTTAACTTCCAAACAAAACCAATTTTCACCCTCTAACCTTCATTTCTATTTTTCTTACAAGTTACATTTTTACCCTTAATGAAAAGGTTATATTACCAAAGCCCCCCTGAATTTAGGTGGACACTAGGGGTAAAATCAAACTTTCCTTACTAAATGAAGGCTATTTTGCAAAGATTTTAAGGAAGGAAGCTATGGAACAAAATACATTATCAAACAAGGCTATTCTAGAAATTTACCCCACCACAGGTCCACAACATATTCCATATAATAATTAAGGAAAGAAAATGCTGTCTGAGAAAATTACCAAAGCCCCGACCACCCATTCTCCCAGCCATACCCCTTACAAAACCTCGACCAGGGCCTCCAAAGCCATCAGTACCTTGGCTGCAATTGAATGTCAAAAAAATGTTAATGGCAAGAACAGACATTGATAGCCAAGGAAAAACAAACATCAGTAACCATATTACCGTTGCCAATCTAAAGCTGGAGTCTCAATTAAAGCCTTGATCTTGCTGTCTTCGTCAGCTTTGGTGGAAGGAGCTACATCTGTGATAGAGGTCATAGACTGGACCGGTAACACCTCAGGAATCGCATATAAATCATTCCCAAACTCGTCCCACTCTGAATCATCAGGCTACAAAGTCGGAGGTAGGCACATCAATTACTTGAATAGTTGAATTACACAACAGCTGATACGAGATACATAACGACAAATCCACATCGGACCAGAGCACTACAAGGAATAAAGCTTACATATTTTATAGATTGATCAGCAGCTGAGAAGCTATTCTTTTCTGGCTGAGGATCATCCACCTTATATTCAACCTTTGGCCTGCAAAATAAAACATAGCTCACACTCAACCAGACCCTCAGAATTTTCTACCATGAAGAGGTCTAAAAAAACACCACCTATTGTATTGGTGAAGGAAGGGGCCATAAGAACTGGTTCAAACGGGATAACAAATGGCTTTTTGTCATCGAACCAGCAGATCACCAGGCACATACAAAAATCAATGCAAAACTATCGCTTCTATGGAACATTAGTGTCATCTTATCTTTTAGGCTCAAATCAAATTGAACACATTAAACTACGTGGACAGGGATTTAAAAGTTCGAGGCAGTACTCTTGTTCTGTAACAATAGGCATGCGCGGTCGTCCAGGAACCCGTTGGATTAATACTGACGTGTTTTTCGGAATTAACATCGCCTCATCAAGATACTCTGAAATTCCAAAACATAGAACAAAATATCTAATGAAACACAGCACGGGCATATACCAGGTAAGCAAACTAACACTATCAGAAGATAGTAACCCATAAATTCGTCAGCCTAACTCTATAATAAACCATTTCATACTGCTATTAGCCTTATGATTTCAGTTCAACTTGTGTTTTCAGGAACCTCAAGCTAGCCCTTATGTAATATACTTTCTCCATCAAAGTATAAGATCGATGGGCATAGAATTGGTGCCAAACCAAGCGAAGAAATCTAACTGATGCATAAACCCAACAGCAGTACACAAACCCATATAAAAGTTACTTCAAAACAACAAAAATACGCGACAAAAACTTCCAAAATGTGCTTTAAAGTAATGTAAATGAGCAATCTTTCAGATTTTGAAAGCACAACCAACCTTCATTAGTCTGGGCATTGGTGACCACAAGGTCAAAATCCGTACCCCTTCCCAAATGCTTTGATTCAAATATTTTTTCTTTCAAAGTTCCTACTGAAATGAATGGACCGTCCATGGATATTGAATCATAATCTCTTGCACTCTTAAACTTGTAATATACAGCCATGCTTTTTTTTTCCTTTGAATTTTTTTTCAGAGAAAAAATATCGCCAAAACGAGAACAACAAAACTACGAGAATCAAAGGCCTTCATATAAATAAAAGGCCTGATATTTAACTAACAAAATTAAAATAAGTACAAAAATAAAATCTTTTTCTCCCTCCTATTTCTCCTTCTTCAGGTACTCAAGAGAGATCAAACCAATCTGGCAAATACGACGAGATCTCCTTCAAAAAAAACCCTTCCCAGCCGCGAGAAACTCCCAATCTATCTTCAACGACCTCGATCGACTCCGAGCCTCGAATATAGCACTCGAATTTCACCGACGGCCAAAAAAATCCACCGGAAACGGAAAAAAACCCGTTTCAGAACTGACGGAACGCGATCTTCACAGCCCAAATCTTCAGACGCCGATCCGGAGAGTCACCGATCGGACGAGCCGCGATCGGTTATCCTCAGCAAACCCTTCGATCGCCCCGAACAAGCTCCAGAGCCGAGAATCCCCAAATTAGGAAATGGATTCGCGAAAACAGTGAAGGAGAAAGAGAATAATGAATCGATCCGGATGAATGTTGAGAGGGGGATTTGAAGAATTCAAACCCTAGAGAGAGAGCACGTCCATGGATAAGGATCGACAGGTTCGATTGTTGTGGGGTACAAGGGTTAGGGTTCCAAAGCTTCGCGATGAGAGAGAGAGAGGGGACGAAGCTGAGAGCCAAAACGGTCAGAGGCTTTTATCAACGGAAGGGGAAGATTTCAACTTATAGGGTCCTTTAGTTTGGTCGTTTGCTGTTATAAACATATCATCATGGGCCGTCTTTATAAATTTGGGCCCATCGATCTTGGGCCTCTCCCGGCCCAATGGACTCGAGTAGAAACTACATTATAGAAACGCATGTGACAATTAATGGGTCTCTCTTAGACCTCAGGAAGAGTCCAGTTGTTGATTTTCTAGTGCCGAGTTCGAAGAATCTACATATTCAGATGTCGGCCATGTGGCATCAGGGAAACCGGTGAGGGGTGGCAACACTTTCGCATCCTCCAATAAGCAAAAGAGGGGTCGGTGAGAAGTCTGTAGATACAACCTTCTCACCGGCCATAAGGTGGCATCAGTTCCACCGAGTACCGCGCGCAGCACTCTTCTAGCAGACCAGGAGCCAATATTCCCACGGTTTTTTGAGACCTTCACTACCATCCAATAAGGGCGACGTCAGTTATATCTTCGGGGGAATGCCTAGTCCAGATATGCACAGCCATATATATGGTTCAAGGCTAGCTAGTCTTCACTCTCGGTTTTCAATTATTGTATCGGTGGTCTTGACTGTTACCACAACTATCCCTTGGTACTTTAGAGTTTGTTGGTCTTTTTTATGTTCTCAGATTTATCGTTGGTAGCAGTAGTTATCATTTTTAGTCCTACGATGTTTAGACTTTATGTTAATTATGTTTAAATCTTATTTATGGATTACAGGTGTACTCCGACGCCTTTTTTTGGTCAATGCCCTCGGGCTACGCTAAAAGAAATAATAATCGGGTTGCATTTTCTATTTGTCAATATCAGTATGGCACAGCTAAATGTTAGTTATTACAAAATCCATCAATATACAAGTTTATGACTTTTTATATAAATATCAAATAAGAGAACTAGAATTTACAAATAAAAAATATTTCAAAATAGTTTTTTAATATCATCTGATTCAGATGATACCAAACTTTAACATATCCATACTTCAATCTCATGAAAAGCTAGAACTAGGTTACGTGAGTCCATGGCGGCTGCGCATCTCCTGCCTCTCCTAGGGTTTGAGGTGCTTCTGTGTTTCCATGGCAGTGGAGGCTTTTCAATTCTTCCTCCTGATCATGCCACAACGTCGAAGGGTGCAGGGCGGCGACCTGTGTCGCAGGCGCCGCTGTTCGTCCTTTCGTGCGTTCAAGAGATGCGACTTCTCTCTGCCGGCCCTAGAGGGGGGTCCGTAATTGATGGAGGCAGCGGCGCGTGGGGGCGAATGGGCGACTCCGGCGACGACAACTGTTGGGAGCAGGTAAGATCTAGTAGTTTCATACTGTATCTCGTCTGCTTGGGTGTTGAGTTCGCCTCGTCGAGGTGTTATTGGACTGCTTCGTGGTCTGTTGTTGCCCCACGTCCGACGATATTCGGCTGCGTGGTTGGTGGTGTTTCGATGTGGGGAAGGCCGTGGAGAGCTCGACGTCAGGTCGATGTGGGGCAGGCCGGTGAGGGATCGGCGGTGGTGACAGGGGCGGTGGTTACGTCGGGGACGGGATGGCTTAGGGGTCTGCATGCGTCCGGCATTGAACCGGAGCCGACGTTGTCACGGGACGGTGGTTTCTCGCCGGGGCGCTTCTTGGCGATGAGAAGCAAGGGTGCTCCGATGCCGGGAGTGGTGTCGGGGACGACGTCTCTTGTGCCGGTGGGGGTGGTGTCCTCGGACACGGAGGCCACGACGGAGGTGTCGGCGGCGGCGGTAGCTTGGCGAAGAAGCAAGGGTAAGGGAGTAGTGCAAGAGAACCCTAACCCTAATGGGCCGACTCTGGGCCTTGGGGATGGGATGGGCTGTACGGAATCTGAAGGATCAGGGTCAGATGGTGGTTTACTTGTAGCAGCGGCGGGGGGCCTCAAGCACCCCCGCCTCCAAGAATGAGCCTGAGGTGGTCCAGGAAGGGGGTGGTCGACTGTGACCCCTTCCTGGCGAGCAGATGGCGAGGGTACCATCGATAGTCGTATTCTGTCTCCCCTACCAGTCCGGTGTCAGCATTCCCGCGTTCAGGAGCCCTAACATTATCAGTCAAGGGAGGACGACGCACGCTGACTCACCGGGGGAGATGTAGGTCCACCAGTATTCCCCTAAACTTGGTTGGCTCGCCTCGTCCCATTTGGAAGAAGCATGTTGTATCGGTGTCATCCGACGCTACTGCAGATATCCCCTTCGTCCGCCCCCAATTACCAGAGCCGAATTTATTGCTTTCCGTTTCATTTCTATTTGTTAGTTGGATTTGCTTATGTAGGTGGGGTACATTTGTGTACCTACCAAACTATCTTCTTATGTTTTAATACTATTGCAATTGTTATTCTCAAAAAAAAAAAAAAAAAAAAAAAAAACTTTAACATATCCATGTACACAATTATGACATGAATCCTACATTTGTAACAGTTTTCTTAATAAGAACTCAAAATATAGTTAACCAAATTTATGCAATTCTGCCCTTGCTACATTTTTATTGTGCTCATACAAATAATGTTCAGGTTCACACGACCAAAACATGATATATCTATCAACCAGGCTATTCTTTGTTCTTCCTATTCTATTGAACTGAAAGGAAAACTGTAAACAACATTTGTATATTTCTGTAAAAGAAGAGAGAATTTGAATTTAATGGTTTATTAAAAATATCTAACCCAGGGAATAAAAAAAGCTTCACAAAAAAGAGACGAAAACTATATTTCACACATCCGTCAAGATTAAGGAAGATACAATCACAACGTAAGCCAAGAAAAAGAAAATGGCCATCTGAACGAAGAACTTGGGATTTTCCCTCATGTTTGGAGATGTAACTGCCCTGCAAATCAATCACATTCAAAATGAAACAAAATAAATCAAAGTAAAATGAAATCAACCTTCAAAAACTCGAGTAGAAGAAGACAGCGATAAACACATAAAAAACCTGAGGTATTATTATTAACTTGTTATAACTCTCTTCTTTGATAATTACAAAAAAGTGCCATGAACTTGTCTTTTTGTTGCACTTCATATAAATTTGTTTCAAAGAGGAAGAAACTTAATGGAACTGATTTTTTTTACTTATTATTTTTAAAATCTAAATTGAAGAGTAAAATCGTTATTTTTATACAAATTGCAACAAAAAGACAAGTTTATGGTACTCTTTTGCAATGATCAAAGAAGAGGGCTACAAATTGCAAAAAGTGAACACATCGGGGTACTTTTTTGCAATCATCCCAAGAAGAAATTACCTAGCTATACGCTGAGAAAGTCGGTGGAAGGGTAAACTTTGGATGAAAACAATACCCGGTCCTGTGAGCGACGCTGTTACTAGATTGTCACCCTGCAGTTACAGTATCAACTTTATACTGTTTCTGAAAATAATCATAAATCCAAAACAGACTATATTTAAATTAGAGGCATTTCAGCTATGGCATGCAATAAAAAAGAAACTCAAGGTTATAGGCTATGATCATCTTACTTCTTTGAAGTACTAAGATTGCCATTTCAGTGCTATATTGACACTTTACATTGCAAAGTAGATGTAAGTACACTAACCTTGTCACATTTCCCACCTAACTACACTGACTTTTGAATTTTCTCACTTTACTTTATTTAGGAATAAATGACAAGAATACCCATGCACCCATTCATGGAACTCACAAAATGTACTGTGGTGGTGGCAATTTTTTGAAAACTTGAAAACTAATGAAGGGTATTTTTTGTCATTTATTATCAAAATGGAGCAAAGTGAGAAAATTTAGAATTTAAAAGTAAAAGGGTTAAGGTTAGTGTACCTTTGTTAGATTATCTTGTTCTTATGCAATCCAAACAGGAAATACTTTATACAAATGGATGTGTAGACAATCAACAAAACGACACTCAAATTGATAGCTTCATAGAATCATAATTCATACCCCGAACATTGCCTTTCTCATGGGACCATTGTATTTGATTTGGACACTAACTGAGGTTGTCATGGCAGCTATGCAAGACACGTCTACTGTAAATTCCTCTCCCACCTCAAGAACTTTCTGTACAACTAACAAAAGATGCAAAAACATAAAAGCATGGTTAGCCAAACAAGAAACAGGCTCATGGCAGAGCACAATTCCCAGATATGAGTTATTCCAACTTATTTATGCATTTCTAGCAGGCGCATGTCAAACCAAAAACTAGTAAGAGCAGAACCATGTGCTTTGTAAAGATTTATAAATAAAGTCAAACATGCATACATACCAGATCCACCGGCAAGTATAAATGCAAGTCCTTGGCCAGATAGCTTCTGTCTCAGAAATACCTGTAATGATAATATGAACCCCGTATTACGCTACATTAGAACCCTTGAACAACTTGCTGAACAGAACAAAGAGGAGGAAAGTGTTTTTTATTAGCATTTATTTAAATGTATCAAGATTTGAGCTCAAGGCCATCCCTTATTTAAAAGGGAGGTCAGTGTTTGCCACTAGACCCAACAAGAGTTGGTGAGAGATCAAAGAGGCCCAACTAAAGTTGGAGAGAGAAGCCCAAAAATCAAAGTTGGAGAGAAATAGGGCTTCAGCGATACGCTGCTGGGACTTGAACCCCAATCTCATAGACCCAAGTTCAAGTAGCAAGCATTCGTGAAGAGGAAAGAACCTTGTTTACAAAATATAAAACAGCTTTTCTTTTAAGTGGAATAGGAATCAGCTAATAAACTGTAAGAAAGAAACTGAAACCTGATTAGGCTGTCTCACCTCTGGACCGGGAACAACATTTCGTGCCCTCTGATCAACCGTATTACTGACCTTCACATCATTGACAGAGCAAAGAAATGCATCTGGCTACAAATAAACTCAACAAAGTCACATAATCTATCTTATCAAAAGAATTTTGAGGGCTAATTTTATAGTGATAATGCATTGGCGACTATTGTTTTCTAAAACGATTGCAAAGAATGGTAAAGAATATATTAGCAGAAGAGAGAACAACTAGAAAGGAACAAGTCAATTCTACCTGGCACAACATCTCTCCGCCAAATACTGCAAGATCAATCTACAAAATAAACATGATAAAAGTATTCAAAGAAAAGGTAAAGTTATCAAATGACACAAACATGTGCTAAACACAAAAAAATATTAAGTGAAGTCAAGTTCAGCACGGTAAAGAGCACAAACCGGGAGAATTCTTGCAAGAGAAGGGGAAGCAATTCCAACAAATCCATCAATTGGGCCAGGATTGTGAAGAACTATACTGGTAATAGTCTTGCCGAAAAGCCATTGCCACATGCCTGCTTCATTTTCTGGGAGGTACACATTTTCCTGTTCAATGGACCCAGACATGAAGCACATTGAGCCTACAATTGATCAACTAATTAGTTTCATGCATTAACTGAAAATCAAAATACATGTTATACAGTCCAGAACTCAATAGGAGGAACTAAGTAATATGCCAATTTACTTTAATAAGGCAAATACAATATTGTTTATAAACCTAATTTAAAGAAGTTAAGGAGAGGAGAATGCTTAATGTTAAGCACTAAGATTAGATTGCACACACTTGGACCATATGCTACAAAGAACTGGGATGGAAGTCAGTATCAGTAAGGTTAACCAGGGGAGAGGAACTGATATGGTTTTCTTTGGCTGCATTTGCAAGCTAAACTGTAATATGTGAATATTTTGGTGCCTACTTTGAATTTTTCAAAACTCGGGTGAAAGTAGTTTCAACAAGCCAGATTGCAAAACACAAAAGCGAGAAACTAGCACATTGAGCCATGTATAAGCAAATGAATGCCAAGGAACTTACCAGGCCTTGCAATGATTTTTTCTTGGGGCTTCAACATGATCTGATAATGTAAGAATACGTGCAATTAAAAACTCAGTGAAACAAAGGCTCAGGAATAAGAAAAACATGGCATGATTGGGGGTAACAATTCTACACACCTGAACCACCTGAGCTTCACCACCCAAAATCTGAAAAGGTATCACAGCATCTTGTTGACTCTGCAGTAAACTACCCACATAAGAATATGCAGTGCATAATATCATCAACAATTAGACAATTACTGGCGCTAAACAGAAAGGTAGGCAAATTTGAGCTTCTTTTCTCCATAGTCCATACTCATAAGATTACACCCGTAAATGTTTGGGTTATAGGCAGATGGCTGTTATGGGGCGACCGGGCCGGTTCAAAGGGTTAATATACCAAAGGAAGAGTCGTGCCGCACACAATCAAAGCCCACCAAGAGTGGCTGGTTAAGGGAATTATGGAACTAGTTATTTTATTTTCTGTTTTAGTAGAAATCCTCTATTAGCTAAATGTAATAGGAGTTGGATTTTGGGATAGATACATAAATTTATTTAGGTTCATTAGATTAATGACTAGGTTCATTTGTTAGGTATGTTGATGACTGGGTTCATTTGTACCGAGTCTTTTAGTTCCACAGGACCTCCTTGGCTATATAAACCAATGGAGAAGAATAAATGAGGACATCGAGAATTAAATAAACCATTTGGTTCTCTATCGAGGTCTACAGGTTCCCTCTTAAACGAGCTTGTGTGTTCTAGCTATTGGTAGGAAGAAGAACAAGGGTTCGCCCGCGTGAAGCCTTGGAATCAATCTGAGTTCTTACCTAGGCCCCGTAACGAGATCCAGAAGTCAGGATCATAACAATGGCCACCTTAAATTGCTGACACAACACATAACTGAAATTGTGCCCTCAAGGAAACAACCATCTCTGCACATTGAAGTACCCCTTTTAGGCATGTTGGTGGAACATCCTGCTCTAGATGCCTTCCACCTCTTCAATTATGTTCGTCCCGAGTACAATTTTCTTAACTTCCAATCACAACTACCATCAATTAAATTTATCCTGAATGTCCTCCAAATCCAATCTACCATCTTAACGATGCTAAGCAGATTCTACACCCCATAGGATGCTCACGTTATTTCCCCGAAACTGTGTAGCAAGCCCTCTTGCTAGTACTCAAACCCCTAGTTTCCTCAAGTTGTACAAATAATTACAGTGCAACACAACTTCACCTGACCTGAATACCATGGAGTCATTCTCAAACATCCATAGGAGTTGGTCAATATTTAACCCGTAAACACTTACCGTTACAAGTATAACATCTTTAGTAAGGCACTCTACACAGATCAACCTCAAAAATCAGTCTAGAACCCTAAATTCACCCAAAATTTCTCCTAATGCTCCCTTTGGTTGCCCATTGAAATCAACAAGTGACAGTATAACCAAATCATGAACAGAAAATTACATACAGCTGAAGTAAACACCTGATTAACTTGTTAGAACGAAACTTGAGCGCCTCGGTGACCACGGGAGCATAAATAAATAACAAAATGTTCCGACTATTATTCGTTCCTGGTAATTTTCTCAGCAACCAAACAGCAGATAATGAAAATTGCTTCCATTGTGAGTGAGAGAGTACCTGATAAACATACGGCTGGAAAGGTGTAGAGAAGAACGGTGCCGCCATAGCCTAAACACAGCGAATTGTAGCTTCTGAAAGGCACAACGATCGAAATTGCTATATGTAATTGCTATCAGAGTGATCTCAATTCGAGGTCTTCGTTTCTTCTACACGATCAGATCGAGAGAAGGAAGATTCGTATGAGATCGAAGCTACACTCTCTGTAAATCGGAACATTTTCACGGGTTTTGGTTTTGGGGTTTGTGTTGACGAAAGTGAAGACAATGAAACTACGTGATTAACCTTCAAATTAGCTGACGTAGTGCAAGGAGCATGGGGGGTATTACGGACAATTGACTTCAGTTTCATGTCTTTCTTTTTATCTTGAGTTTTTACTGCTCTGTGATTCGGCCGTGAGAGTACACGTGGGCATGAGTGGTTTCGTGTCGTTTCCTTATTGGTGGAAGCTCCGGTCTCGACGTGTTCATGGGAAGTCGCTGGTCAACCACTCGCTTCGCTTCTCTCTTTATGTAATGTATGATGTATGATGGTCCGGCTATTGTTTCAAAACGACAATAAGCCAACCGTATTGATTTGTTAACATGTGGATGTCAACAAACCTTTAAACACACTCCCACAATCGGGGTATGTTGAATTTCAATCCGACTTTCAAATTCAAAATTTGTTTTTTTTACGAGGGAGGAATAATTTATTAACGAAATTGGCGATACAAAACGACGATTCGAAAAACTCATAAAACAAAGTCAAATGCAAAAACAGTTTGGAAAAATACGGTCAAGTGACCTAGACGGGAATAGGAACCCCGGTATTATAATGGGGAGTTAGAGTCGCTTCAACTTTCCGGAAGCTCTTTTCATCCGATCTTTTGTAGGGAACCCCTAAACATTCAGCAAATCTTGCGACTGTGTGGGTAATACTCTCTCCAATATGCACATCAATCAACGGCGAAGAAAACCCAAAAAAAAACATCAAGTTGAGGGAGGGCAGCACCAAAATCGACTTATATAGGGACAAGATTCTTATCAAAGCCATTGTACATATCCGTGATAAAGGCAGCGTCCGACTTACTAGCATCGGAGGCCATATCCGCCCACCTGTCTGACTTGCTTCCCAATAGTCCCAAAGACCCCTCAAGAACAACAGGAGTGATAGGTGGACGAGGCTCTACCGGGGAGAAGGGGGAAGCATCTGGCAGGATAGGGAGCTAGACTGGGTTGGGCCTCACTCTAGAGGCAAGTGTCGACGGGTTGCACCTTTTGGACAAAGTCCGAGCCGAAGAAATCTTTATACGAGAGAGGTAGGGAAGAGAATCCACATGAGCTGGCTCAAGTAACACATCAACACGGAAAACTCGGGCCTTGAGTGAGAATCACCCGTCTGTCAACCGAAACATCATGTACATGGACCAAAACCAAGTCCCGAGACGACTGAGACGATAATGAAGAGCATGGGTGAATGGCACGAAGTAGACCGAGCTTCCCAACAATCTCTATAATGGTATCACGGTTCCAACGCACGCCAAGGAGACCAATAATGTGTATCCATTAAAGTCGTCCTCCAAATAAAACTCGTTGAACACTTGTTGAGAAGGGGAAGAAACAAGGACGTAGCACGTTCCAATCGTCAACCGAGATGGTTGTCCAAACGTCTTGGTATTCGCAATACACAATAAAGGCACTCGCTCCAATGTCAAGGAGATCCACCCTCTGAATCCCAACCAACTGAAGACCTACATCAATAGTGCAGACCGAGAAAGATGAGTTAACTATCTCGATCACACTGAAAGACGACATATTCTCAAAACAGAGAGTCAGCGATAACGAGCAAGAAGAAGCAGGGTCCATCGAAGGGGTCAAACAGGGAGAAGCCCTCACAATGCCTAGAGTAGGAACCCCGATAGACGTTGAACCCTCGTCATTCGCCTCTAAGCGCTTTTTGCCAATTCAACTATATTCCTCAAACGCTCGAATACCAAGCCATTCAAATTCGCGTCAACGCGATGCAAATCATCGGTTGTTTTGAAATAAACAAAGGCATATTGTTTGCCTTTATAAGTAAGTAAGTTTAGGACCAACATCGACAATATAGAAACAGTACCAAAAGGAGCATAAAGAGCCTTTAGTTGTTCAGCAGTGGAGGAGGACGAAAAAAATGGTCAACAACACGAAAATTTATGGTGTGGCAATTCAATGAGTTGAGCTTTCGAGCCTTTGTGTTTCCGACCAACAACGAAATGATCTTTTACATAAGCCATACGGGAAGGGGTAAAAGGTGTAGATGACACCATTGCAGCATAAGAATGAATCGATACACCAACCTGAAGGGGAGAACTACAAATATCATTGGACCGTCGTCAACCAACAGGTGAAGTGGTTCAGTGTCGCCGGTCTGAGCTGAAGATCATTTACCAACTCGATTGGTCTGACGCACAACTCATGGATCTTGCAGCGGAGGTGTATGGTGGGAGATACGGACACGACTTCGTATGAAAACACTGGTAAATTCCCGTACGGGATCTTCCCCGCTGGATGGAGTTGTAGACACAACCACAATCAAAGCTGACAAGTGACGTGAATATGGTTTGGAAAAAATAGTCGTCTAGGCAATACAGGAAGGTCCAGAACGGGCGACCGACAACTTGTAATGGATTATGAGGTGTAATGTGACGAAACGACTTCAAATTGTACCTTAGTTTTTCATAATCAAAGATGGAAAATGTCATGGAAACGATATTGTCATTGCTACACGAACATATCAAGTACGGTCATGTTACCGTATCTTCGACACCGTCACATGACAATACTTGCTATGTTCTTAGACCAATGACATTACCGCTTCCAAGTCAGTTGTCATATTTGATTATGGAATATGGAAATAAAATTTGTAGTCGTGTCGTCATATTACACCCCCATATCCATTACTCAATGTCCAAGAAGATGACATGTAGATTGTCGTGCGTTGTAGGTCGTATTGCCCCGGAACACAACCCGGTCCCCGGTGTTAGTAATTAACTCCAGGATCTTGGTTGTGTTCCTGGGCATTACGACCGGAAAGGTACATCATGTTTCAGATAGCCAACAACTTATAATTCATTTTGGAGGTGTAATGTGATGACACGAGTAGAAAACTTGACGAAGATGGCATGTAGCTCGTATTGTTTTGTACTTCCATTCAAACATTTCGAGAAATAATAATATGCGTCGGGTCGGATCGTCTTTCATTTTTTAAACAACGTTATTTTTGCTAACACCGTTCCGAATAAATATGTCGATTTTTTTTTCACGACATTAGATTCGGAATAGACCGAATCGGTCTATTCTTTTTACGATGTTAACACCATTAGACTCACACTAAACCCACAAATCAGATCTAATATATTTCAAAATGTTTTAAAACTAATTTAATTTGATCATAATTAGATGGAATCGGTCTAATCTCATCATAAGTGGTCTAAGAGCATGTACAACGAAAAGGCTCGTATGCTGACTGGACAAAATAGTGGAACTCGGGACTCAAAATAATCGGTGTTTTACAATGGGGTTTGGATGTGAGGCTTGTATTGTGAGTGGACCAATCATATTTAGTTAAATCTGATTTTTTGTATTAAAAAAATAATAAGACGCGTGGCGGCATGAGAGTGGCTGGCCGAAGGACACGGAACGCGGGTCTCGGCCTATCCATGGTTGTGGGACGCGGGACTCCGCCCGCGTTTTTGCGGGACGCGGGACACGCAAAAGCCGTCCCACAACGGGACGGCCTGCGGCCCGCAAAAACACAAATAGAGCCTCAAGACCGGCCCGTTGTACATGTTCTAATAGACTGAAATTGAATTTACATGTGCTAGAGAGTCCAAATAGTCAACGATAATCGATTCGGACAAGCGGGTTTTCCAGAGCTCGAGATTCATAGGAAAACATGTCTAATCCCAATCATTTCCATTTCATTTCTCTCGACTCTATCCAAAACAGACAGTGAAAAATATCTCACCAATCCCATTTTAATTATTCCCCACAATCTTATCCAAACCTTCTTTTTTCGAGCTCTCCTTTTATCATCTCCAGATTTTGACAGCAACCAAATCAAAGAGTAATATTTATCTCCACAACGAATCACAGCCGTCGATTCATCTGGAGGGGACCGGATTGGTTAAAACATGCAAGTGGTAATCTGGATAAGGTTGTGGATAAGTTTTTATCGGATTCATTGTTATTTTTAAAAATTAAAGTTGTTTTTATTATTATTTTAGATTAAAATATTATTATTTTATAATTAGCTCAGATCAACGTGATCTCACCGACCAGCTGACCAGGATCAGATTCCGATACCCCTGACCGTCCACGTGGCTTGCTGAACCTGGCTCCCATTATTGTGCTCATGTAATTTATTTTTTATTTTTTTATTTTATTTTCAAGTAGCCAAGTACTATGTACCTTCAATTTATTAACTGCATCACATGTGATAGGTACTGTCCCAAGTTGGAGTAAATCCCAATAGGATATGTACAATTTAACTATCGGAATTTAAGTATATTTATGTAAATGTTGGTAATTTTTTAAATACACAAATTGAGTATGACGGACTGTAAATCAGCGGATTCTCTCGTTTGTTTGTATTGACTCTCTACTCTCTCTCAAGGTTTCACGTTGTTTTTGTCGGCGTTCTCTTTTTAGGTTTTCATTCAGTTCATCTACCGTTTTTTTTAGGGAAATAAAATTCATTACTCTGAATCAAGAACCAGGAGCCCTGGGATAGGGTCTGGCAATTGATTCATATTCAGTACAAGATGAACCCAATTAAAAGCATTACGAGTCAATTCATGTGCTACTCTATTGGCTATTATACGAACATGGTTAACTTTCACCCCTGGTAACTAACTTAAAATAGCATTGCAATCCTTAATAATCCCCCCAGCGGAGATAGCATACGTACTGAACTATTGATGGCAAGGACTACTCCAAGACAGTCAGTCTCGATTGAACTTGCTAACCATTCGCTACTTCTCACCCACAACAGTGCTTCCTTGACTGCTAGAGCCTCCAAAATCTCTGGGTCAGACAAATGTGGGAAAACAAAACATCTAATTCCCACCGCCGTACCTTGGCTATCTCTACATATAAAGCCGCCAGCTCCTCCATGTCCTGCTATCACTACGCCGTCCGAGTTCACCTTAATGGAACCCTCAACCGGTTTGCCCCATCTGTCATGACCAACCGGATGAGTAACTCCAGAAAGGTGCTGGTGAGACTGAGCTGCTTTCCACTCCGACACCAACTAATATATGATATATCACTACCTCATCCCATGTCTACTCCAGCGATTACCATCCGGATCTCCTCATGGATCGGCTGGGGTACATAATCAAAAACGCTTTGCTACCCCATTATCGCTTTGCGGTGACTTGCCGTGGTCCCATACCTTCTCTCTCGTTCTACGGACTACCAGTTTCATCGGGAGGACGAGAATGACTCTGCCGGCAAGAGAGGGCCGGTTCCGATCACTATGGATCTTCGTGCTTATTTGAACCATGTAGATTGGGATTATCGACTAGAATTTCAGACGTGACCGGCGATGGTGTCTCCTCCAAATTATCGGCAACACCCGATGGAAAATTGGCGACAACGCCATGTTGTCGTGGATCAAGAACATGAACCCTTATTTACCTCAACAACCAACAGCCTCGTCGGTTCCAATGAGAACCAGACGAGGGAACATGACGCTATTGAGGAGATACGTCCCTCCCAATAGAATCTAACCCAATCGGATCTCAAATATTAATTTTTATAAAATTTGTTATATTGAATCGAATTCAAATATATAATCATTTGTGCCTAAGAACATAAGTAAAGTTATGATTAATCACTAAATAACCACATGTTCATGTGCATAAAGATTTGTTTGAAACCTTAAAAGTATAAGAGCAAAAGCAAAGCTCGATTGCTTATCTATCAAGTAATTGAATTACTTAGTAGATCAAAACAAATTTGATATGATAGAATAAATACTAAATAGTAATCTTAATCTAATTTTGTATTTTAAATAAATTAGATAAAAATCAAGACGTGCCACCAGAAAATTACACGTGTCCTAAAAAATATGGACAATAATCAAAATTTCCATTTGATCATAAATAAGCGAATAAGATCCGTTTCCGATCAGGTCTTTCACGAAAATGGACGGCTGAGGACGCGCCAGCAACTTTCCTAAATTAGCCGCAAAACACACAATCATTTCGTTTTATCTATAACCTATTACTTGGATAGTGTTGCTCTGTCTTACTTCTTCTTCTTCTTCTTCGTCTCTCTCTCTCCCCAATCTGCTGAAGCTGAATCGAGAGAGAGATTTGATTCGAAGCTTGAAATCGGAAACCCTAATCGGTTCTATTGGTTTCGGTTGATGTGATTTGAAGTCCGGGATCGAAATCCGAATCGGCCGATCCGACTCAAGCCATGACTCGGCGGTGCTCTCATTGCAGCCACAACGGGCACAACTCGAGGACCTGCCCGAACCGGGGGGTGAAGCTCTTCGGGGTCCGATTGACCGACGGGTCGATCCGGAAGAGCGCGAGTATGGGGAATCTGAGCCACTACGCCGGATCGAGCTCCGGTGGGCTTCTGAACGGCGGGGTCAACACTCCGGGATCTCCCGGAGGCGGCGAGACGCCGGACCACGACGTCGCCGCCGGAGATGGGTATGCTTCGGAGGATTTCGTGCAGGGGTCGTCTTCCAGCTGCCGCGAACGGAAGAAAGGTGATCTTTATGGTTTGATCTTGTTTCTGGGTTGAGTTTTGTTTTTGCTGATTGCTTGTTCGACTGTGTGGAGTAATTGAGGATGAATTGAAATAGATGTGGATCAAGGAAGTTTTTGTGATCTTTATCTTTTCGATCCGCTTTTGATTTCTGGTTGGTGTGCATGCTGATTTAGTTGTTTCTTTGATAGTGAAGATAGATGAACTAGAAGATCTACTAGGTCCATGATTGATTCTGATTAGCATATTATATGGGTTGAAATGTTGGGTAGCTACATAAGTAATTGATTCATGATTCGGTTTTGTAAATTTGGTGGTTATATATAGGGCATGAAGCATTTAGAAGATCATGAGCTTGTAAACTTGAAATCTTTGCTATGGAAGCTAGAGTTTATGTTGTAGGAGAAATGTTATTTACATACCCACTTTAGCTTCCACTATCAAACCCTCCCTAAAGGTTAGGGGTTATCAATAACACAACACACTGTCATCTTTCGTTATTAATAATAAAAAAAGAAGACCCAAATACGGGTGTGTGTTACTGGTAACAGTGTGTATTTGAGAAACATAGAGTCGCCAAATGGGTGTTGATAAAAGTTACCCCTATGTTATATAATGTTGTAGTTTCTGGATGCATAGAATCACCCACACAATTGTAGTTTCTTGAAGCCTCTTGTGCTTAGCAAACAGTACTAAGTTGTACTGAATATCGAGTTTCATGATTCCAAGCATTTGTTCTACTTATTATACATGCCTGATGTGGTACTAGTTACCGGCTTACCTTGTTGCTCCATTGAATGGTTGTATTGTGTGTAGGTGTCCCATGGACTGAAGAGGAACACAGGATGTTTCTACTCGGTCTTCAGAAGTTGGGGAAAGGTGACTGGCGTGGGATTGCTCGCAATTACGTTATCTCGAGGACTCCTACTCAAGTTGCCAGTCATGCTCAAAAATATTTTATCAGGCAAACAAATGTTTCTAGAAGGAAAAGACGCTCTAGCCTCTTCGATATTGTAGCGGATGAAGTTAGTACCCTTACTTTAATTTTACTAAGGGTTAAATACACATAACTACACCTAAGATCTCATGCTTTTCACCGACTTACTCCTGAATTCCAAATTCATTGTAGGTGCCCGAGGTTTCAGAAAAAATGAACACAAATTCGTTTTACCTGAAAACAACGAAAATCCCCTGGCCTCTAATCTAAAAAAACCTCTTACATGTATTATCTTTTAAGGAGTATTCTACAAAAATGTTTTGGGTAATCGGTTATAGTATTTTTTTTTGGATTGGAGTCAAGGGTATTTGTCATTTTTTTACAAAAAAAGCTATGTGATTTATTTTCGAAGTTAGGTGTAGCTGGGTGAAAAATGTGTAAACTTAAGTGTATTTAGGTAATTAGCCCTATCAGTAATTGTGCAAATAAGCTTCCCATAACCTTGTCATTTTGTCTCTGCTGTATAAGAAAACCCGTCTTTGGTTTATACAACCTTCCACATGCTTTAACTACAAAAATCTTGAAATTATATTAATCTCTGAACCTTATTTCCTTCAGGTTTATCTTATTTTTTGTTTGTATTTATGTTTCTTTGGTCACTGTCATGTTTTTGCAGTCAGCTGACCCTCCAATGGCCTCACAGCAAGACTTCTTCAGCAACGATTACCCAAACCCCGAAACACAAAGTAACAATCATCCTTTGCCTGCTGCTCCAGCACTCGATGAAGAATGTGAATCAATGGACTCCACCAATTCCAACGAAGGCGAATCCGTCATCCCAACTCCTGACTGTAATATGCAACCCATGTACCCTGTTATTTACCCTGCTTACATCTCTCCATACTTCCCCGTCCCGTTACCAATGTGGCCCCTGAACAACAGCCCAGAGCCAGCTAAGGAGACTCACGAGGTTCTCAAACCAACAGCAGTACATTCGAAGAGCCCGATCAACGTCAATGAGCTAGTTGGTATGTCAAAATTGAGTTTAGGAGATTCAATAGGCCATGCCGGGCCTAACCCTCTTTCTCTAAAACTGCCTGATGGGTCTTCTAGGCAGTCGGCTTTTCATGCCAATCCATCTTCTGGAAGTTCAACGGTAAATCCGAACAGCAGCCCGATCCACGCAGTGTGATGGGAAGCTGTTGGTGAGAGGTTGAGAATGTTCTGGTTAGTGATTAGTGTTTATACATGACCAATAATGTGCAGGCTGGTTGGTGTGTCTGGGTTCAGTTTATCTTTTGGCATCACCTTAATAAGGTTGTTGTTCTTCAGAAGTGAACTTGTTTGAATTGTTAGGTACTAGGTTTCTAGCATCTTGTCACAGAACATATTAGTTGAATCTTTGGCACTATGTTTGTCTCAGGTTCTTATTTTTGTCCCGCTCTGAATATTTGAAGCCTTGTCTTGTTTGTGCATTAAAATTTAAAGTTTGATTGTCAAAGTGGTGTGATATGGTCTAAGTTACCAATATTAATCTACAATAACAGTATCCAATTGGAATTCTCAATTAGGGCCTCGGGAAAATTGTCTGATTATGGCTCAAGTGATAGTTGTTTTCAAAGTCTCTATTTCAAAAACATTCATATGGTAACTGTTGGATAATCGACCACTTATTTGTTCTTTCTCGGTTTGCTTTATGATTGATAAATCTGGGTATAGGATTGTTAGACCATCTTTGCTTTCGTTTAGGTTACTTACTTTGTGAGTTCATTTTCGTTAAGAACTTCATTTGAGGTTGTTTTTATATGTAAGTCTGCTTAGTTGAGGGGTTTCCCTTATCTTGTCTTTTTGTTTGTTTTGCAATCCCGTTGGAGCAAGTCCGATATGAAGGAGAAGAGAAAAAAGAAAGAAATGTACATGTATGACTGGTCGAGTCATCGACATCCATTGAGAGGAAGGATCAGCTGGACAAAAACAAATTCGTAATCCATCGAGAGATGAGCAAATATCAATTGAGATCATCCCATAATAAATATGAGATGGATAATAATAATAAAAGGTTGAATATCGAAACTTCCTTTTAAGTATTGGTTACGAACACTAAACTACCCAATGTTTTAAAGTGACAAATACACTATTTTAAATATTGGCCACACGATTTTGTTAGTTAAAATGGACGGAATATTCTATTTCATTAGTCATATGACCTCAAGTGTCATATAATGGATAGTAAAATGACGTTTTCCCCCTTAAGTATTTGACCTTTATACATTTTATAAGGAACAATAACGAGGGTATAATGGCAATGTTCCTTATAAAATGTATAGAGGTCAAATAATTAAGGGAAAAACATCATTTTACCATCCATTAAATGACACTTGAGGTCATATGACAAATATAATGAAATATTTCGTCCATTTTTACTAACAAAATCGCGTGACTAATATTTAAGGTAGTTCATTTGTTATTTGAAACGCTAGATAATATAGTGTTCATGACTAATACTTAAAAATAAGTTTCGATATTTAACCCAAAAATAAAATAAGATATTAACTATCAAATTCAAAACGGTAAAACATAACTTCATAAAAAATAGAAATGGAGGTTACTGAAGAAAGAAGTTTGCAAATTAAGGTCATTTTGCCAATTAAACCTTAAAATGAGGGCATATATGCAAATAGAGAGAAATTAGGGCAACCTACTACAGCTATAAAAAGCGCGGTTGATGAAATCGTTTAGAATAGTGTTGAAAATGGAAAGAAGGTTTAATCCGCCAAATAAAGTTTTGAAAATCACACCGGAAAAATTGGCGCCGGCGGCCGGAGACGGCGGTGTTCATCTTCCTGCCGAGATCTGTAGAGAGATACTGATCATATTACCGATGAAGTCGATTTTACGGTTCAGATCCGTCTGCAAATCGTGGTACTCTCTCATCTCTTGCCCTAATTTCATCTCCGATTTCTCAAACCTAAACAAGGATCCCAATCGCGTCCTTCTTCACCTTTACATTCCGGGGAAAAATTGGCCAGATTTTCTTTTCTCATTCAGTTCTCACGACAAGTCGTTTATGGAATCTCATGAACACGATGAAATCCCAGAGTCATACCTTGGCGGATGTACTGCAATTGTTGGTTCATGTAATGGGCTGATTTGTTTGAAAGACTGTGGATATATTGATGATGTTCAGAGTCTCAGTTTACTGATATGGAACCCTAGTCTTAGAAAAATTGTTGAGCTTCCATCTCCAACATTTACCAGATTTGATTCTTATTTTGGGTTTGGATTCGACCCCGAAACTAGTGATTACAAGGTTCTGTCGTGTAGCCCGGTCGATTTTCCGGGGAGGAATGATGATTCTCCGGATATGGTTTTTCAGATTTTTGATTTGGGGAAGGGTGTTTGGAGGGACATTAGCCCTCTTGATCCTTCGATTGGGGGAAAGGTTTTTGATTCTATTGAGGGTTACTATGCTATCTGTTATCTCGATGGGGCTGTTCATTGGGGCGGGCTGCGGATTCTGTTGTCCTTCAGCTTTAGGGATGAGTGTTTTCGAGAGATAAGTATGCCTGATTGTGCAGAATTCACTCCGAGTGAAGATGATGGTGACAACTCCAAAACCGCCTTGTGCGTTACATTTGGTGGGGGTTGATTTATGTGATAGTGTCTACAATGCAGGAAATTGGTTCCACCGATATGTCGAAGAGTTGTTCAATCTGGGCAATGAAAGAATATGGTGTAACAGAGTCTTGGACTAAGATGTTTGACATTGACCTGCAAAGTGCTCGAGGTTCGCCAAATACTAGTATTTGGTCGGACCATTTCCGCTTATGGGAGAATGGTGAAATTCTCATGGTGCGCTGTCTCGACTGCTCAGGCAAGCAAGAAGTGGTTTTGTACAACACTGAAAATGGAAAATCGAAGTGTATTTTCTTATATACCAAACTCACCCGGAGTGTGTGGCTTTACGAGGAGAGTTTAGTTTTAATGTGATGAAATGGGTAAAAAATCTTGTGTCGATGGATAGGTATGAATCTACTGGAAACATGTGCTAATTATTGAGTTTCCTGTTTAGTAGATGATTGAAGAAATGGATGATTTTTGTTTATAAGTGTACTGTATTGAAGATATGGATGGGATATTAGCTTGAGCATGAGTAAGATTTGATCCGGGTTTCGGTGTC
The DNA here is from genome assembly GCA_963921825.1 of Erodium maritimum. NCBI lineage: Eukaryota > Viridiplantae > Streptophyta > Magnoliopsida > Geraniales > Geraniaceae > Erodium > Erodium maritimum. The sequence goes on from OY997588.1 coordinate 155,325,248, forward strand.
AGCTTTGTATTTAAGATGTAGGATTGTTCGAGACTTGGACTGAAGATGTGTTGAATCTTTTTGTATTTAACGTTTTCATGATGAAAACAGTATATACTTAGAAAGAGTTCTTTATGGGAGAATGATGTTGTCATGACGCATGATCTCCTGGTCGACTTCAGAGGCGGATGGGTGCATTCGTCGGAGGTTGAGGAATTGCCGAGGGACTTTGGCGAGGGAGATCATCGCCCAGATATAAATTCCTCCTCAGTCCGATTTGAGAGGAATTGGAAGGTTGAGAAGAACGCCATGACAGCGGAACAGAGGAACCAGAACGACGCTGGAAGGACCGTAATAGGCTAGGTTGGGGTGGCTTGCTAAGAGGCGATACCAAAACCCTAACAAAACTATCTACCATTCGTGCATGCCGACTAGCGTAATTGGTTCCATGGAAGAAAATGCAATACTTAATCCTAAACAAATAAGAACATTAAGTCACATAACATATAAACTTCTAGTTAGATTATCAAGAAAACACCGCAGATTCGTACCTATTACATACCTTTCATTTTTTCTATGCTCAACGATTTTGTGACCCATTACCCAAAACCCATTTTTGATCGTGTTTTTATGATAAAACCAGGCTTTCTTTGTAAAAGCACGCTTGGAGACAGACTCCATGAGTTGAAGGAAGAACTATAGATTCCCTACACTCAGGGTTGTACAAAACCAACACATCACCATAATAATAGTTTCTAGCCCACTGCAAGAAAAGTACTTCACCATTCTCCCAAACCCGCAAAGGGATTCTAATACCGTTGGTATATGGCAGGTCAATAGTGAACAATTTGGTCCATGATTCAGTCACACCGTACTCTTTCATCGACCAAACGAACAATATTCTTGAAGACTACAATCTTGTCGCTTCTTCGTCAGTGCCACAGACAACAACCCGTTGATTAGTACAAGGCGGGGGTGTGACCCGAGGGGGTCACCATCGAGCATCATCTCCGTCTCATGTAAAACCTCAGAGGTCAAGTCGAAGGACACGAGAATGTAATTGGGGGAGGTATGATCCTTTCCAGGGCAATGCAGATTCCCATGGAGATAAACAGCAGGCTGCCTGACAAAGCGAGGCCGCGATGTCGGAGAGCTCGAGCTCCTCCAAACACCCTTTCTCAGATCGAAAATGTGAGTCTCGACCACAATTTGATCATCACTCGATTCAAGGTACTCGATCCTCACATCCTTGTAATCTCTACTTGCCAAGTCAAATCCAAATCCGGAAAGGTACCACAGAAGATACCTTGGAGGAGAAGTTAAAGGGAGAGAAGGGGTTTCAACTAATTTTCTAATACTAGGGTTCCAAATCAGGAAGCTACGAACCGCCTTAGTATCAAGTTTGGAGAAACAAGGAGATGATGCTCGATGGTGACATCCTCGGGCATAGCCCCCGACTTTTACTGACCAACGGGTTGTTGTCCGTGGCAAGGGTGAAGGAGCGACAAGGTTGTGAATATTGTTCAGTTTGGTCGATGAAAGAGTACGGTGTGGCTGAATCCTGGACCAAATTGTTCATTATTGACCTGCCGTGCTGCAGGAATTTTAGAATCCCCTTGCGAGTTTGGGAGAACGATCAAGTACTTTTCTTGCGGCGGGCACAAAACTACAGCCATGACGGCGATGTATTGGTTTTGTACAACTCTGAGTGCAGGGAATCTATAGTTCTTCCCTCAACTAGGGGAGTCAAACTCGATGCGTGCTTCTATAAGGAGAGCCTGGTTTTACCATGAGAACATGATTTCATAATCGAGTAAGATATGGAGCATTCATTTGAACTAAACATTTGGAATATGAATTCATTGTGTAAGGTTTTGTTTGTTATTAGGGTAAGCCATTCTTCATTGCACGATGCATTTAAATCTATCTTATATTTACTAAGATTTTTGTGAGTTTGATGAAGAAAGCTGCGTGGGATGTGAATTCTTTCTGCTGCTGATTTGGGATTGAATTTGGATTTTGAATAATGGATCTTAACTATGAGGACATGATTTCATAATTGTTGAGTTGGGCTACGATTGTAGTTATCAAAGAAGAAGAGGGTAAAAGAAACTAGTCTATTTCTTACTTCACCATTATTGAATTACATTTACAAGTGCTTTAACATTCTAACAAAAATCAACAAAGGTCCTTTGGAATCACAATCCCTGTGTAGCTTAACCCCTCAACTTCTCTCGCCCACATCGAGCGGGGCTCGAATCCCGAAGCTCACCTCCTCAGCCCCGCGCCCCCGCCTCCCTTCATCTGCCCCTTCGATGTACATGCTCTTATAAACAAAGTGAGCACATCTGAGGCTATCTAGCTAGGCTTCAAACACTATCAGTCTCTTATGCCTCGATTGTTTTTTTATCAGCAAAAATAACGGTTTTAAAATTCCAAACAAAATTACAATCAAAGCAGAAGAAGAGAACGACAACAGTTCAATCTTGAAAAAGTGAACAATAAAGAAAACAGGACCAAAGACTAGAACATGTCCAAGACTGGGAAGAGGAAAGGCCAACGAAACTCGAGAAGCTTCAAGTCGCCTCGGGACATCGCGAGCACCCGCATGCACCTCGGGCCCGTGCGAGCACCCGCATGCACCTCGGGCCCGTGCGAGCACCCGCATGCACCTCAGGACCGCGCATGAACAAGTGTCCATGTGCTAGCCGCACGCCCACACACGCCCAGACACCTCCATCGAGGAACACGTCGGAGCAACGAAGAGCCAAAATTGCGTCGCAGGAAGGTCCAGAGGAAGCCAAGAGGTAGGAGATGTCGGGGGCCAGCACCCTGAGAAGACCGAAATGAAGAGGACCAACGGTGAGTAAATTCCGACGAGCTGCAACCACAAAACGAAGTGGCGGAAGAGCGGGGACTCGAAACAGGAATGAATACGGGGGAGAGAACCAGAGTTTGTCAGCGACGATGAGAGCTCCGAACTAGTGAAAGACGCGATGGGACTTGAAACAACACCTCGAGACACCAACCATGCATATTGCATACGCATCAAAGAGCCCACCTAGGCCAGAAGTCGAAGAGGATCCCGGGGATTCTGGCGGAAAACACTGAATTTCGAAATCAAGTCCTCATAGTAAAACCAGACTCTCCTTGTAAAAGCACGCATCGACGATTTTTCCATTAGTTGATAAAAGAGGTATAGATTTCCTACTCTCAAGGTTGCACAAAACCAACAAATCGCCATCAACTTCATACCTTACAGACCGTTCCAGTAAGAGTAATTCACCATTCTCCAAGAAATGCAACAAATTCAATGGCTTCAAGTTTGACAAATTCATTTTATACGGCATCTCAATGCTGAACAATTCGGTCCAGGACTCAATCACTCCGTACTCTTCCATCGACCAAATTGAACAATAACCTCGATGACCACCACCGTGTTGCTTCTTCGACACCACTGCCATGGACAACATCCGTTGATTAGAAAAGGGGAAACCCTGTATCCTAACCTCATTTGAGCTTTGTTTTTCAATTCATAACGCAGGTTTACCTTTGGTGACATTTCACAACTGTCACCTTTCAATTTTTTGCAGAGAGTGTCGTTTACCGTTTATTTTGACGATTCCGTTAGTTTTTTTGCCACGTGTCACTTCACCGTGACGACACGTGGCCGACACATAGGCAAAAAACTAACGGAATCGTCAGTTTTGACGATTTTTGATACTTTCTGCAAAAAAATGAAAGGTGACAGTTGGGAAATGTCACCAAAGGTAAACCTAGGTTAGGAATTGAAAAACAAATTTCAAATGAGGTTAGGAAACAGGGTTACCCCATTAGAAAAAGGCGGGGATAAACACGGGCACCGACACTATCTGTCACCACCTCTATTTCACATAAAACTTCATTGGACAAGTCGAAGGACTTAACGTTACATTTGGAGATTTCAGCACTGCAAGCCCAATGCAGACTCCCATGGAGATAAACAGAATGCTGGTTCGAACGACGCGAAAGCGCGGGTGAGCTCAAGCTCCTCCAAACGCCCTTTCTCAGTTCGAAAACGTCAATCTCAGCCACAGCTTCATCGCTAAATCTAGAGTACACAATGTTCACAACCTTGTAATCCCTACTCTCCAAGTCAAATCCAAACCCCCATTTATGTCGAATTGTTTCAAATCTATATGAATATGTTTGAGACGAAGGTGGAGGAGGGAGCTCTACTAATTTTCTAATACTAGGGTTCCAAATCAGGATGCTCTCTAAATTGGAATCGATAGAATGTTTGGTGAAGCAAATCAAGCCATCACAGGACCCAATGATTTGGACCGATCGGCTTCGGAGCAGATCGGGCACATCGTTGTGTTCGTGGGACTCGACGAACGACTCGTCGTGTAAGCTGAAGCTATACAGACATTTTCCACTATGGCGGCGGAAATTGAGACGGTGGACGAGCACGCGGTCGCCGGAGCTCCGGTCTAGGGTTTGAGCGGTGAAATTAGGGCAAGAGATGAGAGAGTGCCACGTTTTGGAGACGGATCTGAACCGGAGAAGAGACTTCACCGGTAGATTCGTGAGGATCTGAGTCGTGATTTCTGGAGGAAGATGAAGATCGTGCCATGACATTCCTTGCTCTGCGATTCGACTCTGGGGGAAGATGAAGACGGATCTGAATGTTTTTGTTATAGAGGAGAAATCTATTGAGAATCACTCTTAACATAGGAACTATGAGAACCAATCCTAGCCACACACATTTAAGATCCAACATTCACCATGATGCCACATCATCATCTCAATTCTACCATAGTTCATGCCTATTTTATCTATTCTCACACAAGCAAGGGCATAATTGTAATAGCATGGTGCCATGTGGACAATTGTCCATTTTTTTCCACCAATTCACTAATTTAATATTTCCCGATTCGTTTGAACTCCGATTAACTTCAAACTTGCGCCAATATTTTTCTTTTTTCAAGGGCTTTAAATCAAGATCAGTCATGAATATATTTTGAAGCACGAAAATAAAATTTTATACCAAGGTGATAAAAATAATGTTGAGCGTTGATAAATCTTCACTAATAAATGTTTTATATCGTGGTACCAAACTAGTGCTAAATGTTGATAAAAACATGTAATGAGGTGATAAGAAACAAATAATGAGGTGATAAAAACCATTTTCAATTTTGATAATAAGTGTGATACACTAGAGTTTAACATTGATAAAAAAACTTGTGATGAGGTGATAAAAAACACGTAATTCAATGATAAATCTAGTGTTTAGTGTTGATAAAACTGGTGTTCATAAAAAGCACGTGATGAGATGATAAAAATCATGATTAGTTTTGGAAAATGGGGTGATAAAATCAGTGTAAAGTGTTGATAAAAACAGGGTAAATTGTTGATAAACCCAGAGCAAAGTGTTGATAAAAATTACCCATATATAATTCCTTTAAAAACTAGCCCCAAAATAAATAAAAAATTCGTGCTTCAAAAAAACATGTGATGGGGGTGATAAAACACACGTAATTTGAATGATAAACCTAGTGTTTAGTGTTGATAAAACTAATGTTCATAAAAAGCACGCGATGAGGTGATAAAATCATGATCAGTTTTGGAAAATGAGGTGATAAAACCAGTGTAAAGTGTTGATAAAACCAGTGTAAAAGTGTTGATAAATCCAGAGCAAAGTGTTGATAAAAATTACCCAGATTTTTTAAAAAAAAATCTACTCCGAAATAATTTTTTTTCGTACTTCAAAATATATTCATGACTGATCTTGATTGAAAGCCCTTAAAAAAACAAAACTAATGGCGCAATTTTGAAGCCAATCGGAGTTCAAACGAAGCGGGAAAAATTAAATTAGTGAATTGGTTAAAAAAAAAAATAATATGATAGTTTTACTAAAAAGCCCTTATCACTTACTATAAAGTGCTGTTTTTTTGCACTCAACTACTCAATTGCATCTCATCCATCCATTCTTAAAATGGATGACTTAGATTGGTTCTCGCGGTTCCTACGTTAAAACATGGTTCTCACCAGATTTCTCCTCTTTTGTTATATTTTCCAAACTAAACGGATGTTATATTTGAAATTAACATTGTTCTCAGCCATTCAATCGAGCCTCTTTGACTTTTTTCTAGCGGTACTTTTGGTTTATTGTTAGATCACTCACAATACAGTTGATGGAGTCCATCGAATCGACAAGTTTAATTAGGATCGAAATCGGTAGTTTCTATAACAGGGGATGGGTTCGTTGAGTCGAATCTAACCAAATTTAATACGTATTAAACGAAAAATGACTGAGGAATGAAAGAGAATCGGAAGGAGGAGAGGGAGAATAGTCGTAGAATCGACGTCGATGATTGTGTCGACTCGGAGGACGTCAAATCGTAAGGAGAGGAAAAAATGGAGCCGAAACTTCAGCAAAACCTTTTCTATTGTCACTTTCAACGATTTTTGTCGACCTCCATTATGGGTGGTCTTACTATATTTTTCAAAGTTCGGTTCACTGGGGACCTCACATGCTTATATTTGCACCACTGGTTCGTTTCGTTATTTCTTAGAAAAACTCCGAGAACTGATTATCATCGACTTGTACCTTTCGAAAATTGACTGTAGATTTATTAGTAAATCAATTTGGCACGATAGACTTAAGGTAATTACGTTAACTAACATTTTTCGTTAGAAATGACTAGAAAACGTCAGGAAAAACTCTAAGAACTAACTGTCATATAACTATTGAACTCAAAAACTAACCGTAGACTTGTTAATTTTTTTTGAGTTTTTCCTAACGTTTTCTGTCATTTCTAACGGAAAATGATAGTTTATGTAATTACCTTAAGTCTACAGTGTCAAATTGATCGACTAATAAATCAATAGTCAGTTTTTAAACAGTACAAGTTGATGATAATTAATTCTCGGTGTTATCGTCTCTTTCTTCATTTCAAACTCTTCTTCTCTGAACAAAACCCATAAAATGACTATTTTATCCTCAATAAACGGATGGTTTAGGGTATGTCTTTTTAGAGACCCATTGAGTAGCTAATACGGGGAACAAAATCACGATAATTGGTAGAATAGCGTTTGTTTGACTAGATATGGTCTTTTGTGAATCTTAGTCTCGTTCGAGACCTGAGGATGGTCAATCGGCCAAATTTATCTTTTTGAGTTGTCTTTGTGAATCCCAAACGACCATGTATCATTTTGGTTGTTCGAGATCATCACTTGAGTTTCTTGTGGTCGAAATATTAGAGTATGTCTCGATCAAGACAATATCGTTTAATATTGTTTGTTTCTTCTTCGAGGCAATGGAAATGAAATGGTAGGAATCAAAAGAACGAGTTACAAATGTCAAGAAGATCCAACTCCAACTGAGAACACCCTACCATCTTGACTAGAATAATCAGAGAGATCAAAAAATACGGAGATGTTGGCTCCCGAGATAATAGGAAGAAACCTTCGAGGTCACGCTCTTCAATATTATTGTTCAGCTTGGACAATGTAAGATTACGGTGTGGCTAAATCCTGGACCAAATTGTTACTATTAACCTGTTGTATACTAGGAATTTTAGAATCCCATTGCGAGTTTGGGAGAATGATGAAGGCTGATTCTGGGACTGCATTCAAACCTTTTTTTTTGTGGGGCTAGAAATTGGGGACGTTCCTACAACAAACACAGACCGTCTTCCTTTCTCGTGTTCTTCGTTGATTCCTAATTCATCCATATCGTCCGAGTTGGTCACCGCACATGTTGCTCAACTGGTTGTTGATGTTGTGATTAAGGAGCTCAACCAAAGTCGGATGGATCTGAATTGTCTCCGATTTTCTCCCTTAAACTGTTTTCGGGTTTCGATCAGGAATTTCTTTCTTTGTCACCTACAACCGCGAAGACTGCAACCGTGAAGAAAATTAAAAAAAACTCGCAGCCTATAGTCGTAATGACAACTTGATCTTAAGTCCAGAACAAAAGTGAAATTCTTGAAGCTCAGCATAGATAGGTGGCTTGAGAGTTGAGACATCGTTACACAGACTTTGCTAAATGCTGGGACTGAGGACGCAGTCCTTTCTTTGAGAGGTCTCGATTTTTTTGTAGGGGCTTGTTCTGTTAGATTATTCTCAAATGCTTGTCACGTGCTCTAAATTTTTCCTAAAATGAAAACTTCAACTTTTCGTTTATTCTCAAATCATAACTTCAACTCTTCGTTTATTGACTAATCATAACCATTAACTATCAACTTTTCCTATTACTCACTTAACGATCGTTTGACTTACGGACGGAAAATGCAACAGTTGCTGGTCAACGTTACTATATGACAATTTACAGTTTATTTAGTTAGTATTAAGCAATAAACAAAAGATGTGCTTACATACATACAGTAACCCCCAAAGAAACAAATTTATACCATGAGACATATTTTATGATATTTTCCTCAATAAAACTATCATTATCAACAACAAAAAAACAGTATTTTACGTGTGATCAACCATTGCCTAATTTGTTTTTCATATCAAAAGGTCAACCATTGCCTAATTTGTTTTACAAATAAAAGAAAGGTACGTTTCAAAAATATCTATTTTTTTATACTTTTTTTTAAACGATTTTTGTATACCTTTAATGAATCAAGTGACAAGTATATATATATAGGGACCTACAAACCAATCTTTAGATACGAAATACGAATTAATCTCAACTTTGGAATAGTAGAATGCCCAAGGGCTGCAATTTTCGCATGGCTGATTTTTTTTATTTTTTTTTCACCACGTTTCTTATTTTGATTTTTCCCGCTTCGTTTCAACTCCGATTTAATATTTTCTTGCGCCAAAAACTTTCTTTTTTCAAGATCTATCTATCAAGTAGCATATTGAATATGTTTTGAAGCAAAAAAAAAACATGTACAAGCAAAAACACAAATCGTTAACCGTGCACTAATGTATGTTTTTGCAACTGCATTTGTATGAATAAGCTAATCTTAATGTATGTTTAAGATAATCTTAATTTATTAGCTTACACGTACAAAACATACATACACATACAAATGAAAATAGTAAGATTATACATTAAGTTTAGCGTATACATACAACTGAAACAACATGCATTAAGGTTGGCTTACACATACAAATGAAAATGCCAAGAACATACATTTAAAATTGCATAAACATACATTAAGTTCAGCGTACATATATAACTGAAAATTTAAAAACATGCAGTTGTAAAAACATATATACAAAAACATACATTAAGATTAGCTTATTCATACAAACGCAGTTGTAAAAACATATATTAGTGCACGGTTAACAAATTGTGTTTTCTCTTGTACATGTCTTTTCTTGCTTCAAAACATATTCAATATGCTACTTGATAGATAGATCTTGAAAAAAGAAAAAAATTGGCGCAAGAAAAAATTAAATCGGAGTTCAAACGAAACGGGAAAAATCAAAATAAGAAATTTGGTGAAATAAAAAATAAAAAAATTCCAGCCTTGCCTTATGCGATTACATGTGATTCCAAGGCTGGGATGGATTCGTATTTCGCAAAAAATTGGCATGGTCGTACCTGAATGTTATCCTATATATATATATAGGGGGGCTATCGAGTACAACCTTGTTTCGGGTCAGAACGTAGAACTAATCTGGACCATTGATTATCCAAATCGGATGGCCACCGAAATTCACGGGGGGTGGGGGGTGATTGATTACGAAATCAATTACAAGATATGCATTAATTAAAAAGATATGCATTAAATCTGGGCCTTTAATTTTACGATCCAATGGCCCAGATTGAAAGTTCTACGTTCTAACGAAAGATACAAGTTTGTACCTGATATATATATATATATATATAACGATTTCAACAGCTCCAAAATTAGGGCTGCGCAAATCATAATGATTTCACCCGCCCTTATCATCTCCCTTCTTTTCCTTCAGTTCCAAGCAAAACTTGGAGCAATGCCGAGGCCCGATCTTCATCTTCCTCTAGAAATCTGGACTCAGATACTCACAAAACTACCGGTAAAGTCTATTTTACGGTCCACATGCGTCTGTAAAACGTGGTACTCTCTCGTCTCTTGCCCTAATTTTATCTCCGACCACACCGCCCAAACCCTAAACCGTAGCACCGTAGACAACATGCTCGTTCACCGTCACGATACCCTAAACGGCGTGAGTAACTTCAGCTTCCACGACGATTCGTTCGTGGAGTCCCCTGAACACCCGGACGTGCCCGAACCATTCGAAGCAAAAACATTAAAATCGTTGGCTTCTGTGACGGTTTGATTTGTTTCTCCAAACTTGATACTACGTTGGATGTCGAATTTCGTATTTACATGATTTGGAACCCTAGTATTAGAAAATTAGTTGAGCTCCCGCCTCTCCCTTTAACTTCTCCTCCAAGGTATCCTTTGTGGTACCTTTCCAGATTTGGATTTGACTTGGCAAGTAGAGATTACAAGGTTGTGAGGATCGAGTACCTCGAATCGAGGGGTGATCGAATTGTGGCCGAGACTCACATTTTCGATCTGGGAAAGGGTGTTTGGAGGAAATCGAGTTCTCCCATATCTCGGTCTGGCTTTGTCAGACAACCTGCTGTTTATCTCCATGGGAATCTACATTGCCCGGGAAGGGATTATACCTCCCCCAATTACATTCTCGTATCCTTCGACTTGACCTCTGAGGTTTTACATGAAACGGAGATGATGCTCGATGGTGACATCCTCGGGCATAACCCCCGACTTTTACTGATCAACGGGTTGTTGTCCGTGGCAAAGGTGAAGAAGCGAGAATCTCGTGGTCTTCAAGACTATTGTTCAGTTTGGTCAATGAAAGAGTACGGTGTGGCTGAATCTGGACTAAATTGTTCACTATTGACCTGTCGTATACTGGGAATGTTACAGTCCCTTTGCGAGTTTGGGAGAATGGTAAAGTACTTGCTCGAAACGATGATCATGGCGGAGATGTATTGGTTTTGTACAACTCTGAGCGCGGGAGATCTATAGTTCTTCCCTCGACTAATGGAGTCTACCTCCATGCGTGCTTTTACAAAGAGAGCCTGGTTTTACTATAAAAACTTGATCTAAAAAATGGGTTTTGAGCAATGGGTCACAAAATCGTGAGCCAAGAAAAAATGAAAGGATATGTAATAGGTATGAATATGCGGTCCTTAATTTCTTAGTTATTGTAGTTGCTTGCTTACTACTTGTAATCTGATTTATAGACCGCGTTCTGTTTTTCTTTTTGTTGGGATAGTTCTGAGTTAGTGTTACGTGTTCCGCATCTTGGGATAAAGGCCTTGTTTGAGGTCGTCTTTATTTACATGTAACCCTGGTTGAAGGTTTCCTTTAGCTTTGTCCTTTTTTACAAAGACAGGGTCGTTATAAAATTTGCTTACCAAAAAAAGCTTTCCCTATCTTGCTTTTCTCGATTCAATTAAGGGAAAGGGAGTTGTATTTATATGATCCGTTACTTATTTTAACATCTCGTGTTGATAACACCTAAACAAATTACCATTCATTCCATTAAAATAAGTTGATTCCACCTTACTGACTCAATAATTGAGTCAGTAATGAATGTAATTGGGTCCGCCATATACATTTTCGACCCACATGTGGGTCGGAAATGACGAATCAGATATGAATACGTTTTTTGATTATACAAATTAATAAGTCGGTAATGAATATTCATTAGCGACTAAATTATTGGGTCGGGACTAAATATTCAACCCCAACTCCTGCTAAAATTCATTATCGGCCCATAAATTAAGTCGGGAATGAATTGCGATGAAGACTAAACTCAGTAGGAACCAATGCTCAACGTTAGCGTTTGAGAACGGTCCTCACTCCTTAGTGATAACTTGAAAATTGTGTGGACAAGTGAGCTTGCATCAAAATAAAAGTCAACCTACAATCACTTATGCAAGATTAAATTCTTTTTAGTACTCGTATGCATGATCAGGTATCTCATGGTTTCATATATTTAAAATGTTACATTATAGTACCTTTAAGTTTTGATCATAAACATCTATTAATATAAATAGATAAAAAAAATCAGAGTACTTTAAATCATTTTTTTAACGAAAGGTGTAATTCATTAATTTAAGTTCAAATACATGTGAGTGCATCAGGAATAAATTCATGACCACGAGGAACATACAAGAGACACAATGGTGCCGCAGCTTTTTTCATACTATAACCGTCCCTAACGGTATTGAATGGTCCAGCTAACACTGAGTTGGGATGTCGTATAAGGAAGGAAGAGGGAGGTTGAGAGTTTGTTTTGGCTATTAATAATCCGGTTAGTATGCTCTCGCCTTTGGGAGTGATCATCGAGGACTGCAAGGCCATCCTAAGACAGCTTACAGGAGTGAAAATGAATAATGTCCGGAGAGAAGCAACCCGAGTTGCTCACGAATTGACTCGTAATGCTTATATTTGGTCTCATTATGTATTGAATTTGAACCGGCTGTCAGACCCCATCCCTGAGCTTCTGGCGTCCGACTCTGAGTAATGAATTTATCTTTTACCTATAAAAAAAAAAAAGCAAATATAAGTTGACTGCTACCAAACCAAAAATGCTGCAAATTCTCATAATCCTTGCTAAATAATTACATGTTTTCAGATGAACAACTAGTGTCTGGTTGTACAAATGTTACCGTTTATTTACATGACACCATGAAGAAAAAAAATATCCAAGACATTAGCTACATGGGTACCTCTGCAAATGAAACTCATTAATTATGTAAACTTTGTATCATATAGAAATCATAAAACAAAATTTTAGGAAAACCTACAATTGTTTTTTTGCAGAATCAAGTGACATTTGTTTGAAGATTTACTGATAGAAATTTGGGTTAATTACTTTTTGGTAACACTCTTTTAGTACCCTGATGTATTGATAACGCTTCGGACAATTTTTTTGTCAAGTTTATGCCATTTTGATGATTTGTGACCAATTCATAAAAGGTATTATATGTCCTGTCACCAATACATAAGGGGCATTAAATGATTTGTGACCAATTCATAAAATATACTAAATGTTTGTTACCAAAACGTTTAGACTGTTATTGAACGTTATAAAACTTTAGGGTACTAAAGATATGTTACCAATTCAAAAGGGATACAAAAGGTGCCTAACCCTAAAAATTTACCGATAGTTTATGGAACTTCGTCGCATATATCACCTACAATAATTGAGATCTTTGTTTGTCATTTACATCGTCAGCACCGACTAGAAATTTATTATTTTGGTATATAATATATAGCTTAGTTATCCATTTCCCTTGCATAACTGTTTATAGATTATCACCCATTAGTTATGCTATGCTTCACTACTGTCTATTAGTAAGGGTTCTCCAATTGTATTTCATAGTTTTCAGTCACTGCAACAACCTTACACAATGATCTCATATTCAAAATGTTTAGTTCACCTCATGATAAGTTCAAATTACAGCTTCAATTAGAGCAAGGTAGAAGAGAAATGCAGAAGATTAGAATATTCAGACATCAAAACGGATCTTATATATTGAATCGAAAAAAGCAAGACAAGGAAAGTAACAATTCATGCAAGCCCAAGAGCCTAATTGCTTCCATGTAAGCGAAACTTCGATACACAATACTAAATAAGTAAGAGCATTAAGTCATAATATACTACAAACTTCTAGTAACATTAACAAGAAGCGGACATAGATTCATAGCTACCATTTCGTTGAATCGAGACAAGCAATTCAAGGAAAGTAATGACTCATACATGCCCAATATAGCCTAACTGATTCCATGTAAAGAGACTGCAATACACAAGCCTAAACAAGTAAAGAGCATATACTATAAACTTCCTGTAACATTAACAAGAAACGGACATAGATTCATACCTATCACACACCCTATCGTTTTTCTTTGCATAGCTCAAAACCAGAGTTCAAAATCATGTCCTCATAGTAAAACCAAGCTCTCCTTGTAAAAGCACGCATCGAGGATTCTTTCATTAGTTGAGAGGAGAGCTATAGATTTCCTGCTCTCGGGGTTGTACAAAGCCAAGAAATCGCCCCTATCCACAAAGCGTGACACCCGCTCCACTAAGAGTACTTCACCGGTCTCCCAGAGCCGCAACAAGTGTAATGGCCTACAGCCCGAGAACTTCATTTTATACGGCATCTCAATGCTGAACAATTTGGTCCAAGACTCAGTCACGCCGTATTCTTTCATTGACCAAACTGAGCAATAGTTTTGATAAGCACCACCTTGTTGCTTATTCCACAACACTGCCATGGACAACATCCCGTTGATTAGAAAAAGGCGGGGATAAACGCGTGCATCGAAAACTGGGGGTGGACAGTATCCGTCACCACCTCCATTTCATGAAAAACCTCACTGAACAAGTTGAAGGACTTGAGAATATATTTGGAAAAGGTTCTAACATCGTCAATCCAATGCAGATTCCCATGGAGATAAACAGAATGCGTGTGCAATGGCCATGAACGTATAGGAGAGCTCAAGGTCCTCCAAACACCCTTTCTCAGATCGAAAATGCCAATCTCAGCCACACGTTCATGATTGGATCCAAAAGTGCACACAATCCTCATAACCTTGTAATCCCTGCTTTCAGACTCAAATCCAAACCCCCAAGCCAATCTATATGGAAATGTTTAAGATGATCGAGGAAGAGGGAGCTCGACTAATTTTCTAATACTAGGGTTCCAAATCAGGATGTTCTCTAAAGCACATTCCCTAGAATGTTTGGTTAAGCAAATCAAGCCATCACATGAGCCAACGATTTTGACCCCTAGGTTTTGGATCAGATCTGGCACATCGAAGTGTTCATGGGACTCCACGAATGACTCGTCGTGTGAGCTGAAGCTATACAGACAATTTCCGCTATGCCCAGGCAGATTGCGACGGCGAAGGAGCACGCGGTCTCGGTTTAGGGTTCCGGCGGTGTGATCGGAGATGAAATTAGGGCTAGAGATGAGAGAGTACCACGTTTTTCAGACGAAGCTGAACCGTACAAGAGACTTCACCGGTAGTTTTGTGAGTATCTCAGTCGAGATCTCTGGAGGAAGATGATCCGACATTGCTTCGCCTTTTGCTCGGAACAGAGGAGGTGGAGAAAGCTGATCGCGGCGGCGGAGAAGCAGCGTAGATCTGCTTGAGATCGCGACGGTGGAGAAGCGCCGTAGATCTGGTCAGATGATCGCCGAGATAAAAGAGTCCGAGTGTGGAGGACGATGGTGTGTTTGGTGTGGGGTTGGTAGTGTCGGGTTAATACAGATCAAGATATTCTGTTGAGTCTGTCCACGTGGAGGGCTGGTAATCACTAATACAATCTACAATCAACGGCTGCAAATAAATAAGATTGGAGTTATACTGTGATAACACATGCCAATAGATGTTGGTATTCATACTTATAAGACATTATTTTTTTGACCCACATTATTGATATTCTATTTTATTTTTTTGAATCCAGTAAATGAGGTAATGTATTAGTGTCAGTCAAACTTATACAATGTAGGCCCAAGACCATGGGCTTCATAATAATGTCTGGGTGCATCATATGGATCAAGAGCTCATAGACTTATAGAAATAGTCTACTTTTCTCGTACACACAACCTGAGGAATTCTTCGTACCGACATTTTTATTATTCTAACAATAGTGCCAGCAAAAACCATAATCTCATAATAATCAAAGTACGAACTGAAATAAAACCAACAATAAAGGGAAATAAAACTAACTAAATCTGGTAAAAAGAAATGGCACTGGAACAATTCAATTGTCTAAACGTCCCGCAGCATTTCGAAGAGGGTGTCGAGGATAGTGAAGACGAGAAATACCCTTAACCGTGTACAGGAGAAGCTATAATTCCTATTTCGGTATCCAATCAATTTTGTTATTTGAACTCGAGTAGGACGCAGGCCAGGAGAAGGGCAGTTTGATGCTTTCTCTTGTTGCTTTCCTGCTTTGGTTTTTTGATATCTGCTTCTCTTGGTAGCTGTTATGGTCTGAGGAAAATGTCTTTTCTGAGGATCGTTTTCTTGTATTGTTCTACTGTCTTGTAGAACGCTTGCTTAATAAATTTTAGCTTATCAAAAAAATATAATTACAAGTTATAAGAGGAAATAACACCAAGACAAGCAAGCTCTAACATTATGGGGCGAAGGAAATAGACATAAAAATAAAAACTCATTAGCCAAATGCTTCACTATACTTTCTAAAAGGTGATATTTCAGTAGCGTTCGAAACCGATACTGCAAATCTAAACAGAAATTTAGGACAGAACATACCTCTTTCCTGAAGATTGAGACCAATACTTTGGAATGAGCTTTAGGAGAATAATGCATTGGCGGTCGAGACTACCAAAACAAACTCTGAAGCCTAAGATTGTCGGTCTGGACAGTCATGTAACCAATGATTGGAATGGCTTAATTGGACTATTCAACCACCCGAGAAACCAATTGACATCGCCCCCCCTCTAATAATAATGAGGGTTTTTAAAAACGTAAATTTATTGGTTCTCGATCTGGTAGGAGAATGTCGCGCCAGTACTTGGTGGAACCGATGCCACCCTACGTCCAGTGAGACAATATTACTGGCAGACCCCCATTGGACCTCAAAATCCTCATTGATCGAGACGAGAGTGCTCTTCGCCCCTCTTCGATTGAATTGAACGCCCATTGAACTCCGTCGGTCCCTCTGACACAAAATTAATGAAAGTTTAGGGTATTGAGGTGACATAAAAAAGAGTACCTTACTTTTTTGTCACATCGGTACCTTAAATCTTTTTTGTGTCACCTTAGTACCCTAAATTTTCATTAATTTATTTAGAGTACCTTAATTCTTTTTTGCGTCACCCCAATACCCTAAACTTTCATTAATTTCATTTTAAGACTCACTGTTCATTTTCCATGTGTTTTTTCATCAAAACCAGATAAAATGACCATTATAATCTTCACAAACAACCAAATTTAGGGTAACATTAACATTGGATACTAAATAGAAATAATGAAAGTTTAGGGTATTGAAACAATAAAAAAATACTTTAAATGAATTAATAAAAGTTTAAAGTATTAAAATAATATAAAAAAGAGTATTCTAAATGAAATATAGAATAATTAAGATACTGAATTGAAATTATCTCTAAATACATCATGTAATGAAGAATGCTTCTTATCTTACTCAAATTCTTCCCCAAGCTCAAGGTAGAAGAGAAATGCATAAGATTAGTATATTCACACACCAAAACGGATCTTATAAATGCAACTTCCTTCATTGAATCGGGAAAAGCAAGATAAAGAAAGTAACCATTCATGCATGTCCAAGAGCCTAATTGATTCCATGATACTTGGATACACAATCCTAAACAAGTAAGAGCATTAAGTCATATACTATAAACTTTTGCTAGCGTTAACAAAAACTCTTGCGTTGAGACAAGCAATTCAAGGAACATAAAGAGCATATACTATAAACTTCCTGTAACATTAACAAGAAACGGACATAGAATCATACCTATCACACACCCTATCGTTTATCTCTGCATAGCTCAAAACCAGATTTCAAAATCATGTCCTCATAGTAAAACCAAGCTCTCCTTGTAAAAGCACGCATCAAGGATTTTTTCCTTAGTTGAGAGGAGAGCTATAGATTTCCTGCTCACGGGGTTGTACAAAGCCAAGAAATCGCCCCTATCCTTATAGCATCCCACCTGCTCCGCTAAGAGTACTTCCCCGGTCTCCCAGAGCCGCAACAAGAGTATTGGATTCCAGTACAAAAACTTCATTTTAAACGGCATCTCAATGCTGAACAATTTGGTCCAAGACTCAGTCAGGCCGTATTCTTTCATTGACCAAACTGAACAATAATTTTGATAAGCACCACCTTGTTGCTTATTCCACAGCAACAAGGTGGACAACATCCCGTTGATTAGAAAAAGGCGGGGATAAACGCTTGCATGGAAAACGGGAGGGTGGACAGTATCCGTCACCGCCTCCATTTCATGAAAAACCTCACTGAACAAGTTGAAGGACTTGACAATGTATTTGGAGGCTGTTCTAGCCTCGTCAATCCAATGCAGATTCCCATGGAGATAAACAGAATGCCGGTGCAATGGCCATGAACTTGGAGAGCTCAAGGTCCTCCAAACACCCTTTCTCAGATCGAAAATGTCAATCTCAGCCACATGTTCATGATTGGATCCAAAAGTGTACCCAATCCTCACAACCTTGTAATCCCTGCTTTCAGAGTCAAATCCAAACCCCCAAACCAAACTATGCGAAAATGTTTGAGATGATCGAGGAAGAGGGAGCTCGACTAATTTTCTAATACTAGGGTTCCAAATCAGGATGTTCTCTAAAGCGCCTTCGCTAGAATGTTTGGTTAAGCAAATCAAGCCATCACATGAGCCAACGATTTTGACCATTAGGTTTTGGAGCAGATCGGAGTGTTCATGGGACTCCACGAATGACTCGTCGTGTGAGCTGAAGCTATACAGACAGTTTCCCCTATCTCGACGGAGGAGGAGCACGCGGTCTCCGGTGCTCCGGTATAAGGTTCGGGCGGTGTGGTCGGAGATGAAATTAGGGCTAGAGATGAGAGAGTACCACGTTTTGGAGACGAATCTGAACCGTACAAGAGACTTCACCGGTAGATTTGTGAGGATCTGAGTCGAGATCTCTGGAGGAAGATGGTACGACATTGCTTCGCCTTTTGCCCGGAACTGAAGAGATGGAGAAAGCTGGTCGCGGCGGCGGAGAAGCAGCGTAGATTTGGTCAGATGCTCGCCGGAGATTTGGCCGTCGCGAGATAGAAGACTGATGATAGATGGTTTCTTTTAATTTTTGACCTTAGGTTTCTTATTCTAGGTTTTTTTTGTCTTGAATAATCCTTTTAAGTCGGTCTCGTTGCTTGATGATAGAATGTTTCCTTTAGGAGTTGGCAGCAAAAAGTCCCGGAGGTCATTGGTCCTCAAAAACAATTCTTTTGTCGTTGTGTTCGAGGCTTTCATCTTATAATCTTTTAGACGATGGTGTGTTTGGTGTGGGGTTGGGAGCGGGAGTTTGCAACATCTGTTGGTAGCGTCCTGTTAGATTGGTGTTGATCTCGTTAACCGCATTTTGTTTTCCCGGCGTGCGTTCTTGTTGTTCCGGTGAGCTCGGCGGTTGAGTGAAATCACCGGCAGACACTTTTGCTCGAATTTAATAGAAAGGAAATGAATTTGAGAGTGAGAATTGAGATCAGGTATAGAGAAATAGTGTGGATTGGATGAATGGGTGTGGGTTATTTATAGGGATATGTGTGTATTTATTTTGTTTTAAATTTTATTAAAAAAAATAGTCGTTCATGACCCCAACAGTCATTTTTTATCTTATCCGGGACACGTGTCGGCAGGCGAGAGGGCAAGGCGCGGATCCGCGAGGCACGAACCCGTTTTCGGGTTCGAGGGCCACATCCGGGCTCGCAAAACGCGAGTTCGGGGTCCGCGATCCGTGTTTCACGCACCGCACAACGGGCGATCCCCGCACCTCGAACCCCCTACTTCGTGCTCATGCCCCGACCTCATGCCCCCACGTTGTATATGCTCTTATCATGATAAAAAAAAGTTCAAAATATCAGACCCAATTAAATTTGATAAAATTAATTAATAATAAATAAATAAATTATAAATAATATTAACATAAGTTATTAAAAATGAACTTTGTTTAGCTCGTAATGCATACGATTAGTGTATTATTAACTGAAAAGTTACGGAGATCCTGTTGGAACTTCGTAAATGTTTAGTCAGAGATATTATTTAATGAGAAATCGCATTTTAAAAAAATAAACTTTAATTTTATTCATCCCCTTAATAATACAATCCAAAAATATATAAATATTCAACGTTGAAGCGATGGCGGCGGCTCCGATACTATCGGATCTCCCCACTGAGATTATGTCGCAGCCTCTCCCGTCTCTCTGTGAGCTAGGGTTAGGGTTATGTGAAAAATCACCCTCGGCGGCGGCACTCATGGCATCTACGGGTGGTCGTGACGGAGGTGAAGCGCGTTTCGATGCCGAGCTCTTCCAGGAGCCGAGCAGGCCGAAGCGGGAGGTGCAGGAGCGTGATGCAGGCGTGGATACGAGGTCGATGCAGCGGTTGGCGTCCATGGAGGGGGCACCGCTCACGCCGGTAGGGACGATGATGCCGGGGGGGATCGAGTGTAACCCCGATGACGGTCTCAGCTCAGTGCATGGTGGAGGAGATCCGGGGCGAAGGGGGTTGGTGCCACACGACGGCGTGGGGTATTAGACGTACTCCGGTGAAAGGGTTGCGGTCGAGAAGATTGGCGGTGGCTTGACGGGGAAATCGCAGGAGGGCGGGGAGGAAGTTGGATGGACGTCGCTCCGGGGAGCGACGCTAGTCGGCACAGATGAGCCCATCAAGGAGGGGGATGGGCTTCTGCCGATCGTGATGCCATCGGGTGCGGGAGCTTCGCCGGAAGAACCATCGGAGGCGCTGGCGTGGATGAGAAGCAAGGGGAAGGGTTTGGCGCGAGACGAGGCTAGGGTTTCGGGTGACGGGCTGGGCCGGACCTGTGGGGATGTGGGCCTGGGGACTGTGGGGATGCTGGCCCGGGTCTCTCACCCGTGGGTCAACCTGCCTGGGCCGGAGTCTTATCCGCTCCGGTCGGGTCACCCGGGTGGGCCGACTCCGATAGCTGGGTCTCCCCGACTAATGTCCGAGATCGTACGGGGTGCGATTCTTGGGGTTCGACGACATCCGAGGGAGGTTCACACGTAGCAGCGGCGGGGGGGGGGGGGGGGGGGGGTAAGCTCCCCCGCCTCCAGGAATGAATTTAAGGAGACCCAGGAAGGGGGTGGTCGACTGTAACCCCTTCCTGGTTGATAGATGGCGAGGGTACCATCTACAGTCGACATCTGTCTCCCCTACCAATCTGGTGTCAGCAATCCCGCGTTCAGGAGCCCTAAAATTATCAGTAAAGGGAGGACGACGCACGCTGACTCACCGGGGGAGATGGCGGTCCACCGGTATTCTCCTTTCACTCGGTTTGCTCGTCCAATGCCTTTTTGGTAGAAGTATGCTGTATCGGTGTCTCGGATGCTACCACAGATATCCCCTTCAACCGCCCCTATGCTTGAGCAAAATTTATATTTCTGTTATTGTTTTATGTTCTTTAGTTGGATTCTACTTTGTAAGATGAGCACAATTATGTGCTCATCACCCTATCTTTCATTTCAGTAATAATATCTGTTCTTCTCAAGGTTGTAAAAAACGTTAGGCGCTAGTCGGACGGGAAGGGGTCTCAGGCGCTAGGCGGGGATTAATCGTATTATTATTTTATTATTTTTTATTACATATTATCAAAATTTATATTATACTATATAAAAAATATTAATAATATAGAACATTAAATATATGAAAACGTAAATATTCTATTAAAATTAAAGTATCTTACAATTCTCGAAAGAATATTCATATATATGACTATCAACTAGCATAATTCTATGGTTTCACTTGGTTTGTAGAAGGTTGGAAACTTTTTTTTTACCTACAAATTCGACTCGACGCCTGACCGACCCGCTCAATTAATCGGCTAGGCGGTGATTAATCGGTCATATTCCTCTTAAACCGCCTGGAGCGCCTTAGGAGGATAAATCGGGTCGGTAGTGCCCATTTCAGCGCCTAGGCGGGACCTAGGCGCCTCCAGGCGGAGATTTTTACAACATTGGTTCTTCTAAAAAACAATCCAAAAATATAATTTGAAACATACAATCAAAAGTACACATCATTTTTATTAAAGTTTGGTCATTTGAACTTCAAGGTCTTCCTTTCGATCCTATAATCGAGACATCATTAATCCGTAATGGGTCGACTGCATCTCGATAAATTTGGAGGCGTCCTTCTCCTCCATGACATGGTATTGGTTGAAAAATTGTTGCCATTGCTAGGAGAACTCGACATGTTGTGCTGTCTCGTCCAGCTTTAGTAGACATGTTTCTAAAACTACCCATTCACGTTTCTAAAGCTATATGGATTATTTTCGTCTCGACAAGGCCACTTGTCGCGGCCTAAAACTACCCATTCACGTTCCTAAAACTCCGGCTCCACTTTTCTTTCTTCTCCAAAGTCCTCGAGAGAGACAGAGCGATATGGCGGCAGAAATGGCGACTGTTGATTTGTATCGACTTCTCCTCCCGCCATCGAATTCGCCTAATTTCTGAACGTTTTCGGCTTCAGCTCGTGATTTGGGCAGAAAAAACTGTATGCATTTTCGATTCTTACGTGAACTTGTAATTCTGAATTTTAGGTTTCGATCCTTCTTCTGATTCAGTAATAGAGATTGATTTTGATCATGTTGGTTGATACACACTTGCTTTGTAATTTCGTGATTATTTGTTTTGGGATTGTGATTTTTCATCATCATTTTGTTGTTCTGTGCTAAATTAGTGAAGAAATTTAACTGCGAGAAACTTTTCATGGAAGCCATACCTACAAATTGGACACTGGAATGTTTCTAAAGATCAATTTCTCACTTACCGTCTGCTCAATTTTAAAATGGCTTGGAGAAACATCACGTGAATAATTGGATTATAATAATAGAATTGGAAATAAAATATTGGAATCAAATCGGAGCTTATCATCAGGATGGATCTGCTCCGAATGTATCTTTAGTACCAAATTTTCAGACCAGAACTGTGATTTTTCTTTTTCATTTCTGTAGCTTTGATTGAATCAGGGAAGCTTTTGTGAATCGATCGATCCCTTTCTAGAATGGAAGGAGTGGGAGGGGTGGATCACCTGGCACTGGAGAGGAGCAAGGCTCAGTTCGATGTCGAGGAGATGAAGATTGTCTGGGCAGGCTCTAGCCATGCCTTTGAAGTTTCCCATCGCATTTCTCGTCTGGTTGCCAGTGATCCGGTTTGTTTTCCTTTTCACTGTCTTTTTGTTTCTTGAGATTTTTGCAAATCTGGACTTCTATAGATTAAAATTTCATGAAATTGTACATGTTTGTGTTTTTGTGTATGTTTATCAGTTAGCTCAGTGATACATGGAGGCTCTCTGTGTAACTTCAGGTTATTATTTAGTTACTGAACAGTGTTTTTGACTTTTGGAAACTTCATCTTGTAACTGATGCTTCTGTTCTGTGATTTGGTTCTCCGAAACAACACCCGTGTTGGTGGAATTAAGAAAATTAGATTGTTCTATAAACAGATTTCATTTTTTTGATTCAAAAGTCAAACTTATGATTTGTGATCTCGCTTGTAGTTTTAGGTGTTAACTTAAATTTATTGATTGCTGGTTGTTGAGTATGATATATGGTTTTTTCCTTTTGGACTTCAAATCATGATTAATTTTTAAATTGTAATTGAGACCTGCTGTGTGTTTATCTAATCTTGCTGTCTTTATTTATCTGTTATATTTGGTTTCCAGGCATTCCGTAAAGATGACCGAACCAGGTTAGGTAGGAAGGAGCTGTTCAAGAACACTTTGATGAAAACAGCTTGTGCTTGGAAACGGATAATCGAGCTTCGTCTTACTGGTACTTTTGCCATCTGAATGCCGCCACTACTAGTTTATATGATAAAAATGCAGTTCGCCATGCTTCATTTTCATTTTTATCTTGCTAATATAAGTGCATATTTTTCTATTTACAGAAGAAGAAGGCTCTACGTTAAGGTCTTTTGTTGACCACATTTCCTATATAGATCTTCACTGGGTAACATATGTTCCTATATTTTAAACATCTTCCAATTTATGTTCCTATACTTGTCATGTTCTTTGGATTATTTACAAGCTGTATTCAGGCTTACTAAGGAATGCTGACATATTTGTCTTCCAAAATTGATATTAAACTATTCTTTGAATCAATGAATTCTCTATGGCTTTGAACATCTTAAACCTGAAGATCCTTTCTTAATTGCTTATTTGATTTCTAATCATTATTATTTTATAGGGAATGTTTGTACCAGCTATCGAGGGACAAGGGACCGATGAGCAGCAAAGTAAGTGGCTGCCATTGGCACGTAAGATGCAAATAATTGGCTGCTATGCACAAACAGAACTTGGTCATGGTTCTAATGTCCGAGGCCTTGAAACTACTGCAACATTTGATCCACAGACAGATGAGTTTGTCATCCATAGTCCTACACTGACTTCAAGCAAAGTGAGTAAGTGTCTATAACATCCTTCGCACAGCATCTTCATGTTTCTTAGATGAGGCTCTTACATTCTTTCTGCACTTCATTTTGACAGTGGTGGCCCGGTGGACTTGGGAAAGCTTCCACTCATGCTGTTGTTTATGCACGTCTTGTCATTGGTGGTCAGGAGCATGGAATCAATGGTAAGTACCAAAATTATAGTACAAGATTTCCAGTATGTGAAATGGTCCATCTTCAATTACTTATGGACAGATTGTATCACAGGTTTCATTGTCCAGCTACGGAGCTTGGATGATCACTTACCTCTCCCAGGCATAACCATTGGTGATATTGGAATGAAATTTGGCAATGGAGCCTACAATAGCATGGACAATGGGGTCCTAAGATTTGATCATGTGCGCATCCCCAGAGATCAAATGTTGATGCGGTTAGGTTCCATGTGTTGTTTGATATTGTTAGAATTGGCATATTGTCAATGTATTACCTTCAAAACATAGCTTTTGAAATGACTGGAAATTGCCTTGCACATAAATTTTTGTGTAGGTTATTTATTGATAAGCCCTTCAACTGTTCATGTGTACTTCCTTGTTGTTGGATGCTTGCTGACTTTTGTTTCATATTTCCCAGGGTTTCTCAGGTTACTAAGGAAGGAAAATATATGCAGTCGAATGTTCCCAGACAGATAGTTTATAGTAGCATGGTATATGCACGTCTAACAATTGTAGCTGATGCCTCCCGTGCTTTGTCACGGGCAGTTTGTATAGCTACAAGGTACAGTGCTGTTCGTAGACAATTTGGCTCACAAAATGGTGGCCCTGAGACCCTGGTACACCACGTAACTCTTATGTTTTTCAAATTACTAAGGAATTTGTTCTGCATGAAAACATGATTTTCATGAATGAATCATAGTCTGCCTTTGCTACCATTATGCCGTTGACTTGTTTTGAGGAAGTAATACTTCTGCTATCTCCTTGGTTTAGGTGATTGACTACAAAACTCAGCAACATAGATTGTTTCCTTTGCTGGCTTCTGCATATGCTTTCAGATTTGCTGGTGAGTGGCTGAAATGGCTGTACACGGATGTAACCCAAAGACTGCAAGCTAACGATTTCTCAACACTGCCCGAGGCTCACGCATGTACTGCGGGTCTGAAATCATTGACTACTTCTGTCACTGCTGTAAGTGATGATTACTGATCTGTTACGACCTTAAACATGTCACTGCCATTCCTTGTGCATGGAATAAATGTTGACTTGCTGTGAGATCATTTCTATTTAAAAGGTTGTTATGTTGAGTAAATATCACTTTGCTTGCAGGATGGGATTGAAGAGTGCCGGAAATTATGTGGTGGCCATGGTTATCTATGCAGCAGTGGGCTTCCAGAGTTATATGCTGCCTATGTTCCTGTTTGTACCTATGACGGAGACAACGTTGTGATGCTATTACAGGTCTCGAATCCAACTATCTTCATTTACATGATTGTCTTACTTGTCTAGGTTATTTTGGTCTTTAGCACCGACTCTTCATATTAAGTATGCAAGTAGCCATGGTTCTTACATTGTCAGTTCGTTTGGACATCAGTAGAAGTTAAATGTGTACATCTTCTCTAAGGCCCTGCGATTTGAGGGAGCTAGAGAAGACAAAAGATTTGCTGCTTTTAACAAATTATGCTATTGGATTAGTTTTAGGGAAAATCTCACTCACCTATCCCTAAATATTTGCAACCACTCTCAACTAACTACCCTTACGTTTAAAAGTTTTTGACAACCCCCTTAAGTTTCTTCAGTCTCAATTCACCCCAATTCCGTCAAATTGTGTGAAATGATAAAAATACCCTCATGAAAAGTAAGGGTATTTTCGTCATTGTAACCATGTCAGATGCTACTGTAGCATATATTCTTGATGGTGCCCCTTTGCCAACCATATATTATACCGTACTTCAACTAGAACTTTTGATTGCTGCACCATCAGACTCAACCAAGCCAATTGTGGGCATTATAGTCCTTTTGATACTTCTTCAGGTGGCAAGGTTTCTCATGAAGACTGTTTCACAACTGGGGTCTGGGAAAATGCCTGTTGGAACAACGGCATATATGGCTCGCACACAGCAACTTATGGAGTATCGTTGCACTGCTCAAAGTGGTAATCCTCGTTGTTTTTCCCTCAGTATACTGCTTTAAGCTTTCATGGTCCTCTTAAGTTCTTATGTGTGGATAGATTGAAAATGAGAATGTGTTTGTTGAACAAGGACTTAAAAAAGGGGCACTGTGGGTGTCTCAAAGAACCATGCTCAGTTTGCAACTCTATTTTATCAATGCGATGAGAAGGTGTTAGTTGCTCTCTTTCTCCTTTTCTTACTGGCATAACTCCGTGATTCTCTCTTTAAATTCTCTTTAGGTGATGATTGGTTGAAACCTAGTGTTGTACTGGAGACATTTGAGGCGAGAGCTGCAAGGATGTCTGTTGCCTGTGCTGAAAACCTTGGCAAGTTTGCAAATCAAGAAGAGGGTAAGTCATTTCTGTCTTATTGAAATATGACTTACATCTATACACATTTTGCTTAAAGACGACTCTAGCTAGCACAATTTAATTTTACTGCTCAGAGCCTCAGATAACTTCAGTTCGTCAATAGCAACATTAAAAGCATCAATGATCATGTACGATGTACCTTCTTACACATGTTGTTCCATCTAGAGAAAATTGTAAAAAAAGTACCCTGAATATTCACTTTTTGCAACTTGTAGCCCTCTTCTTTGATTATTGCAAAAAAGGGCCATGAACTTGTCTTTTTGTTGCACTTGTATAATTTTGTTTTAAAATGATGACTTTAACAAAATTATACGAGTAATAATTAAAGAACAAAAAAATACAATTTTTCATATCCCTTAAATTTCTTACTACAAAGAGGAATAAAATTAAGGGATATGAATTTTTGGATTTTTTTTACATTGCTTTTAAAATCTAAATTGTAAGGGTAAAATCGTTTCAACAAAAAGACAAATATAGGGTACTTTTTTGCAATTATCAAAGAAGATGGCTACAAGTTGCAAAAAATGAATACCACAAAGTAAATTTTTGCAATTAATCCTTCCATCTATTAAAGATTTCTTTTCTTTCTCTTTTGTTATGTCATTAAATGTGCAATTAATTTTGCTTCCACTTTCTTATTTGTGCTTCAGGCTTTGCGCAACTCTCACCCAATTTAGTTGAGGCAGCAATTGCTCATTGTCAATTAATTGTCGTTTCCAAGTAAGTCCACACATTGTTGCTCACAATACTGGTCGAAACTGTTATGAGGTTTATTTCTCACTGTGGGGAGGATCTATGACAATGGTCCAATCTCTACTGGCTTGGGCAGGTGAAGATAAGGTCTATAGTTGAACTGTAGATCAATCAATTTTCATGTCTTGACAGAAACATGATCTGGTCCACAAGGAAACTATAGCAACTTGAAAGTGATTTTGATCAAAAAAGTGAAGAATTTTTTCCCTTCCCATTTTCGTTGACATGGAACGGAACAAGAAAATCATGTTTGCTTGCAGATAAAAAATATATTTTCATTTTCATTCACCGAGAGGCGACTTGCATCTATTTTATTTGAATTTGATAATTGCAAGAAAGTATCCTATACTTTTCGATTTTTTTTTGCAAATCATAGCCCTCTTCTTTATTAATGACAAAAAAATGAGTTGAACTTGTATATTTCTTGCACTTTGTATCAGTTTGTTTCAAAAATATGTTTTTACCCTTAAAAAAAAGTAAACTACTAAAAATATGGGATTTTCGGCTCCCTTCAAAGAGGAAGAAAACTAAGGGAGATGACATTTTTAGATTTTTTATTTTTTACTTTTTATTTATAAAATATATAATTTCAAAGGTAAAACGTCTTTGAAACAAATGCAACAAAGCACAACCAAGATACTAGTTCAAGTCAGCCATTACCAGAGGGGTTGGTTTGGTTTGCAAAAAAATGAAAAGCAAAGGGTACTTTTCTGCAATTATCCTTTTATTTAATTCAACAATAGCGGCTTCTGTGTTTCAGGTTCATCGAAAAGTTGCAGCAAGACATACCTGGAAATGGGGTAAAAAAACAATTAGAGATCCTCTGCTCCATATATGCACTATCTCTTGTTCACAAATATCAAGGTGATTTCCTAGCCACAGCCTGCATAACCCCCAAGCAAGCTTCACTAGCAAATGATCAGCTCAGAGCTCTTTATGCCAAGGTTTGGTCCAATATTTCTCTAATCATACTTATGGATGATTGCAAAAACTTGTGGTGAACTACGCCCATTTTGCACATATTAGTCATGTGAC
The DNA here is from genome assembly GCA_963921825.1 of Erodium maritimum. Taxonomy (NCBI): domain Eukaryota; kingdom Viridiplantae; phylum Streptophyta; class Magnoliopsida; order Geraniales; family Geraniaceae; genus Erodium; species Erodium maritimum. The sequence continues at coordinate 155,353,673 of OY997588.1, forward strand.
TTCAATTTTTTTGGGAAATGACAGTTTTGCACATTACATTATACGTGTTTTGCAATGTACCCCTCATGTATACATGTTTGCAATTTGGAAGCCTTATGTATACATTTTTTCAAGGGTACGTTCGAAGTTTTGCAAAAAAAAAACATGTTAGTGGATTTGTAGACGGAAAATAGTTTGGGGATGTCATTTGCAAAAAAATTGTTCGCTGATCGTATTTGCAAAACGCGCATAGTTCACAGCAAGTTTTTGCAATTTTCCCTCATTTATGCCAGAACTGATAGTGTTGTTATGTAAAATCTTATTTATAATTTGGGGATAATTGTTTAGGTCCGACCCAATGCAATTGCGCTTGTTGATGCCTTCAATTACACTGACCATTATCTTGGTTCGGCCCTTGGCCGTTATGATGGAAATGTGTATCCAAAACTATATGAGGAGGCTTGGAAGGACCCTCTGAACGACTCAGTCGTACCCGATGGGTACCTTGAATATATCCGACCCATGCTGAAACAACAACTCTTCAAGGCTAGGCTCTGAAGGATATAAGTCCTTAATTACTCAGCTTTTCGTTTTTTAAGAACTGATATGATATATGATTATGGGCACATGATATAAAAGGTGTGTTTTGACGCTAAATTGGTAAGAGCTTGAAAAGTTAGTTGAGACGGAGTTTTGATGTAGTATCATGCCCGATACCTCATGAACACGAGTTTAAATTCTACTATCCATAAAATATATTATTATTATTCTATTTATCTCATAAATGAGACTCTTATTGAGTCTTCTCTCTACAAAGGGTTCATCTCTTTCGAATAATCAACAGGTTTGTCTGAGTATATTTATTAAATATAAAATTGCGAGTTTTTAGTCGAGTTGATCTTTTAAAACTAAAGGATTTAATTTAACTCAAGTTTCTTTTGGTCATGTTAGTGCTTTCTTGTGATTAATCATGTGGTCTAGACATTTGGGGTTGTGGCTTTCTACTCCAATCTTTTATCACACCATTAAGGTTATATTTTTACTTATTTTTACCATTGGTTTATAAACTAGACAAAAGTCTCTATGACCCTGTGATATGTCATGATTATGATTCAAGTTATAAAGAAAGCTTAAGATATTAATTCTCTAGGTACCTACACTGAAAACCTCTCAAGTTTTGCGAGGACTCTCACCCCTCCAAACCCTAGCTGTTATCGACGGCCTTCATGGCTTTAGCTATGGAGGTTGTCGATGGAGCTCTCTCTTCCTCTTTTTTTTCTGTACTGAGTTCTTCTTTCAGAAGTCGTTTTCGTCTGCACAATAACTATAACTTTTCTTCATCTGAGCACAGCTGTCGCCGTCCTTGTCGTGTCCCTCCACCGTTGTCGGATTTACGCTTCAATCGGGCGAGCCGCAGGTGGTTAATCTCCTCATCGTCATCGATCGAGGTAACACATAGTCGAAAAGATTATAATGAACCATCGGGTTTATTCATGAATCGACCTCCACAGTTTATCCACTAGGAGAAGGTTTTGGAGTGATACAGTCTGTGGAGTTGGGATCCGGGACCTATCCATCAGGACTCGGGACTGACGTTGCTTGGCCGTCCCGGGAGGAGAAAGAAAGTAGGTCGTTTTTCATGTTTTATGTTGGATTCAGTTTTAGTTTCAATTTTGAATTGCGAGGATTGTTTTAGTTGTTGGACTTTTAATTTCTTGTCTTGTACCTTTGAAATGTCGGTAAGAGGATGTCTTGAGGTAGTAGTTGTGATCCAAAGCAGTACGTTTCTACGGGTCCATGAACGTCGGATTGGCTACGAGCAACCAGGACATATATCTGAAACCCAGGATTTTTACACCCTATTTTGTATGGTTTATATTTTACAGTAATGCATTAAATAAAATATAAAATATTTATATTAAAGTGAAATTACTCCTAAAAACAATCCCAAAAATTACAAAATCAACCCTGTGAAAACGAGGACAATAAATTGATGAGATGCTATAATGAACCGACCCGACCGGTCTGAAATAAGACACGATAGTTACTCTTCTTCATGTTTAAAATGCCTACAAAAATATATCACGTGTCCAATTATGGATAATTGGATTAGACTGTAATATAAATGGACACGACAAAATATTTAGCAATAGAAGACCCAACAAACCCGAGCTTATCATCAGGATCTCTCCACCGAAGGTACTTTTGCTTTTTCTCTCCAACTCGTCAATGCCTCACCGTAACAATTCTTCGGACCAGAACTGTGATTCTTCTTCATCTTCGTTTCTGTTGCTTTGATTGAATCAGGCAAGCTTCTGTGAATCGATCGATCGATTTCGAGAATGGAAGGAGGAGGAGAGGTGGATCACCTGGCACCGGAGAGGAGCAAGGCTCAGTTCGATGTCGAGGACATGAAGGTCGTCTGGCACGGCTCTCGCCATGCCTTGGAGGTCTCCGATCGCATGTCTCGTCTCGTCGCCAGCGATCCGGTTTGTTTGACCTCTTCCTTTTCTGTTTGTTTCTCGAGAATTTTGCGGATTTGAATTATCGTGAAATTTATCTTCTGTTGGTGATTTGGTTCGCTTGACCAACGCTCGTGTCGGTGGAATTGGGAAAACGAAAGTGTTCTGTGAACTGATTTCACTTTTTTTTGCAAGGCATGTTTTGGTTGTTTAAATTGGAAGTCAAAGCAATGATTTGTGGATGGTTGTTGAGTATGATATGTTGTTTTGGAGTTCAAATTATGATTGATTTTGTAAATTGTAAATCAGACCTGTCAGTGTGTTTAATTAAGGAATAACCTCAATTGTAATTGTAAAACATTGTATTGTTGCATCGTTAGTTTTGGTGCGAAGTGACCAAAATTCCTAGACAATTTTGTATACACTAATCTTAGTTCTTGACAACAAAGGTAGTCAGTTTTCTGTTGCAAAACCTAGGATAGTGGGGGTTAGTATATGCAAAATCTTCAGGGCATTTTGATCATTTCACGCCAAAATTGACGGCGGTATAACACTTGCAACATTAAACGAAAGATTGCCTGTGGTTAGTGTATGCGAAGGGAGTATGATAAGGGTTAGTTATTGGGGTTATCCCTTTATCTAATCATGACATCTCTATTTATCTGTTGTCTTTGGTGTCCAGGCATTCCGTAAAGATGAGCGAACCAGGCTGGATAGGAAGGCGCTGTTCAAGAACACTTTGAGGAAAGCTGCCTATGCTTGGAAACGGATTATTGAGCTTCGTCTTACTGGTACTTTTATCATTCGAATTCTTGTGCCACTGCTACTTTCTATGGTAATTGCTGTTTATCATGCTAATATAATTGCATAATTTGTCTAATTGCAGAAGAAGAAGCCGCTCAGTTAAGAAAATTTGTTGATCAACCTGCTTTTACGGATCTTCACTGGGTAACTTCTTTTCCTAGATTTTGAACAGTTTTTATTAATGTTTTCTTTATACTTGTGTTCCTATTTACTCGTCATGTTCCTTGGATTATTTGCAAGCTGTATTCAAATGCTGACACATTCATCTTCCAAACTTCAGATTGAAGGCTTATTTGACTTCTCTCGCTATAGCTATGAATATCTTAAACCTGAAGCTCCTTTCTTAATTGCTCCCTTTTTATTATATTTACAGGGAATGTTTATACCGGCTATCAAGGGACAAGGAACTGATGAGCAGCAAAAAAAATGGCTGCCATTGGCATACAAGATGCAAATAATTGGCTGCTATGCTCAGACTGAACTTGGTCATGGTTCCAACGTCCAAGGCCTTGAAACTACTGCAACATTTGACCCAAAGACAGATGAGTTTGTCATCCATAGTCCTACACTGACATCAAGCAAAGTGAGTAAAATCTATAGCATCCTTTGCATAATTTGGCCGATATGGTTCTAGTTTTATAAGTTTCTGTCACTGCAGTCTTTGCAAGCATCTACATGTTTCTTAGATCAGGCGCTTACACTCTTTATTTTGGCAGTGGTGGCCTGGTGGACTTGGGAAAGTTTCCACTCATGGTATTGTTTATGCACGTCTTATCATTGATGGTCAGGATCATGGAATCAATGGTAAGTACCAAAATTATTGTATAAATTTCCTAGTATGTGAAATTGTTCCATATTCAATTACTTATGCACAAATTGTATTATAGGTTTCATTGTCCAGCTACGGAGCTTGGATGATCACTTACCTCTCCCAGGCATAACCATCGGCGATATCGGAATGAAATTTGGCAATGCAGCCTACAATAGCATGGACAACGGGGTCCTAAGATTCGATCATGTGCGCATCCCCAGAGATCAAATGTTGATGCGGTGTGTTCTCCGTCTCTCTCAAAGTTTAGGTTCCATGAAAAGTGCAGTTCAAAACATAGCTTTTGAAATGACTGAAAATTACCCTGCACATAAAAAAATATGTAGGAAATGTATTGGAAAACAATTTTCGTAGTGTAATGTTATGGCCATTTAACTGTTAGTGTGAATTTTCATGTTGGGTGCTTGCTGAATTTTGTTTCATATTTCTCAGGGTGTCGCAGGTTACAAAGGAAGGAAAATATATGCAGTCAAATGTTCCAAGACAGCTAGTTTATGGTACCATGGTATATGTGCGTCAAACAATTGTAGCTGATGCCTCCACTGCTTTGTCACGAGCAGTTTGTATAGCTACAAGGTACAGTTCAGTTCGTAGACAATTTGGCTCACAAAATGGTGGCCCTGAGACCCTGGTACATCACTGAATTCTTTCCTTTTCAAATTACTACGTAATTTGTTCTGCATATAAACCTGATTTTCATGAATGAATCATATCATGGCTTTGTTACCATTATGCTGTTGACTTGTTTTGAGGAAGTAATACTTTTGCTATCTCCTTGGTTTAGGTGATCGACTACAAAACTCAGCAACATAGATTGTTTCCTTTGCTGGCTTCTGCATATGCTTTCAGATTTGTTGGTGAGTGGCTGAAATGGCTGTACATGGATGTTACCCAAAGACTGCAAGCTAACGATTTCTCAACACTGCCTGAGGCTCACGCATGTACTGCGGGTCTGAAATCATTGACTACTTCTGTCACTGCTGTAAGTAATGATTGCTGATCATTGACCTGCTTCATGCATGCCATTTCATTACACACCTGACTTCCTTTAGCATGTCATGTCTATTTGAAAGGTTTTTCTGCTGACTAAATCTCACTTTCCTTGCAGGATGGGATTGAAGAGTGCCGGAAATTATGTGGTGGCCATGGTTACCTATGCAGCAGTGGGCTTCCAGAGCTATTTGCCGTCTACGTTCCTGCCTGTACTTATGAAGGAGACAATGTTGTGCTGCAATTACAGGTCTCTAATTTAAAATATCTTATTTTACATTAGTGTCTTACTTCTTTGGGTTATTTGGATCTTTACCCCCGATTTTAATATTTTTTTATGCAATTGTCTATCTTATTTTACACTAGTTCTAACGTTGGCTCACTGTCTGGACATCTGTGGAAATCAAATCTATCCCTCTTCTAAAAAACAAAAGCTTTGTTGTTTTTAACAAATAATGCCACTGGATCAGTTTTAGGACCTTGAAATGGACGCAATAGGTTTCTACTCTCTCTTTTGTTGTTAGATCTATCCTTGATGGTGCCCTTTGATTATGTTATGCTATACTTCAACTAGAACCTTTTATCGTTGCACTGTCAAACTCAACTGAGCCAATTTTGGGCAGCATAGTCATTATCTCCGTGCTGGTACTTTTTTCCAGAAGTAAAAGGTTATTGACTATTCATTGAATAATTCTTCTTCAGGTGGCCAGGTTTCTCATGAAGACAGTTTCACAGCTGGGGTCTGGGAAAAAGCCTGTTGGGACAACGGCATATATGGCTCGCATGCCGCATCTTATGAAGTGTCAATGCACTGCTCAAAGTGGTAAAACGTCTTGTTTTTTTTCCCTCAACGCCTTCAAGCTCTATGTTTTTGTGTTAAAAGTGTGCAAATCTGAGATTGAATAAAATATGCGAACATATAGTTATATACATATATCGGGCCATGGGATCCTTGTGGATTCCTCATAGAACTACGCTTAGATTGCAACTCTACCATAGCCTGGAATTCATCACTGCCATGTGGGGGGCTGCTCTTGAGTTGTGCTTGCTCACCTTTTGATTCCGTTCAGGTGATGATTGGTTGAAGCCTAGTGTTGTACTGGAGGCGTTTGAGGCAAGAGCTGCAAGGATGTCTGTTGCATGTGCTGAAAACCTTAGCAAGTTTGCAAATCAAGAAGAGGGTTAGTCATTTCTGTTTTATTGTGATATGACTTACATTTTTGGATTTCTTCTCTCAGCCTGCAGGCCTAATATTTGCACGTTTTGCTTAATAATGACTGTAGTAAGCACGCCTATTGTTTGATATGCTTATATTATGCATTATCATTGATGCTGTAGTTATTGATTTTCCTAAAGATTGCCCAAAACTACCTTTATGAATTGCCGACAAACACATGAACCCATAGTAAATTTCCCCAAACACATGACTACCCTACAGATTTCATGTATTATGAAACTATCGAATTTTCACTTTTTGTCTTGTAACTTTTACGCGTGAGTGTAAATGTCAAAATATCCCAAAACTACTTATTCTCACACTTTACTATTCCAATTTCAAATTGATTGTGTTCTTGAAATCCTCGCAGAATCATATTGGAATTGGAAGATTAAATTATGGGAATGAGTAGTTTTGGAATATTTCAAAATTTTAAGCTCAAGTGCTGAAAAATATCGAAAATTTGCAAGGGTAGGCATGGTCTGTGGAAGCTTTACTATGAGTTCATGTGTTTGTGCACAATTCATAAAGGTAGTTTTGGGCAATTAACCCTTCCCTAAAATATCAAACAGCTTCAGTAGCCAAATTAATGTCCAGCTTGGATCTTCATACGCACGCTCCATATGTTAAAAGACTGGGATGGCTGTTCTTCCTTTTACTCTTTCGTAGAGTATCCATTGTATGTGTCATGTAATGTGCAATTAATTTTGTTTCCACTTTCCTCTCCGTGCTTCAGGCTTTGCAGAACTCGCAGCCAATTTAGCCGAGGCAGCGGTTGCTCATTGCCAGTTAATCGTCGTTTCCAAGTAAGTCCATATTCTTTGTCATTCGCAGTACCAATTGTAATGGTCTTCATATCTCACTCTGGTGCCTCTCCTACTAGAACCCGGTTCAAACATGTTAAACTGATTTCAAACTCTAGGACAATCTCTACAGGCTTGGGCAGGTGAAAATAAGGTCTATAGTGGTGTTCACTTGCTTATTTAGAAGCAAGAGAGCGTCAAACTTGTGATTCTTATAGACATAAAACCTGGGAAAAGAGGCCCAACAAGTGTTGGGGGAAAGAGATAATAAAAGCGGGGATGTACTGTTGTTGAGCTTGAACCCCGGTCTCGTACTGTTGTTGAGACTTGAACCCCGGCCTCAAGGACCCAATTGTCTGACCAGTTGGATTAGCAAGCTTTTGCATAATTGTATTGTGCTTTGATAAAAGTGCGAGTCCTGATATAGGGCATGATCTGGTTCACTAGGAAGAGTATCAAGTTGGGAGTGAATTTGATTTCTTTAAACTTAAATCACAACAAAAATGGGGAGGTACTGCTGCTGAGACTTGAACCCCTGTCTCAAAGACCCAAGTTCAAATGTCTAACCAATTGGACAAGTAAGCTTTAGCATAGTGATACTGTGATTCGATAGAAGTTCGTGTCCTGATATAGCCATATAGGGCATGATCTGGTTCACTAGGAAGAGTACATCAAGTTGAGGGTGAATTTGATTTCTTGGAGTCCGATTAATTCAACAAAAGCCGCCTCTCTATTTTTTTCAGATTTATTGCAAAGTTGGAGCAAAACATTTCCGGAAATGGGGTTAAGAAACAACTAGAGGTCCTCTGCTACGTATATGCACTCTCTGTTCTTCTCAAATATAGCGGTGATTTCCTAGCCACGGGCTGCATAACTCCCAAGCAAGCCTCACTTGCAAATGAGCAGCTCAGAGCTCTGTACACCAAGGTTCGCTCCAATACTTTTCTAATAGAAAAACGTTGTTCACACCCCCTCGACGACCTTTGAGTTTTAGGAACCCCTATAGATAAGAGGTTATCAATAACACAGTAAAGTCACTGCCACCTTTCGTTATTCATCAAAAACCCACGGATTTACACTAAATATATGATGGTTTTTATCAGGAACACATTGCCACCTTTTTCAGTGTGTTCTTGATCAAAAAAAACCTTTCCAACGGGTTTTTGATGAATAACCAAAGATGATAGTATGTTACTGACAATCCCTTACCTATACCATGTCGTCGAGGGTGTGCTAGCCAAACTACCCCTTTTCTAATCAAACTTGTCCAGAAACCGATAGTGTTACTCCACAAAACTCTGATTTGAATCCATAAATCACTAGGTCCGACCCAATGCAATTGCTCTTGTTGATTCCTTCAACCACACTGACCACTACCTTAACTCTGCCCTCGGTCGTTATGACGGGAATGTGTATCCGAAACTGTACGAGGAAGCATGGAAGGATCCTCTGAACGACTCGGTAGTCCCCGATGGGTATCATGAATATGTCCGACCCATGCTCAAGCAACAACTCCGAAACGCAAGGCTTTGAAGCAAGTTGAGGTCAATCTCTACATATAATATGCGCACTAATTTATCATGTGTTTTGTTTTAGGGGGCCCTTTAAGGTAGAATATGAAATAAAATGATTGTTTTGATGAACCTTACCTAAGAACACTTGGTTATAGTAAGCATTTTCTTGGTGTAATGTCGAAATCATTGTAAACGAGGTCATCTATGGGTTAACTTGTAAAATAGTCTTATTTGAAAATATATTACACCTGATTCTCATTTCTATTTTTGTGAAGTTTCAGTTTTCTCGGTCGGGTTAGGTCATCCTCCTCGTGCCAGGTATTTTCATTAAGGGTAAAATCGAGAATCCGCTAAAATAGAGGCTATTTATTCAACTTTGAAGTTACCGTAGCAAAGTTTCCAAAATTATAAGGTTATTTTGAAAATATTAGCAGTTATATTTAGTAGTTATATTTGTATTATGTAACTTCCTATAACCATCCATAACCACTTATGTATCATGTATATATAGGTGATGATATCACCTATTCATGCAAGGAATCCACTATCTAACATGGTATCAGAGCCCAAGAGCCTGACCTGTGGTTCCTTCATTTTTTTTTCTCTTTTATATTTTATTTATCAAATTCATGCTACGGCAATGAATCACCACCCATCTTATCTTTTTCCATTTTTTTTGTTTTACCATGTCCAACCACCACCACCCTTAAATTGTTCTCCTCCACTCCCGCCTCTTGATAGATGCATCAATATGATGCCGCTTTGCAACAAGCACCATGATTGCTTTCAGAATCTCCTCAAATGTGTTCGTCGTTCAGCAATGTTCCAAGAGATCGATTGCTCGCTCATCTTACATGTCGACGACACGACACCGTCGAAGAATGGACTACGAGTCCCGGTGTCCAATCCGAAAACCGGATCCTCTGCCTACGAGGCATGAACTTGGCTCTAGAAGCCCTTTCCACAACTCCATCGCTCCAGTTAAAGCGTTCGTCTTTCTCCCGCTCCGACTGCGGGGGAGTATTAGCAGTTATATTTAGTAGTTATATTTGTATTATATAACTTCCTATAACCATCCATAACCACTTATGTATCATGTATATATAGGTGATGATATCACCTATTCATGCAAGGAATTCACTATCTAAAAGAAAATTATACGTCATCTATTGGTGTCCATTAGGGTTAACCTAATGATCGGGTGAGATATCCCATCTGTCAGAGGTTTTAGTCTTAGGATACCGTTATTTGGGAGCGTGTATGAGGTTCTGGGTTAAGCAGAATTCTCGTATTATGAGGTTCTGGGTTAAGCAGAATTCTCGTATTATTGTTGAAGTTAAGCCATACTCTGTTATGGTGATGCCAGACAACACACATTAATCATCGAATCTCGTTAATACTGTGTGTGTCTTCGTCTTTTGCACATTTTAATATGTAACTATTTTTCGATGCTTGCTTATCGTGTATTGTCTTTTGCACATTTTAATACGTAAATATTTTTCGATGCGTTTTTATCATGGATACAAGCATCCAAAGGACTTGTAGGAAACACAACATCTCGTGGAGATCTTAGACTAAAATCAATACTCCAAATTGTCAAGTTAGGTGGGAAAAAGAAACTGTTTAAATGAATTAACGGTTAATTAAACAAAAACGGTCATAAAGAAATAGAAGACACATGAATAAGGACAGCTTGGGCCAAACTGTAGATTGTCTTCATTATCATCACCCTCCCACAAAGGATCGTCATACAATATTAGTATGTTACATAAAAAAAATATAAAAATAAAGAAGACCACTTACATCATTCAAAACTGTAAAAAAAATGTTTTGAAATTAAAAGAGAAGTGCTTATCATATATTGTATATCAACTTGAAGATATATAATATTATGTAGCCACGTCTTTTTCTCGCCTCTATCAACGACCGATCAGGTCGGTTTGTGAGGTTAGGAGGTCATCGGTGGTCTCTTTCTTTTTCTCCTTTCTCGTTTCTTTCTTTTTTCTTTCGTTCCTCGTACCTTCTCCTTTTTAGTGCTCGAATTGGGTGTGATGTGGCCATCGACGGATCGGATTGTTGCTTCTTGTCGCGATTGACCGTGCCGGTCATAATATTGTTGTGCTTCACCGGTCATGGGTGTTGGCCCAACGCCTCCGGCTTTGTCTGCGTGAATTGCTCCTCCAGTTTTTTTCCAGTTGTACGTCTGTGTCAAAACTTCGTGGAGGTGACACGGTGGGTACAGTTAGTGTTGTAGTGGAACGGGTGGTGCCCAGGTGTTGGGCGGTCTCATCGGGTTCCATTGGTGCCCGCTTAGTGTGCTCGGGTTCTTGGGCATGGTGACGTTGGTATTGGTTCGGTGTGGTCGTACGGAGGACCGCCTCTGTGGTGTTTGATCTCGTTAGGCATGGTCGTCCGTTTCGTGGTAGAGGTCCTCGAGTTGGTGGCTTTGCTTATTTTTGTTTTATCTGCGATGTATTATAAAGCTCAATTTCCCAACAAAGGAACAAGAGTATCCTGCAAAATACAGGCTCAAAAACCAAATGGGGACACCCCCTACAATCGGATACTATCTGTTTCACCCAAACAAAATCATTAACTTGTCAACTAAATAACATTTGGATCGATGAGAGCTACGACAACACGCCAACGGGAACCGAAATCATTCCGATTTCGACCCCACCCCTCCTACTTTAAACGAAAGGAGCCTCGACACACCAAGAGCCACTCCTTGCACCTTGATAACCTCACTCTCCACAGAAGGAATCTCTTGTCTGAAAACCAATTGGTTTCGAGCTAACCAAATCTCCCACAGAGTAATAGCACATATAGGATTCCACTATTTCCTTGTAAACCGAGGCACCAAAAAGGACCAAGAAGAAAGAAGCGAGCGTACCTCCCCTGGCTCCACCCAACTCACTCCCCACTAAAGCAAATTTCGGGACCAAATAAGCCATGAAAATTGACATTTTAACATAAGATGCCAACTCTCTTCAAAAACCAACCCACAGAACGGGCACCAACTCCTTTGAATATGGATAGGATTCCCTCGTTCTTCAAAGAACATACTGGTCGGGATAGCCTCATGGCAGCATAACCAAGCAAAAACAGTTATTTTAAGAGGTGTACATGGAGCCCATAGAATCCTCGCCCATGACCAAGAAACTAACTGCGATCCCATCAGAGAGTACACCTTCCTCACCCTTGGCGCTCTTACTTCGACAGGCATGGCCACCGTTCGTGTGGTCGTTCTCGTCCTGAGTAGGCGAGATTGGCATATCCTCTCTTCCTCCGTTTTCTTGGATCGTTGATCTGGGCCTCTGGGAACTCGTTGTCCTCTGTTTTTAGAAGGTTTGTGGTGTTGTTTCCCTCTCATTAGTATTATCGGGTGTTGGCTCTTCGAAGGGACATGCCTCATTCTGGGTACCTTCGTCGCCGTTTTGTGATGTTGGCCACGAGACTTGAGTACTAGAAGTGGGAGCTCGGGGGAGTGCCACGCTAGCGTTAAAGTTTGGTTCATCCGCGGTCGTCGTTGGTTGTCCTAATAGTCGTTGCTCGTGGTTGGTTAGGCTGTGGCAATTAGCTTAGGATGGTGGCATGGTTGATCCTGAGTACCCGAGGTGATTGGACTTGTTTTGGCTCCATGGGCTTTCGGTTCACGTGTTTATATTCTGGTCTGTAGGCCCTATTGGTTTTGATTTAGGCTAACCAGACTATTTATTGTACTAGCCTATAAGTCCGACAAATTTTGTATTAATCTGTTTTTACATGCTTCCTCGTGTCTTTTTATGAATAGAGACATCTATACAACTTCTATAATAAGAAAAACTTAAATATATGCATATAATATGTTGAACGTACAATGTAAACAATAACATTACAGACTTTAGTCTTGTTAAACGATAATAATATTACAGACTTCGTACCAAACAACACAACCAATAACTCAAACAGTACAACAAACATGTACAATACAGATACAAATAATCCAACTATCGAGCAGATTCGAACTCAAAACCCTTTGTACGGAAGGTTAGACTTCAACAACTAAAGTGTTCCCTTGGGATACAACTCAGAACTAATTAAGAAACAATTATCTTAAATAAAAACATAAATAAATAAATAAATGGGATGATCACATTAAGTTACTCAAATTGACTTAGTTTAGTGAATACGGACAGATTTGAGTGGTTGATACGGATTGGTATGGAGAAATTAAAAATACCCAATTTTCTCGTATGCCCTTGGAAGCAACTGGGTGTCCCAGTTCTACTGGTCAACGTGGGGGGTTCTAGTCCTAAGCTTCGGACAGTGTAGGGTACCCCAAATAAGGGCATGAGCATGACCCCTCAAGGGCCCAATTATAGTATCTATATATATATATATATATATATATATATATATAGATAGATAGATACGAGCATATGAATTTTGTAATGATATGGGTTCTAGACATTGATTGCATTATTGGTCCCATGACATACAAAAATAAAATTGGACTTGATGATGGAGGCGCCTCCTGTATTGTATCTCAAAAGATTCCTTTATAATATACTTCCAAGTATTCTGGATATTTATTGTCATCCTTTTTGGTTGGAGAGTATATAGCTAGACTCTTTTCTTGTACTTCTCATCCTTCTTGAGAGAGGTTTAATTTAAATATGTTTTTCTAATAATAAAAAATATTATGGATATTTTTCCTCCTGCAAAGCTTTCTATAGTGACGTTGATTTTTGAGATCGAATCTTTGGGTTTAAACCTAAAAATGGATGGAAAATGGATCAAATGAGATGTTGTTTTTTTATTATCAGCAAGACATATTATAAAACTTGTTCTTCGAAAGAAAGAACCGGGGATGAAACTTACAGCAATTGAAAGTCCTCACAGGAATCACAACCAGCACCTCAACACACTGAGGGCTAAACAACACACTGAACACAACAATACAATGAAACAAACAAAGGGCTAAACAATACCCAAGACAGTACAAGAAAAACTTGATCTGGAAACAGGATTTGCCAACCATTAAGTACATAAAAACAAGGTCTCAAAAACCTAAGTTTAACCAACATTAAGCACAAGAACAAACCAGCAGCCTCCAACAACCAAATTCCCCCTACCCTAAACCAAATTCGGAATTACAACCTCTCCTTTCTCAAAAGAACCATTGTCCTCACAAAAGAGGGCAGTGGACTTTCAATGCCGGCGGTCAACACCATACCCGACTGAGAAAAACCAGTAAAAATACCAGAACCCCTAACCTATCTGTAAATCAGAGGGCTTCACAAGGCAAAAAGCCCAAATGCACTGATCGATGGCCAACACCAGAAACCGGCCAGCCCGAACCACAGTTGTGGACGGGAACACAAGAAGACCCTAATGAACATAAAGGACAGGAGAGGAGAGGACAACCCAAAACGGTCAGAGAAGGGGGGAGAGAGAAACAAACCTTTGGAGCCTTAGATCTGGGCGTGAGCGATAGAGGAAAGGGCGGAGCCACCGAGTGAGAAGGGTCTGACTCCTGAGCAGCACGATCTACCCAAACCACACGATCCAAGGACTAGAAACGCGTCCCACTGTTGGAGAAGAGAGAGGCGCCGAATCTGAAGAGGAAAGCTTCGCCGCAGCAACACCGGAGGGGCTACCGACATCGTGGGGAAAGGTCAAATCCGCGAATATCCACTCCGATGACGGAGAGGAACATCGACCCACGACCAGATCTCACCAAATCTGACCACGACAGAGAACGGGGAGGCGAGGAAAGGGAGACAGGAGAGCGAACCACCCAGCAAACACGGAGACTTACCCAGAAACTGCGAAGATCCACTCCAAAACCGGCGTGGAAGATCGTCTCACTTCAGATCTGAGAAGCTTCGGAAGTCGGCATGGGAGGATCGATCCTAAGAGGGACGGGGGGGAGACAGGAGAAAGGAAAGCAAAGCCCCCCGCCGGCAACCTCAGAAGGTCACCGGCGGAGAGAGGGAGACGGACGACGGCGTGAGAAGGTCGAAAGTCTAGGGTTTTCTAAAGAGAGGACCTTGTAGGGGATGACTTGGTTCAGCTATCTTTCCAAATGAGATGTTGTTACCTAAGTGTTAGTTCGAGATATGTTTTCGTTACGAAATAATTTTATGGTATTTATCTGTTAAACGCGTATAGTACATTGTCCAAAAACCGTCCGTTTAAAAGATACGTTGACCTGGTACATCTGTGATCCAAACGACATGATAGGCAATGATGTCTAGCTATCAATGAAGTACTATGAACAGAGGTGGATAAGCTCCAAATAACCCTACCTGCTACTGTAGCACTGTGTGCTACATACAGCCTGTTTTTGGAACTTATATAAGTTATCATGTTGGTTTTGTATTAAAAAGGTACACACAAGAGTGTGATGTTGAGTTTATATATGATAGAGTGGAAATAAACAACACGAATCCAAAGCATGGAGCAAAAAGTCTTTGAGTTACAATAGAAATTGGGGTAAAGTAGGGGAGAAGCTGCTCCTTATGCATGGAGCAAACCTGAAATAAAGGTGAAGGTGAAATGGACATTTCTGGGGAAATATGTTGAATCAAATGATTATATCTCTCTATGTCCTTTTCTTTTTCTTATTCATGCCCTAACTTGTTGGGTTTTTTCTTCTTTCCCTTTTTATCTCTTTAGGAGGAATAGACTCACCATTGACCTATTATGTCCCACTAGTGGACATTATTGGTGGTATTATTAGGGGTGTTTATAATTGATCCGGAACTCGATCCATCAGATTAGTTCGATCCAATCGGTCCTATTAGGTTTCTCCTTATGGGTTATTAGAATGGTACTGAGCCCCGAATCTCAGGTCGGAGTAGGGCTATGCAAAATGAACCCGAAATCAGGTCCAATTAGTACCCCGCCCACCCCGACCCTATTGGGCTGCCCCCAACGAGTTACTGGAACGGTAGTGGATTGCAATTAAAGGTCCCGATGACAATTGGGTCGGGGCATTGATTGAGAAAACAATCTCTACCAGGGCTCGGCCTCAACCGGTAGGGTATCGATGATTGAACAAAATTATTAGAGTTAAATATCGAAACTTACTCTTAAGTATTAGTTACGAACACTACACTATCCAACGTTTCAAAGTGACAAATGCAGTACCTTAAGTATTGGTAACGCGATTTAGTAGGTAAAAAAAAGACGAAATACTCCATTTCGTTAGTCATATGACTTCAACTGTCGTATAATAGATGGTAAAATGACGTTTTTCCTTAATTATTTGACCTCTAAACATTTTATAAAGAACATTACCATTGTATCCTCATTATTGTTCCTTATAAAATGTATAAAGGTCAAATGCTTGAGGTGAAAATGTCATTTTACCATCCATTATATGACACTTGAGGTCATATGACTAACGGAATGGAATATTCCGTTCATTTTTACTAACACAATCATGTAACCAATACGTAATATACTGCACTTGTCACTTTGAAATATTGAATAATATAATATTCATGATCGATACTTAAGAATAAGTTTCGATACTTAGTCGGAGATATTATTTCGGAGAGGAAGGTTCTTACACAACTTCAAAACTTCGACCAACTACACCATGAGTCAAAAATCAAAGGATAAACGTGAATACAGCCTGAACCAACCTTTCGACGAAAAAAACAAAAACAAAAATAAAAAAGTCAGGGGCATTCTGGGCATTTCAAAAGAGAAACCATTACAGGCGAGTGTGGGCCCCGGGTGATATTTAAAACGGATGGCAGATAGTGGGCCACGTCATCGTCAGTACAAAGGAGGGAGTGACGAAGATGGCCTACGCGGAAGGTGGGGCCCAGACAGCTGTCATGAGAAATCCATGGCTCCTATTTAATATACACACAAAGAATCAACAACAGTCCTTGTTTTGGGTGTTAGTGAGCACACATCTTAAGCCCACAAGGCCCAATAGCTCTTCCCACTACAACACATTTATTTTATTTTTATTATTTATTTATTTATCAACCAATTTTAGAGCACATGACAAAAATAAATAATATGAGAAATAAAACTCCTTATCATTTCACATAGCTCCCTTCAATAAGACATGAGGATAGGCCAAGATGAAGGTAGGTTTCAATGGGTACTTCCAAATCTCCCCATTGATCCATTTGTGTATTGCCAACTAAAATTATTAAAATGGAAATAATATGTCATTTTCCCGTCATCAAAAATCTCATTATCAGATGTGATTTATGTGAATTAATACTTTTTTACGTTTAATTTTTGAAAAATCATTTGATCTGAATTAATGATAATATTTGTTTGTTTAGCAATGTGTAAAATCATCGATAAGTTAACATACGAACAATAACTCATCAGACGTAGCTTGGTGTGGCCAAGGGTATGATTTCCATATTTAACCTCCAGGGATCGAATCTT
Organism: Erodium maritimum; assembly: GCA_963921825.1. Taxonomy (NCBI): domain Eukaryota; kingdom Viridiplantae; phylum Streptophyta; class Magnoliopsida; order Geraniales; family Geraniaceae; genus Erodium; species Erodium maritimum. The sequence continues at coordinate 155,370,679 of OY997588.1, forward strand.
AGTAGGAACAATCATATATATGAGTTTTCAGTTGTTACATCATCTCTGTTTCGATTTGTTTGGGATATGTAATATTATGTATTACCAAGTCTCGTTTGTGTTTTTTTTGGGGGGTTTTGAGATTCGTAGCTAGATCTTCTTAGACCCATCTTTTACCTTGTGAGAGGTTTCATTCATTATGTCTTGCTGATAAAAAAATTAAGGATTAATTATTTTTAATACCCTTTTTTTATTGGTAACACTCTTTTAGCACCCTGATGTATTGGTTATGCTCTGAACAAAATTTAGGTCAAATTTACGCCATTTTGATGATCTGTTACCAATTCATAAGGGGTATTAAATGTTCTGTTATCAATATATAAAAGGACTGTTATTAAACGTGCAAAACGCATAGATACAAAAGATATATTACCAGTAAAAAAAATAGTACAAAAAGAAATTAACGCAATAAACAAGTCTCAGATCAGCATGATTTATATATAATATATGATAAAAAGTGAATAGTTTCGAAATGAAACATACGAAAAGATGATTCACGCGCGTTGATATTTTTTTTGTTTTATTAAAAAATTTAACTCGATTTAATCTAAATAAAATAAAACTTTAAACACAAATTAGACAAATCACTTTTGATTAATTAACATTTTTTTTTCATGATCACATTCCAATTATTTTATGAATTTAATTAAGGCCACATAACTTTAAACTATAGTACTTGTACCCTGAATTGTGAGCCAATTATAAGAAGCATCCCTTCCCCAACTCCGAAACTACTCTCTCCCAAAAATGGAACCACCACTCATTGGCTCCGACTCCGAGATCCGCCGCCCACCCGCCGCCGCATTCCCTCCGGCGGCGCAACCACCAAAACAGACAAAGAAGAGAAGCGGAAGCGGAGAGAATCGCGGCGGCGCCGGCGAGGCCACGGTGGAGAAGAAGGTCAAAGACGAGAAGCACCCGACCTATCGCGGCGTCAGGATGCGTCAATGGGGCAAATGGGTCTCCGAAATCAGAGAGCCGAAGAAGAAATCTCGAATCTGGCTCGGCACATTCCCGACGCCGGAAATGGCGGCTCGAGCCCACGACGTGGCGGCGCTGGCCATCAAGGGCCGCTCGGCGGTCCTGAATTTCCCGGACCTCGCGGCGGAGCTCCCCCGCCCCGCCACCGCCTCCCCCAAGGACATCCAAATCGCCGCCGCCAAAGCCGCCGCCTCCAATTTCTCGAGGCTCCCCACGGCCGCGCCTCCGCATTCCCCGACGGCGACGGCGACCTCCGGCGAGACCCAGAACTCGTCCAATTCTCAGTCGACGGTCAACACCGACGACACGTTCTTCGACCTGCCGGATCTGCTCGACGTCGTCGGCCACCAGATCGGCGAGTTCTGCTCGCCGTGGCAGCTGATCTCCGGCGCCGATCACGATCATCATCATCATCATCACAATCATCAGCAACGAGAACCAGAGCCTTTTCTCTGGGAGTACTATTGATCTTTACCCAGAAGAACCAAACAGCACCTTGTTCCCAACTTTTTCTCTTTTTGCTCCCTGGTCCCTCCATTTAGCAAAATTGACGATTCCTCCTGCTTTTTCTCGAGAAACAAAATACAGAAAACCCACGAAACCAACCGTTGATGCGCTTTTCGTAATTATGGGAAAATGGAAACACCGGTCAGCAATTCCAGATTTGCTCTGTTTGAAACGGTGACGTCATGGTGCGCTTTTGGGAATTATGGGGAAATAGAAGGAGCGGTCAGCAAATCCAAATTTGCTTTTTGTTAGCACCACCATGTGATGATGTGAATATTACTGCTTACACTCCCAAAATCTGTTTTGAATGGGAAATTATGCACTAATTATTTGTCTCTCTTTTCTTCTTTTTTCTAAGTTCTATTTTTTATTTGTTTAATTATTGCACACTTTGTCAAAAGCATCTTATTTTCTGACGTCAGCTACCCTCACACTATCTTCTTTTTTTCCACTTTATTTTATCAGCATTTTTTCTTTTGGTATCAAAATGCAATGATGGGATTTTGATTGGAATATCTTTCTACATTGTTGATTTTCCTCATTAAATAATTAAAAGGTGGAACTTTATTTACTTATAAAATTTGGGTTAAATGTAAAAACATGCTTTTATGTACTACCAGTCTACCACGATCATTAAACTATCTAAAGTTTACAAGTGTTACATGAAGGACTTTTGTGAATCGGGCACAAATTATTTATATATTTTTATGAATTGGTCATATATCTATTACATGTCTTATGAATTGGTTATAGATCATTTATGTCTCTGATAATGACCAAATATTTTAGAGTAATTTATTGTTTATGACCAATATTTTAATTTATACAAGCTTAAAACTGCATGACACTCTTAACATATAAATCTCTAAAATAACTATTTATGTTATCAATTTACGTATAACTAATTACACTTAATTCATCTTATTATACTCGATTTTCACCTAGACCCAATTATAACTAACCCTCCAAAAAAAATACTGAACGATATCTGATTTTCATATCACTATCTTGCCCTTTCGAAATAAGGTAAAATATTTATAAAAAAATATATGGGGTAGAATTATGGTGTCTCCCTTACAAAATTGATGTTTATGTGTAACTAGGTAAAACTCGAGGGTATGATAAATAACCCATTTATTTGATAATGAGAATAAGAAAACAATCGTATGCAATGATTTTGTCGATTTTAATTATATTTGTATTAAAATGACAATGTGTGGATGTAACTAACATTTTTGTTGTTTATTTGTTTTTGTTAATTGAGGAAGTAACAATTGAAGTAAGCATTTTGGGGGGTTGAAATTATAGAACCAGCCATATAAAATTCTAATTAGATGATAGCTATTTATGCTAAGCTCAATTGACATAAACCCCACTTAATTGGCTCTATGCTATTTTTCTCATTGGGTGGACATAAATAGATTATCCAAGAAATTATGTCCTCAATATTGTCCGGTAGCTTTGGGTAGTTGAGTTGCAAGTGTGAGCTACTTTAAGTAACAATCAGTACTTTTATATGTAAATATATAAGGAAAAATCTTAATAAAGAGATTATTAAGACAGATTAATTGTAAAGGTGATTCACTTACAAAAACCCGCCCTTATCTTTAATTTTGTTCACACAACACAACGACTTCTGTTTGACGCTGAACATTTTCGTTTACAAAGTTTTTCTCAAAAACACAATCTGAAAGCAAAGTGGATGTTAGTTTTTTTTACACATAAAAACGACGTTGTCCTTTTCATTTATTAGCAGAAACCGTTGTTTATGTGCAGTGGAAGAGACACATGGGCCTTAGAGGAAGCACGTGCCCTCCTCAATTTTTTTTGAAAAATTCTTACATGTTTTTCGATTTTTTTCAGAAATACCCTTTAATTCTAGGATGAATTCAAGAAGTTAGATGGAGAGAGAGGACGTGATCGAGTCAGACTCCCTAGGAGTGGTGCAAGTTGTGAGCATCGACACAGTAATGGTGTCTCTTTTTGGTGAGTTGATTGGAGAATGCGGAGCTAAGGCTTTTTGTCTAGAATTTGTGTGTAGGGAGGCCAAACCTATTCCGAACATTTTGTTATCCGTTTTGAATAATGATTTGATGTAGTTTAATAAAAATCTATTACGTAAAAAGACGATCAACCCTATTGGATTATGTTATTGGTTTGGTAGTTTATTATTCTCTTCCTATAACCCACACCGTTTTTTAATGCATTATTTATTTGGTTAATTACACCTACCAACATCTAATTATACTCATTTTTTCACATAGGTACATTTAACTATAAATTTGTTCGTGCAATATCCTAAATTTCCAAAATTTGTCATGCGATGTATCCAATTTTCACATCACTACCCTACTCTTTTTGTAGTAACATGAAAATTAAAAAAAATTAGGGTATTTTCAAGAAGAACTTTATAATTTGGTGTAGCAAAATAGAAAATTGGTATAATTAGATGTAGCTAGGTGTAATTATACCTTTTTTGATAAAAAAAATATATAAAAGGTCAAACAAACAGTTCGACATCTCAAATTAAATTTATTTATAATACAACAGATCTACAATGCATATGAAAAACATACATACTATAATGTTGCATGCCTCGTCAACATTAAGTATCAATAGTTAAGTCTCAACCTTTCATGTGAGAGGTCATGAGTTCGACCTTGTGTAAACAACGACATTCTTTGCCTGTGTTTGTTTGTTATACTGTTGGTGTACACTTTGTTACATTGGTAGTGTTCTTTATGTTGCATTGTTTATAATTTGATATGGAGTCTGTAATGTTGTTGTTTGTTATATATATCTTCATGTTGATATATAAAATTTGACATTATTTTTTATAAAAATAAAAAGACATCTAATGGGTATGGTTGTAAAAAGCGTTAGGCGCTAGTCGGGCGGTGAGGACCCTTAGGCGTTAGGCGGGGCTTATGCGGGTTTAATCTTTTAATATTTTTAATTATTATTAAATATATATTACACAAATAAAATCAAAAATTCAAAATATATACTATATTAAATACAAAAAAAAACTAAACCCAATAATACTTTCATTTGATTTTACTCTAAATTTTAATTAAAAAATCTTAATTATAATGATAAACCACCAAAAAGGAACACGTTCCATATTTTTTTATTAAAAAAATCAAGACTATTACAAACATATTGTGTCTCTCACATCTTCATTTATGTTTTAAATGTCTAATTTTATAAATCAGAGTCCCAAGTTTCCAAGTAATCGGACGAGACGACGAGTCGAATGATTTTTAGATTTTGAGACCTAGATAAGACGATGAATCAAACGTTTTTACAGATTTTAAGGCCTAGACGGTGGCCTAAACAGACTAAACGGAAACTTTTACAACAGTACAAATGAGTATTTTACTATTTTGCAAAGAAGAATAAAAGGAGTTTGGTGAAGTTATGACTGAATTGAACAAGGAAGTAGGGGCTGGAGCAACAAGTGACAAATTAGGAATTAGGTAAGGTGAGGCCATTAATAATATGAAACCTAGACACTTCCCATCACTAAGTCTATATAATATCATTTTCATGATCCACAACACACAATGATCAATCTTTTCCAACATTATTTTCAACTTATGATATGGCCACAAGGTCATAGTTAGGACACAACCCCTAAACCCTACTTGTTGGGGGATTCACAGGCAATAATATATGCTATTGCCAGTTCAAATATCTCTGACTAGTCTTAGTTAGAGCAGTTGGAGATTATCTGGTTATAACTAACTTCACATCAATTTGATTTCTTGTGAAATTAAACAAATAGTAAGATACCTAGCACCTAGCAATATGGTAAATTGATAATTAACATTTTGTATACAATATATATATAGCAAAGTTAAGTGTTTATTTAGACCTTCCCCACTGATAAGTTCAAGTTCGGTTTTAACAACAGAGCGTCGCTCTCTGGAGACCCAGTGGTATTCAGGCCCCACCTTGAGCAGTGTTTGTCAGCGGAGTTTAGTTTTCTTGTCTTTTAATTTCTCGTTGTTAGGATTGAGTGAGTCTTTCGTCATTGTTCTAGTTCAGTTTATTTGGTTGTCAGTCCTAGGTCGCCTCCACGACATCTCAACAAAACGTCCTAGACGTTTCAGTAGTTACAGGGTTTTTATGTTTGTTCCGTTCGGGCATTCAAGCATGTACTGACTCTATTAAAAGAATGAAAATCGCATTTACTAAAAAAAAAGAGTGTTTATTGAGCGTGACTTTATCTTATATTTATTATAGGAATATAGTCTAGCGAAAATCATAATTTATAATGCTATATTGAGATAAGTTTAATGGGTGGTTTAGATAAAAATTAAAATAAAACAATAATATTTAAATAAATTATAACTATGCAGAATTTTGAATTTATTATTATATTTAAAACATCCCACAAGTCTTGGGTCATTAATTCCACTTGATCAATAACTCGAAAGAGTTTGTAATAAACTAATAATTCATTTATTGGTTTTTCATAGGAATTTTCGGATACAAACTCATCTATAGTGCGAAATACAATGAAATTTGGGTATTTTAATTAGAGGATCCGATGGCCCATGATTTTGAGAGAGGTTTTGGTTATAAAATTAATCTCAATATTTTGTATATTAACGACTTATGTCATTTTTTTTAAAATACAAGTATTTTTATCTACATGATTCAAGGGTGTAGTTTTGTTTGTATTTTGCACCACCGTTATTGGTTCATACCTCTGAAAGATGTCATATTTATTGCTAATTATATAAATATTTTACGGTATGTAAATCCAAAAATATTGTTCAATCTTTGTTCATTATGAACAAACACGATAAAGATGAATGAGTATCGATTGAAATTTGTTTGCACTTCGTTTACAAAAAAAAATTGTGAACAAAACAAAACTAAGGACAAATTCTTTCAATTGTGTCAAAAATTCAAAATTTGTGTTGAAATGCTGTCTTGTATATATCAATCATAAAACATATAGATGAACTTGTCCCATGTGGTATTTATAAGAAAAAATTGAAATCTTTGGACACCTAGCAATTTCTAGAAAAATAAGTTTTATTCCTTACAGGTGTGTATGAAGCTTGATAAATTGTTACATAATTAATTGTAAAATAAATTTGTTAAGAAAAAATAAAAATAAAAAATCAAGGTGTTGAGAGACACTGCACATGAGATCACTGTTGACAAGGACCAATGAAGGGACTGAGGACAAATCTAGCTCAAACACTTGGCAGATAAATCCATAACAAAACTAATCACAGTATTGGATTTTATATAAAGCCTCATTCTCATTGGTCCACATTCAACTTAGCTTCAGAACATGATAGATTAAGAAAATACTCTCATAGTATTCATGCTTAATGATTAATCATCACATCTCTACCTAATAATATGTGACCACAAAATAGCATCCTATGTTTGATCCTAGATTTAATCTTTCCTCTAAATAATTAAATCTAGTCAAAGGTATGAACATAATATCTAATGATTCTAATATTCAAGGAAATTAAATGACATTATATTTGTATGTATAGGACAAAGCAATGAGAGCTAAATGAAAAAGAAACAATAATAGAATCATGAGATGATTATAGTCGCTTCAACGACATCGAAATCACATGGGTAATTATTCTAATGGGGAAGATCAAGTTCTTCTATCATCTCATTATTTTCTTAATGTTACAAGTTCGAATTTCAATGAATACGTTCATTCAAGAGAAGATATGAGTTTATAGTAGACAAGGGTGATAGGATTTTATTGTACTTTTGTAATGAAAAATCATGGAATAACTACATAAAATATAAGTAATATAAGTTATTTATTCTTCGTGGTTTGTATTTTTTTTTTAGATAATTACAAAAAATATCATGAACTTATATTATTTTGTATAAAATCATTTCAGAATGATAATTTCACTTTTAGAAACTTAAATTTAAACTAGTAATTAAATAATACAAAATCCAAATTTCAATTCCTTAGATTTCTTATTCCTTTCACAATACAAATAAGATTTTTATAAATTGTAAGGATAAAATCGTTATTTTTATATAAATTATAATAAAACAATAAGTTCAAAATACATTTTCGTAATTAATAGAGAAAAAGTTACCAGTTACAAAAATTAAATACTTCAAAGTATTTTATTTTTTGCAATTATTATAAATTATTAACTTTTATTTACTTTTTATATAGACTTCTTGTTGTGTTTCTCCTTATATAAAAACTTTTAGCTAACATGAAGAATAAAATGGACATTCAATTAAAGAGGGTTTTGAGTCAAATCCCTTTTAGATTAGGTTATATGATTTGATTTGATTCCCACAACCCAAATATAAGCTAAGATGCATTGTATTTGTTATGTCAAAAACTTTATGCTTATTATCATTTCCACTACACAATTGACTAACAAGCTAGAGAGTTCATGAAAAGTGTATTTGATGCACATACATAATGCAACACATTTGTGACACAAGTGTGTCTCCTTTAGTGGAGCTAAAGCCACTTCCTCATCTTTTGGCTCATGATCTTCAATCACTCACCATCAACTTTAAAGTGTTATACTGTTATTGCTTCAAATGATCAAATTATATATGTCAGTTTTTATAGTTTACAGATCAAAATTATTTATTTTGAAGTATCGAAGATCTGAGAGACATACAACGTGAAATATATTGAGTGAACTTATATCTGACTATCTACAAACATATAAAAATAAGTTTTTCTACCACTTCAATATAAGTGTTGTAATAAATTAATTTTTATTTGTATCATCATCTATGTATTTTTTTGAGGATAACCATGCAATTGTATTAAATCATAAGAGAATAGTTTGGTGGGTACTGAAACCGTACACCACCCACATAGGCGAAAACCAACTTGGGTGGCATGTAATCATACTCCACCTACATAATTCAAACCAACTAGTAAACTGAAATGAAACGAAAGCAATAAAATCGGCTCTAGTGAAAGGTTGCGGATGAAGGGGGTATCTGCGATAGCGTCTGGTGACACCGGTACAGCATTCTTCTTCCAATTGGTACGAGGCGAAGTCAGCCACGTTTAGGGGAACACTGGTGGACCTACATCTCCCCCGGTATGTCAGCGTGTGTCGTCCTCCCTTGAGTGATAATGGTAGGGCTCCTGAACGCGGGATTGCTGACACCGGACTGGCAGGGGAGATAAACATCAACTGAAGATGGTGTCGTCTCCATCCATCCGCCGGGAAGGGGCCAAAGTTGACCCACCCCTCCCCGGGCCACCTCCGACTCATTCCTGCAGGCGGGGGTGCTTATAGCCCCCCGCCGCTGCTGCGTGTGATGGCACACCGCCCACCTCTTTCGTCTGCACCACCGACCATCCCAACAGCGCCGCCGTCGGACGTGGGGCAACATGACCCGATTTCCCCCAAAAAATCGAGCCTAAATTCGTCGATTGAGTCCCCAAAATCCACCTGAAAATCAGAGAATTCAACGACAACACCGAGCACAAAAGGTTTACCCCCATTCCATCTCCCTGATCTGAGACGAACGAGCACCTCCCGGCCGCATGCAGAACCACCGCACACAGTTGCTTCCCCTTCGCGACCTCGCCAAAGCTAGGGCCGGCTCTTCCATACCATGGGTTGACCCCTTGCCCTCACAGAAATCGGCGTTGCCGTCCTAGGGTTTAGTGCGCAAAGGGAGTCAATCATTTGCCGGAAGTGTATTATGTATCATCATCATCTATATAGTCAATACGGGGAAAAGAACGAACTAATCGAATTTATGAAGTCACCCACTACTTTCCATTAATCAGAATTTAAAAGTTAAGCATGATCTTTGTTTTTTGTTAAATATGAAAATATAATGTAGTTTTAATTTTTTGTTATTTTATATGAAGCCAAAAGTCCATAATTCACTCTCAATTGGGTATTTTAATTAATTAAAAGGCATGTGATGTGACGGGGACAATGAATAAAGGAAAATGTAGCAATCTCTTTTCCTTTATTTGAAGGAATATTTTCGGGTCAAATATAAGTATATATATTTTCTATTCAATTATTAATTTATTATAATTTTGGATCGTAATAATAATATTATCAAGTTTTTTTAAAAGGTGATAGTTCGTTTTAAGTGTTCCAACATTATTTTTGTTATTTTGACGAATATTCAACCCCCACCATTTAAAGAGATTGGAAATTTGACCTTGTATTTCATAAACAAACGTTATATTCTATCAAGGTGACTATAATTGGTTAATAATTAATCAAGATCCAACCTTGGGCATATTTGCTTCCAGCAATCTAAGAGCATCCACAACGCTGGATGGGAAGTTGACGGAGAGCTGTTGACGGGGAGTAATCGGCGACGGTGAGCTGACGGGGAGCTCACTGGCGGTGAGGACCGACGGTGAGCTCACCACCTCTTCTCAACGCCGGTGGTAAGCAAAATTGTGAAGAAAAAGACATTTATCATCAACTCTTTACCACCTAGCATTGTAGGGTAATGACTATTGGAGCTGTGAAACTCAAAAATTATATTTTAATCATCCAGCCAGCATCTCCCTGCCAGCTGTCGGCGGGGAGCGTTGTGGATGTTCTAAGCTCTTCACCTACTATGACTGTTGTGTTTTATTTTCATTTTTTTTTCTATTTTTAACCTTCTTTTAAATGGATAGATACGTAATCATAATTTTCGTAATCTCGTGGTGTTAATGTACCTAATACATAAACATGAAATTTGTATGGGTTCTAGATTATAGTTTGAGACCTCATACAATTACACGAGTATCGACATTTTGGACCCGTACAAAAAATCTACTTTGTTTCGGAGATTTACAAATAACTAACAACTAAAGATATAATACAAAAAACTAGATTCTCTTGTACTCGAGTTTGTAGAAAGAACATTGGTCCTGTAAAATGAACCCTTGAATGGAGTGCTCATCACGATAGTTGGGGATAGTCTATTTTCTTTGAAAAAGCAAGGGATGTCCCGCTCTATGGAGGATGGCTAAGGGACATTTTGGTTTTAATTTCTGTTTTAGTTATTTTTTTCTCTAATAGTATGATTGTTATGACCAAGTCATGTTGGATCGCTTCGCCTCTAAAAGTTATTGGACCACTGCCTTGTTTTAGGGTACTGCGTTGTAATGATTCTCTCTCATATTCAATGAAAACTACTTCTTATTCTAAAAAAGTATTATTTTATTTTCGCATATAAAATTATTTTTGCTAAAATATTAACCCTGCGATAGTTTTTCTCAGAACTATTATCTCATAACTCCATCCTATGTGATTTTGAATGACGAATTATTCATCATTATATTATTTGTGCAATTCACTGTAAATTTTATTTTGAATGGAAACAGTAAAATAGCATTATCGAGATTACACGTGATGTATGCATGCATTAAAAATGCAAAAATAAAAACCCATGATAATTAGTGTAAATAAACCTCATAATTAAGTGATTAGTGAAGAAAAGTTGAAACCAGCTCACATAAATGGTAGAAACACGTGTATTGGATGAGTTGGCTCATGCAAAGCATATTGAAAGCAACAAATTAAAGTCACTTGGAATAAAGCTTATAGGTTCTCAAAGAAACCCACATGGCATTTTTGTAATACTTAACCTAAATCGATTCCTAATCTAATGATCAACAAAATCGCTATTTAGGATCCTGTCGTTAGAGAAAAACATTATAATATGGCCACGATTACACTATCCGACATAAATAATGTAAAATAGATTTTTGGTAAATTTGTATTCGAATAATATTGCAAAAAAAACTAGGGTGGACTCTTTTTTTTGTAAAAATTTACGACGAATTATTTTTGATATGTAAAATCGTTTTCGTTAAAAATAATTAGTCATGTGACAACCATATGATATCGGCTCTTTTTTTGAAATGATAGTTTTACTTTTTGCATTATACGTGTTCCGTTAGTTGCAATTCTCATGTATGTCTTTTTTGAAATTCGGAATCCTTCTGTATGCATTTTTGTATGAGTACTTTCGACTTTTTGTTAGAAAAATAACCCTATTGATGGATATTGCTATAATATAAAACTATAATTGGATTTTCAACCATCAGCAGAAATTTTTAATTGAGCTATTAGAGTCGGATTCTCACGTACACGAGTTCAAATCCCACCATCTACAAAAATACTAATAACTATTTATCTAACTTGCCCCCAATGGATAATTTTTATCTCTCTTCTCAATGACCTCGTATTCTGTTTTAAATATTTATGAAAAATAATTGACCGTAAACATTCCCAAAACGTTTATAGATCAGTGCAAGTTTTTGTCATTATCCTTTTTTATTTGTTTATTATAAAAACGTGGATTTTGTGAGGATTAAAATAGCTCAGTACATGGGAAATAAAGAGGTCAAGCTTCGTGACCAAGAGAAGACCAAACTTGGGATACAAGACATTGTCAGATCTGTATTATTGGTACGGTACAGAAGAACAATCACCACACTCCAAATTCAAACCTGTGATTAACATGTAGGGGCCAGTTTTAATTTCGGGTACGAGTCTGGTGACATATATGCAGACGAGGAAGAGGACGACATAATATTATACGTGGTTTATGAAGGATCACGAGTCGAATATAATTATAAGAGTTAATTTAATTTCAGTAGCTTAAATTTTTCATATTTTATTTAGATTACTACAAAAAAAATTGTATTACTTTAGTAACCTAAACTTTCATTAATTCATTTAGAAAACGCTAAATCTTTTTTATGTTATCTCAGTACCCTAAACTTTTATTAATACCATTTTAGTATCCACTGTTAACTTTCAATATGATTTTCCATCCAAAACAGATAAAATGACCATAATACTTTTTACTAACGACAAAATTTAGAGTTAAGTTAACGATGAGTATTTAAAATGAAATTAATGAAAGTTTAGGGTATTAAAGTAATATAAAAAAAGACTTAGAGTATTCTAAATGAATTAATAAGAGTTTCGAATACTGAGATGATATAAAAAAGATTTAGGACACTCTAAATAAAATATGAAAGATTTAAGATATTGAGGTGGTATTATCCCTAATTACAACAGTAAATTTAAGTATTAATCACAAACGGTTAGTCGAGTAGTTAATAAGTTCTCTCACATATTAGAGACAAGAAGTTTTAATCCTAATAGATACCGAGATACGTCTGTTTGGAAGTAAATCTGGTCGAGTTAGATTAAATAGTTAAATATAAAAATTTATTTTAAAGTATTGGTCACAAAAAACAAACTATCTTAGAGTAATGCTAATTATTGGAGGTATATTAATGGTTTGTGACCAATTCATAAGACATGTAAAATATATGTGATCAATTCATAATAGTGTGTAGATGACCAGTTCATTAGGTATGTAAATGATATGTAACCAATTTATAAAGACATGTAAACGACATATGACTAAACATAAGCTTTTTCAGTTAACATTTTCAAACTTTAAGTAGCTTATTATTTGTCATTGATACATAAGAATACTTTTATATATTCAACCTTAAATTAAAATTAAGTTTTCAATTTTCTTGCAGATAAAAATTACTCATCTCAAACCCCTAACGAAATCCTAAGCCAAACAAGATTGCAATAATGCATTGTTCTAAAACCCTAAATTAAATCAACGCCAAGACAAACAAGATTACAGATAAAACTCAAACCAGTAAAAATAACTCGCCATATGCGATTCAGGCAGGATGTTGCCGCAAACCCTAACATTAAACGACACGCGACTCAAACTCAAACGACAAGCCTCTTTCATAACTGAATCAATAACCTTAAATTCGACCCTTTTAGTCAGTCATCGTTGTCAACACTACAATCACATTCGACTAAAACGAATATCGTCTGATGCGCACACCGATTAATTATAAAGACGATTAAAACGGTGTTTAAAGATGCATTCAAAGGAAATGATAACCCCTTCACAAACCCTAAATTAAGTTGAGATGGATGGATCGTTTGAACCGAATCGAATATGATTGGAGGTTGAATCAATGGTGAGAGTGCTTGACCGTAACGCATCCAACAACTACTTAAAATTAAAGAGAAGTAAATGCAGACACTTACATGCACATGCAAGCTTCTTCCAACACTCGCTTCACCGAAAGAAGTAACACATAACATCAGTATCTGTCTATTTAAGTCCCAACTACATGTGTGTGACTTTTTTTTTACTAATAAGTACATACTGAATCACTGATGATGTGTTTTTTATTTATCGGAAAATATATTTAAATTAAAGCCTCTCACGAGGAACAAGAAGAATACAAGAACAAGTTTGTTACCGACCTCGAAAGCCTAAATCTGGACGCAACCAATCATAAGAGCACACCAAAGCAACAAGAAAGAAACAACCGAATACAATACTGATCAATCAGGATCAACACCAACGAACCAAAAACATCATTACCCAATCAGATACAACCAAGAACAACAACAACCAACCCGAAACACAACAGATTACACCCCAAAGTTGAAAACAATACAAACCAACAAAGACCCCGCCTTAAAGGATGTAAAATATCTAGAAAGCAGAATAAAACAACCACCCTGTTAGAAAAAAGGTTAAGACACTCATATATCACCACCATGAAACACAAGATAAAACGAAGAATCGGTCGGAATCACCGAGATTTAACCACCAAAAAGAGCAGAGAAAAAAAAAATAGGACAACTCTTTTACCTCATAAGAGGTTTCAATTAAATTTGTTTTACGATAAAAGAAAAAGACCACACAATAAACGTTGTAGTCCTAATCAAAGTTGACCCTACCATTTGTATCACCCATTCTTTAAGAGGAAGCAGAGGGGTACTGAAGATATAGGTGGTCAGGACCATGATCGACCAATTACAGATTCAGTGATAAATCACTGAAACACGTCAAACCCAACAATTAAACTAGAGGCTTCAGATCATGATGATGCGCCTCTTACTTTTGGGTGAGTATATAAAACTACACCTGATAAAAAAATTAGTAAATCAAAAATTGATTTGTTGTGACTTTTTGTTCTTGCCTACATATTTGATTTGATAAAAGGTCAAGCACGGTGTACTCACCCGTTTAATTTATTTTAGGACAAAAATCTATCGAAAAAGCAAGTATATACCTTAGATAACATCTAATTTAACGGAGATTTTTTGTCTCAAAATAAACAAAATAAGTTAGTATATGAGATTTCATCTTCTATCAAATATATATATATATAAACAAAAATTGTGACGGATCAGTTTTTGTCTTAATCAAAAAGCTAGTATCTTACAAGAAAAGTACAATAAAGACTTCAAATACAAGACAATCAATCAATTAAAACTTTAAGTGGAAAGAGAGCTCCCACATGCAACGATCACAAGTTCAAACGAGCACAACACAACTATAGCGTGTACGTGGAGCATATATATGAAGATGGAGAGGAGAAAATAAACGTGGTATTAAAAAATAGGAAAAAATACAATAAATATGAAAAGATAAGATAATATCAATCCGTTAGGTTAAAACATTATGATTTTCGAATCATTATCATGACCGGTAGTTTATTTCTTATTACCCTGACGTTTCAAAAAATTTAAATCACTCTCTTCCTTTTAGTTAAATTCAGATTTTAAAATAGGGATAATTCCATTTCAGTACCCTAAATCTTTATATTTCATTTAAATTATCCTAAATCTTTTTCATGTCACTTCAATACCCTAAATATTCATTAACTAATTCAGAACACTTTTAATCTTTTTTGTGTCACTTTACTACTCTAAATTTTCATTAATTTTATTCTAGTACTCACCGTTAACTTTCCACATGATTTTTCATCCAAAATAGATAAAATGATTATAATATTTTTCACTAACAATCAAATTTATGGTAAAGTTAGTGGTGGGTACTAAAATAAAATTAATGTAAGTTTAAAATCGATAAAATGACTATAATACTCTTCACTAACAATCAAATTTAGGGTAAAGTTAATGGTGGATACTAAAATAAAATTAATGAACGTTTAGGGTATTGAGGTGACACAAAAAAGATTTAGGGTACTTTAAATAAATTAATAAAAATTTAAGATACTCAGCTGATATAAAAAATCTTTAGAGTATTTTAAATAAAATATGAATGATTTAATATACTAAGATGAAATTATCTTTTTAAAAGGATAAGAAATTTAAAACGTTAGTGATCAAGGAAAAAAAACTATAAATAGAAATAGTTATTTAAAAATAGAAATATTTTATAATAACGAACTGAAATTATGTTTATATTTTTCTGTCGAACTGGAGATGACGTGTCAACATGTTATTGGTGCGGTTGGGACTAGCTTTTTTTGTCGCGAGATGACATCACTTTCATGCACATCAATTCTCCATTGAAGTCTTAGGAGGTCCTATAGCTAGAGCAGTACTGTTTTGACCTTCGAAGGCTGGACCATTTTGATCCTCTCTGTGCCTCTCCAATCTGGTTCCGGTGTGGACCACTTTGGTCACTGTGAGTGAGATAGGCTCCACGTGTCCCCGATATGGTGACGTGTTTCTTGGCTCTCAAGTCATTTTAATCCATCGGCTAATCATCACAGGTGTCCCTATGTGTCGTGGTTATGGGTCAGAGCACGTACATAGTCGTAGCGGAGAGGCACTAGCGGGGAGAAAACGCTGTCGAGGAGCTGGTTGGGAGGTTGCTGACGGGAATGACTGCCTGTGAGCTCACCGTTGGCACTCCTCGCCGACTGAGAACAAAAATATGAATAAAAAGGGGCATATAACTGACTATAAGTCACCTAACATTGTAGGGTACTGGTTGAGAGAGCTGGCTGTAAGGCAACAAAAATTAATTTTTTATTCTCACCGCCAGCAACCAGCACCGGCTATATGGTTGTGGATGTCCTAAACCTTGCTGATCAATGGTGATCAAAACATCGATCCTCTTGTAGTCCAACGACGATTTTATCAGACAATCATGTGTTAATTCGAGTCGTAAGCTACATTTTTTTTCTTTATAGTTAACGGTTATTGTTGGCATGGACATTAACACATCAAGAGTCTTCACTGATTTTAGAGTTAATTACGTTCACCTACTTCGTACTATACACGTCTGACGGATCAATATTTTAAAGTTATTTCGTAACGAATATTTATCTTGAACTAACAGTTTGTAACAAAATCACTCTTTCATCCATTTTAAGGGTTAGATTTAGGTTTGGAGAGAGATTTAAGGTTGGAGTTGATTTTAGGATTGTAACACTACAGATAGTTTTGAAATTTCTGAAAAAATGAACGATAAACAGACGAAAAAATGGATGGAATTGGGATGTTGTTACAACTGTTAGTTTGGAGTATGCATACGTTATTTTGAGTAGGTATTCGTTAAACGAGTATAGTTCAAGGTAGGTGGATGTAATTAACCCCTGATTCTATTTTGAGTAACCGTCAACTAAAAAACGTTGTCAAGACATTGCCGACTAGACTTGTTGTGGACAACTATCACATGTTGTGAACAACTGTTACATGCAAAGCTTAGCTTACAAGAGTTATTTTCTTTTATAACCCTAATAGTATATCAATTTCGATCTTTTGTTTGTAAGAACTTGTATCATTATTACTCGTATCTTTTGTCATAATCTATCCATAATATTTCAGTCCACGAAAGACTATAAGGCGTCATGAACTTATTGTAAGGTCCGTATAGATAATGTAAAATTGCACTTTACCCCTATGAATTTTCAGTTTTTATAGATTAATTATTAATTCGGACCATCATGTTGGGTGTTAGGGAGGCGATGTGTCTTGTCCATGCATGGTTGACTCCGGTCAATCACATTCTTTTACTACCCACTGAGTTCCTTATATGTCAATCACAATTTACAAATGATTACTCAATAAAATCTTTAATATTGATATGATTTTACGTATGATGCAGTTAATATTCAATGTTAATTCCCCTTGGTCCAAGTTGGTGGACCAAGTTCGGTTTAGCCCATGCCAGGCTGCCATGGCGAATCAGAAGCTCCGAGATGGAATTGGGTCACATGTAATTGGGCTCACTTGTAAACTTATATATACTTATAAATTGAGTGAGCCCAAATTCGTGGTTCTATCAGCCCAAGAACAAAACCCAAATATGTAGCCCACTCCATATACTGAATTGGGCCACATGTAATTGGGATTATGCCACTGGGTGCTCGGGATTTTATTTGCTTCAATATATAGCTAGGCTTACGTGTAGGGATTTAGAGATTTGTATCGGGGGATCCCTGAATCATATATATCATCTCCTACCGACTGTCGAGAATAAGTTCGATTGTATTTCTCATGACGTGAAAAGTCTTTACCATGGAATCAAGTAGTGTTTAGGCATCATCTTGAACAGTTCTCTACAATTTGTTTTTTATTTTCAATATTTATATTTTCCTTGTTCCGACCGTATTGTACGATTAAGATTTCCAAAGAGTCTGTCGAACAGAGAATTTCAGTTCTTTATTTTGTGTACCGATTCTCGTTGATTAATAATACATGTAGTTTTCGTTCAAAAAAAATAAACGATGAATATATTAGTCCTTTTAATTTAATTTTTATATTTTATATTTTTTTTCTAACAAAACAAACAGTTAATCGCCCATGATTGTGGGCCTGCAGCACCAGAGCCCACTGGCTCACCGAAGAGCCCATGAACAAGAGCCCAGCCCAATAAATAGCCCACTCCAACTACTTAGCGCCAAGCTTCACTTCTCTGTCTGTCCTCCTTCCCAACGCAAATGTCTTTTAAAAAAAAACACTTTATATTTCATGCAAAGTGATTGCTCTTCACCTACCAACGATTTTCATATCTTTTTGGCCGTCCCATCCTTCGCCGTCCAGCATCGCCGGTCCTACCAATCTCCGGCGAACCATCGTATGGCCAATCTCTCCTCTTTCGCCGTTCCATCGTATGGTTCGTAATAAATCTACAACGGTATGACCAATCTCTCCTATTTCTCTGTCGATTGTTACATATGCTTTCCTGTTTCTGGTGTTAGATCATCCATAGCGGAGTCTAATCCCATCAGTCAATTCTACATGGTTGGATTCCTCGCCAATGCCATCCCTTGTTCCGTCGTTCTTATCGCCAAAAGTTGACCGTCTTGTATTGTGCGATGACGATCTTCGACTATTGTTTCCACAACTCCAACTATAATTTTAGCTCCTCCGTCATCCCTGCGTCCGCGATCCTCTATTGACAAAGGTTGATCGTCTTGTATTGTGCGATGACGATCATATTTTTCCAACTCTTTGGCGACTCACTTGCTATCTTTAATCACGACCGTGTCTACCACTACATCCAACTTGGATAGTCTCGCACGAGAATCCACCAATATTGTCAAACAAACTTGTGTCCGTATTTGTAGACATACACCTCCTCTGTAATGTCCATCACATGCGCGTCAGACCAACCGGGTCGGTAAATGCGCTTCATCTGCCACCATCACTCATTGAAGTTCTTCACCTTCCAGTTGACGACGGACCAATGATACTTGCAGTTCTCGACAGACCGCTCAGTCGTGAAGGATTGACGAGTCACGTTAGCGTGCTCCCCCGTATGGCATCCCAAAACGCATCGTCGGATTGGTCACGATCTTGCTTCGCTTGTCTGAGCCACGCACACACCAATGCAGACTCCTCGAGCCGACTCTATTTTCGATACAGGCGTAGCATTCTCTGCGGGTTGACGTTCATCCATGCGTACAAGACCATCAACGAGATTTGAGTTCCTGATTCCGGCTGGCCGTCGTATGAGAGGTCGAGCTCGACCCCGACATCGTGGAAGAGTCTTGGAGAGGATTGTTGTTGGTCATGGGAGGAAATTCGGATGGCAGATACACGGGAAGTGGACAAGAGGCACAGGCGAGGTAAGGCCAATGGGGACACGGTGTCGACGTTCTAGGGGAAAATGTGGTAGCTAAAACGTCGGAGGCTTGGAAACGTGAGGTAGATGAAGAAATGAGTGGAGCAATAGTGAGGAAGACGAAGCTTTGAGTCCATTTAAACCCTAATCGTGTCATGCGGCACACTCTGGTTCGTTGGTCACGATACGTCTGGGCACCGAATCCGTCGATTTGACGGGTCCCTAAGTCTACATGACCCTCGACTTCGAACCTGTGCTTTCGCAGATTCGACGCAGATTTTCAACTCCACGTCGGATTCGACAACCAAACGGCTCGTCGTTTCAACGTCATTGTGAATAGCCTAAGATCCTTTTACTTATTTAGGTTGTTAGACCACGCACAGTAAAGGCCGAATGAATCGTTGGAGAAAAAAAAGGACATGTTGATTTAATGCCTTGATTTTATCTTTTCAGACGTCTCTCTCTCTTCTAAATTTATAGATTTATTGACATTGAATCTATTTCTTTCGATTCGTTCTTCTCTATATTTTTTCTCCCTCGCTTTTTCTCTCCCCTTCTCCTAAGGTAATATATTAAAAAGTTCCGACAGTAATAATATTGAGTGATAAAAAGATCTCGAAAAGGAAAATAAGAGATTTAGGGGATCCACTTCCGTGTTCATGCCACGTGCCCTGCTTCCACCGCATGAAACCTATGATCCAGCCGTTCAACTTCACTATCAGGTGGGTCCGACTCTAGAAGACCATATTCAACGGCTGGCAATAGCATCGCCAACACGCCGTGGATACTCCATCACGCAGCTAAGGAGGGGTTGTACATAAAGACCAGCAACGGTCTTCAACGACTTGGGGGTATAGTCTGGTCCGAAATGTACAACTAATGGAAGCACATTACCGGAGACGACCTAAATGTAATTAGACTACAGAATTAAGGGTAAAATCGAGAATGCAAGTTTACAATACATTCGCTTCACGCTTGTATATGAAATAAAAACTCACAAACCACCTCTCTATGGTTCTTCTCCTCCTCTTCTTCCTCTTCCTTCTTCTCTGTGTGGCTCTGTAATCTAGGGTTTCTCTCTCTCTAAACCCCCAATCTGCTCCACTTTCTCTCTCTCTAGGAACCTTCCTCAACCTGACGGTGGTGTGAAAATCTGGACAAATCGCTGACTCTGAGGGAGAGAATTGTACGCGAGAGGAGGAGGTTCTGTAATGGCGGCCGCGCCGGTGAAGTCGCAGCCCCTCCACAACTTCACTCTCCCTTCCTTCCTGAAATGGGGCGGCGGGAAGAACCACGGCTCCACCAACCACTCGCGGCACCGCCGCTCGCCGCTCCCTGGCCACTCGCCTCCACCACCGCCTCCGCCGCCCGCCGCCGACAACTCCGAGGCGGAATCGGACAGGAACGACTCGGATTCCGAGTCCCGCGGTCATCGGATCGGATCTCGCGCGACGCGCAACCGATTCTCGCTCACCCCCTGCGCTACGGCCGAGAGACGGCGGAGGCAGGCGGCGGCTGAGGCGGAGAAGGAGATCATCGCGGAGAGCGACGAAGCTTCGGGGAAGAGGCGCGGAGGTGGCGATGAAGCTGACGAGACGGTACAGAAGCCGTGGAATCTGAGGCCGAGGAGTACCTCCTCGAGAGCTCCGGGCTCTGATCAGAACGGAGAATCGAAGGAGCCGATGTCTCCGGCACGCGCAATTGAGGCGGCGGAGCAGCCGAAATCAATCCGGTTGCGGGGTTTCAACGACGCGGTGGCCGGAGAGAAGAGGAAGTTCTGGATCGCGCTGTCTCGGGAGGAGATTGAAGAGGACATCTTCGTGATGACCGGGTCGAGGCCCGCAAGGAGGCCCAAGAAGAGGCCCAAGAATGTCCAGAGACAGCTCGATGTAGTATACATATCAAATCTCTATATGAGTTGCTAATTCTCTTTGGAGATCGAATTACTGATCGAATTTGTGTTTTGTATTGTGCAGAATGTTTTTCCTGGACTCTGGTTGGTTGGAGTCACAGCTGATGCTTTCAGGGTAGCTGAAAATCCTTCCAAGGTATGGATTCTATCACCAATACATACCATATACGTATAATTGTACGTTCTATGTATATGCAAATGAGTACATTGTGGATTGGTTCTTAATATGCAGAGGTAGAGATGAATTCGAACCTAGAAAATACTAGTTTTCTTATAAGAAAGAAGAAGAAGAAGAAGAAGAAGAAGAAGAAGAAGAAGAAGAAGAAGAAGAAGTATATTGCCTCTAGAAATTCAAAATTTAAAAATAATAATTAAAGAACAAAAATCCAAATTTTCATTTCTCTCAAAATTTTGACTCTTTGTATGGTACGGTACATGAGATAAAGAAGATGAAAATTAAGGGATATAAAAATTAGGATTTTTTGTTTTTTACTTATTAATTTTGAAATCTAAATTGTAAGGGAGAAATCGTTATTTTTATACAAATTGCAATAAAAAGACTAGTTCAAGTACTTTTTCGCAAATATAGTGAATACCTCAGGGTTTGCTTTTTTTTTTTGTTTTGCAATTATCCCTTCTATGTATATGCAAATGAGTTCATTGTGGATTGGTTCTTCATATGCAGAGGTAGAGATGGATTCAAGCCCAGATATTACCAGTTCTCTTATAACAAGGTACTGTCTTTAGCCTCTTCCCCATAGTAAACTAATAGAAGAAAGGAGTCGTAACCAGGATCAAGCTTGTAGGGTCAATGTAGATACTCAAAAGTTGTGACATTCAACCTCGTTATTGGGAGGTATATTGTGTTTGAAGTAAATATTAAACTATATGAGGATATTATATATAAATACAAATGGGTAGCTTGTTTGATCCTGTTTTGTATTTTGGGTTTGCCCTGGTAGATTATTATTAGCTTCTAAAGTAATCAAAGTTAAAGCTGTATAAATGAAAGTTAAGATGGATGATCAATAGAGAAAGTTTATTGACCTAATTGTTTCAGTGCCTCTCTACCTATGATATGTGATCTGAGGAGTAGTTTGGTTGTTGGTATTTGCATAGAGTTCTGGTTTTTTGTGTGCGATGTGAAGTTCTTAGATTTGATTCAAAGATGTTCTTTTTTTTTTGAAACGTTCAAAGATGCTGCTGATAGGAAGATTGAATCTTGTGATAATGTTGCAAATCATTTTTGGACGCAAACAATCTGTGTAATGATTTTTTATTATAGTGTAGCACCAAAGTTTTGACTGGTTTTTGGCAACCAATGACATCATATTACAAGTGTTCATGTATAAAATATGTGTATCATTTCACCAGCTGATATTTATTATGAGGATTTTACCTATTGCTATTGGTTTAATTTAATTTAATTATATAGATTAGACTTGAGAGTCTCTCCTCTTGAGGTTGTTCATGTTTTTTAATTACTGAGAGAAAAGTCAGAGGGCAGACTGTTCACAGTAGCAAAATTGTTCTTGTCTGTATTTAATTAATTAAACGACATTTGTGTTGGGATTATTCATTAGGTTAATCAATTAAAAATAATTATTTTGATTGTAATTATTTTAGAAGGTCGGTATTATTATATATAAAAAAATATTTTTGAACTGTTGGATTCATTGCTGATTTTTGTATGAAATTCGACCGTTTCAAAGTCAACGGTCATGTGTCACCTTCAGAGTAAAGGTTAGGTCGGTATGGGTCACTGATTTCAGAGATAGCGGAAAAGGAGCGGGGGGGCGACTGAGTTGATCGACCATCTAACTCAGCGACTGAGTTAGATGGTCGATGGAGGCCAGAGTTGTTAGCCGATCAGCCCCTGGGGGCTCCACTTTAGATTCTCTTAACATGAGCTCAGAATGTGATGATGTATTTGAAGAAGATTGTTCCATTGAGCTGTCTGATAACGAGGGGTAGGAAGAGAAAGTTAGAGCATATTTGGTGCGGCATGTGATGATCTGAACTTTAACATGGTGTTGTGTAGTGTCATGTCAGGATATGTAGATTTGTTGCTATATATGTGTGATCTGGTGTTGGTTTGGATTCCAAATGTCGGTTGGATACCAAGTGTCCGTCGGACTGGGATAACACCGAGAGCTAACTATCATTAACTTTGATCGTTCAAAAATTGATTGTTGACTTATTAGTCGATCAATTTGACATCGTAGACTTAATGTAATTACGCAAACTAATATTTTCCGTTAGAAATGACATAAAATGTTAGGAAAAACTAAAAAAATTTTAGCAAATCTACGGTTAGTTTTTTAGTTCACTAGCCATGATAATTAGTTCGTAGAGTTTTTCCTAACGTTTTATGTTATTTTTACGTAAAATATTAGTTTGCGTAATTATCTTAAGTCTACCGTGTCAAATTGATCGATCAATAAGTCTACAGTCAGTTTTTGAAAGGTATAAATTAATGGTAGTTAGTTCTCGGAGTTTTTCCATTCGGATTTCATCTGTTGTGGAGGGTCGAATCTGCACGTCAAATGTAGAGGATTTTGCAAGAGGGTAAAATCGGGAGAAAGAAAGACACGGGAAGAGAGGGAAACAACTTGACGGAGAGATACAAATTAACTGATTTTCACCGAACATCATGATCTTCTAGCCTATTCGACCTCCACACCGTGTGCTCTGAAGCATATCCTAAGCTTCCATCTCCATTAAAATTGTGGACTGATCTGGGCCCCTTCTAAAGTATACTCCTTGGATTCATATCCATTGTATTTGGATATGAATTTCTTCATGCCCTATATAACTCAGTGGGCAGCTAAGCAAAAGGTCTGATCTCTGAATTCTAATGGTACAAAGGGCCTTGGGCTTACATATTGGGCTTTCTAGGTATGAGATTAAAAAAAGACTGATTCTAAACCACAGTGAGCTATTTTGATTCAGCAGCCTTTTTTGAAAGCCTCGTATTCTATTTAGGCTCAGTCCTTGAAAGTCACTCTGTTGGGCTTGGGCCCATATTCAAATATTTTAATACAAATCTACTATTTCCTCGTATTTATTGATGTTAATTCTTTAAAAAATAAGAGAGTGAAAAGTTAAGAGTGATTTACAAGCCAAGAATGTTGGCTAGGAACGCAGAGTCTGGAGATGTGAGCTGAGCTCTTGGTGCGATCCAAGAGGCAAAACAAAAGCTCAATATTTAAAAAACGACTAAAAAGAGATCATTAGTAAGTTAAATTAAATCTCAGACAACACGTGAACAAAACAATATTTAAATGATTGGTTACTGAGTGTAATTTTCAGTGCACGTGCCTTTTATTTTTATATCCCAATGTGTCTCCACCTCTGTTCTAAAAATTCCGACTGGGCGCCCGCCTACGCCTAACCGACCCGCCTAACCGCCTAGGCGATTCCTATAATTTTACGTAGTGTACTGACTCAATTAAAATAATTAAATGGTTATGATGTTGGTGATATTAGAGTTTGTGCTTCTGAATTGTTTGGTGTTATTTTTTAGGTATTTTAGATATTAGTTACCATTTTTAATGTAATGAAATTCATATTTTATTTCTATATATAATAATATATCTATTAAAAATAAAATAAAATACAAATCCGATTAATCCCCGATTAATCCCCGAAGGACCTAGCCGCCCGACTAGCGCCTAACGACTTTTAGAACCTTGGTCTCAACCAGAACTCAATCAACTAAACTTAACAGAGGTTTTGGAGGTATGGGATTTTTTTTCCTGCATTTTTCAATTTCATAGATAGGATGGATTACAAAAAGAAAAAAAATTGGTAATTCTACTTTTGGAATTTATAATATTCTTTTTTGGTATTTGAAAAATATAAGATCAATTTGTTATCACGATTTTACTCTCTTTATTAACGAAATAAAACATAATGTTCTTAAATTCTTGATTTACTCATGCATATGATAATAAGCGTCTAACTATTGTCTAGGAAAGCCCAGTGCTCTGGTCCAGGTAAAACGACTGGCTTTACATTATTATTTTTATCAACAAACATAAACGTGATAGATGCGCACCTCTACGAAAATAGTCGAATAAAAACCCACGCATTAAGTTGTCACCTGAATTAATCGGGATTACAAGATAAACGTTTCAGACCTATCCAAAACTATACATCGAAATCAGCATCTCCTACAAAGCTCGTGCACTTCCAAGCAACCCTAAAGTTAAAATTTCATAAAGCTTGTGAGACTCAAATATGCTTTATAAATCAACTATTAAGTGTAAAATTAAACAAAAAAAAAGGTCACGCCAGCTCAAGCCTTCTCAAACTCACTATTCTAAACATGCAAGTAGACCACGTTGATTCACAAAAACGAAGTCCATAATTCAAGACCACGTAGGGACACAATATCAAGGAAGATTCATAAACAATCATGGACCGTCGATATTATTAAATTAAACCAGGCCCAAATCTACGTTAATTAAATATTATTAATAGCCTCATTTTTTATATCTTAACCATGATTAGAAGTGGGGCTTAGGGACAGATTTTGTCTTAAAATATTTCCAAATGGACCGTCTTTGTCCGGAGAATTCGGTGGTCACTCCCTAATCGTATCATTACCGTGATGTGCACATCGTTAAAATATAATTAAATCCTCGTCATTTTTGGAGAAATTGATATCTGTAAACAATTGTTTATTCATGAACATAGAAGAGCTATCATTTTTTTTAATCATCTTATTAATATGTTTCGTTATATTCTCTTTTATCATTCCCGATTTTTAATAAAGTCCACCAACCAAACATGCTTTCTTAATAAAATCCTTAAGACAATGCTCCTTTTTGAGTTCCGAAAGTACCCTTTTGCTCGTGTTTCAAAAGAAATATTTATTTTTAATTTTGTTTTATTTTAAAACAAGTTGCACTTACCAGAGAGATATTTGAATATTAAATAATTAGATTAGTATTTTGATTATTTTCTTATTGGAAAACCCTAACCTATTGCATAGACAGAAGAGAACCTCAACCTTAAAATCAAAAGGGTTAAATATCAAAACACTAACACTATATTATCTAATTTTTCAAAATGAAAAATGCACTATACAACGTATTGGTTACACGATTTTTTAAATAAAAATGTCCAGAGTATTCCATTTCATTGATCATATGACGTGTTATATAATAAATGGTAAAATGACAATTATTTCTTTTAAGTATTTTGACCTCTATACATTTTATAAGTAACAATAACTAGGGTAAAATAGTAATATTCTTTATAAAATGTATGGAGATCAAATAATTAAAGGAAAACGTCATTTTAACATCCATTTATGATACTTGAGGTCATATAGTCCATTTTTCTTAAAAAAATCGCGTGAACAATACTTAAGGTAACGTATTTCTCATTTTATAACGTTATGTAGTACAATGCTCATAACCAATACTTAATCCCCAAAACTATGCTGTTAAGCATTCTTTAGATGATAAAACCATAGTATTTAGTTTTATAGGAGGGCATAAATGTCCATTCAAAATGAAATTAATTTAAGGATTAAAAAAAATGCAAAAGGGCATGTGCATCGTACGATTGGAGGCACGAGGCACGTGCAACCCAACCTCGATTTTAAAACATCGATTAGCGGAAGCAAAACCTAAGCAAGCATCGATTCGCTTAACCGCTAATCACATGGCGACCAGCTCAGCCGGTCACATGGCCAGATATGCAAGCAAAGCTGACTCAGTAACCTTTCTCCTTTCTCGGTAACCGTACCTCGTGCACGTGCGGGCGATCCCATGATCGACGGCTCTCGATGCATTTTAAATTCAACGGACGGCTGAGATTCGTCCGTACTCGCGGTGACCGGTGATACCGGTTGATTCGGAGGTTAGAAAATGATTAGGAGATGATTTTTATGGGGACGGTTTGTTTTGACCGTTGACCAGGGGTTCACGTGCGGGTGAGGTGAGTGCACGTGTGCTCTGCTGTCGTCGGGTTGTATAGGAACTGGTGCGCCACGTCGATCCACATGAGTCCTGATAATAGAGAGACGCCAAGTTGGTCTCATGCTTAATACATACTTTTGGTGTGATTAAACTTTTTTTTCTCATTCTCATTTGAATAGATTATTATTGACTTCAAAACATATGATTAAGAAAAATACTAGTTTTGATGTATGAATATGTGTAATCAGTTCAAATGCTGGGATCGAGATCAAATAAAATGTAGTGGTTTAAGTAGAGAGTTGAACTCTGATAAATTGAATGTTTTTAGTCCTGTACAAGTTGGGAATCGGGATTGATGATAGTCAAGTCTTGATTGAAGAATTAAAAATCATATTTTAAGTATTTCCGATAATAATATCATGTTAAAATATAACAATGACGGTGTATTCAATTATTATTTCAATTTTAAGTTGAGTTAATTAGTTAATATGATATCAGAATCATATTCTGTACAAACACGCGATCAACTCCACTGTACATGAAAAAAAAACATTATTTATTTGTTATTTTTATCGGGCTCCAATCCATAGATCTCTTCTCAATGAGATATATGTCCTACATAATTCACATTGATGTTTTAGTTGAATTTGGGAGAAAAAAACATACTATTAACGAAAAAATAGAAGAGAGATAAAGAGAACATACTATTATTACTTTTCTGATAGTTTGTGAAGGGTATTAAAGGACCAACTCAACTAAAAGCTCGAACTGGTAGTTGAAGCGTCAATTATAGTTATATTCTAGCACATGTCCTTATGGACAAACTCGTTTACGGATTTGGATGTGAACTACTAGAAGAGCCCATTAAGAAGATATATAAGGGTTGTCTCATTTGGAGAAAATAGTTATTTTTGTAAAGAGTTAGGTTCGAACCTCTGTCTGTGAGGTAGCAAGCTCTGATACCATATTAGATGACCAACTCAATTAAAAACTCAAGCTGATAGTCAAAGATTCAATTATATTTATATTCTAACAAAAGAGATTACCTAAACGTTACTAGACCAGAGACAAACTACGTTAAAGAAACATGAAAAAATGAGACAGGTTTGTAAAAGACGACAATGGACAACGTAGCAAGAGTAAGTGACCACTGCCTACCACCCAGTGATTCTGACGTACATGAAGAAATATATAACGAGACAAATTCGTAAAAACCGACGATGGATAAAGTGGTGATAGTGAGCAACCCGGCGCCTACCACCCTGCCATTCCCAACGACCTCACAACGTTACCCCGATGGGATGCCCTAAACCCCATAACTAGTCTAATCATTCCACGACAAATCCGTTAAAACCAACGATGGATGAACAGGTGATAGTGAGCGACCCAACACCTACCGCCTGTGATTCCGAACGACCTCATAACGTTACCATGATGGGATGCCTTAAACCCCATAACTAGTCTAATCATTCCAAGACAAATCCGTGAAAACCAACGATGGATGAAAAGGTGATAGTGACCGACCCAATGCCTACCGTCCTGTGATTCCGAACGACCTCACAACGTTACCTCGATGGGATGCCCTAACCCCCATAACTAGTCTAATCATTCCGAGGTAAATTCGTAAAAATCGACGATGGATGAAGTGGTGATAGTGAGTGATCCACCGCCCCACCATTCCCAACGACCCCACAACGTTACCTGGATGGGATGCCCTAACCCCCAATAACTAGTCTAATCATTCCAAGTTGTACAGATAACGACCATCTAGCTCCATCAATCAACCTCCAACTCCACAACTGGCTCCGATGCCCGCATAAAAATCATAGAACAACAAAGGCCATAGCCGAGAAAGAGACCAACATTTCAATACATGAAAGGTACAGAGACCATCCCCACACGGCCACGACCCTCCAGGGTCCTCTGTCACGTGCCCTTCACGTGGGTGTCACCACCCCCTATCTCATCTACAGTTTACATGGTACACTCTCCAATTATTGGCCCCATTATTACTTTGTCCACTTCATTTTCTCATCGATCGACTTGTCATGTCTCATAATTTTTAAAATCCATACAAATCTAATGTGAGTACTAAACCAGACAATCAGTTGGTGGGTACCTGATGTGAGGTTACGAAGAGACCCATCACCATTTTATTTCTTTGAAATAAGTGTATAAATTAATATTTGAATTATACACTATATTTTGTGGTGGAAGGGAGCACCGAAGTTTTCTAGTGATAACACTTGATTGTAAAAAAAAATGAGGCATACCCATGAAATTGGAAATAATTAAGAGATATTTTTGAAAAAAAATCGAAGGACATGTAAAAAAACTTGAGGGGGGCACGTGTCCCGCGGGGCTCATGTGGCTCCGCCACTGTTATATTAATTAATAACAGTATAAATTTATCATCATTCTTCACGATTATGTGTTCTCTCTAAAAAAAATGTATAGTCGTAGTCATAAACCCTTGTCTCCTCTGTGATGGTGACCAGTACAGTCTCGACCACAACGTCACCGACCTCCTCATCAACGGAGATCGTCGTATATAGCATACATGTCCCTTCGGTGCCCATGATAATGCCTCCACGCCTACCGTATGGTTTCATCCGCCTAGTGAGAGAAAAGAAGAAGGAAAAGATGAATGCCTCTTCCACTGTCTCTCTTTCACAAATCACACCACTGATCCCTTCATCGTCATTTTCTCCTTCCCTAAATGTCGTACCCATGTCATCCTCGACTCTGGTGGTTTTTCCCCTGGGAACGGACTCAGTGATGTCTGACCCGATCAAACCGAAGGGTGCCCGTCCTCCAAAGGTGTCATCCATTTCCATACCTCATGTTGTTGTACTAATTCCTTTGGAAGGATCTATTTTTGAGGGCTCGGCGTCGCTTAGGGATAACAACCCTAATTCTTAAGTCTCGGTTCACCACGTTGCGTCATTGACATCGGAAAGCTCTAGTTCAACGAATCCAGGGGCGCCGTCGCTGACTTAAGAAGGTCCTGATTCTGTGGGTCCGATGGTGCCTAGGGTAGGTACATTCCCTAGGGATCTGGAACCATCCATGAACAACCTCCATAGTTGAGGAGGAGGCAATGAAGATTGTGGTGCCCTACACTCGGCTAACCCCAGCATTATTTCTCGCCAACAATACGGCATAGTTGGCCATCTCTTTTCCCCAAATCCACCTTGCAAGGACTTCATGCTTAAGGTCTTCACGCGTTCATGAGGATGATTGGCGTCAGGGTTAGTGGTGAAGGACCTGGATCCCATTACGTTCAGGTTCCACTTCAATAGCTAGGAAGTTCAAGTATGGGTTCGGAACAACGAACTGTAGTTCTTTTGTGGATACCCGATTCTGTTAGGAGACATTGTGAACCCGATGGCTTGGGATCTTCCCAAACCGGACCGGATCCAGTTATGGGTCTATGTGCGAGGCCTCCCGTCGTAGATCCGATAAAAGGCAACAAGAGAGGTCATCGGAGCGAACCTTGGGGGTTGTGTAGAAGTGCCTTGTGACTAATGGGGCATATGTTGAGGTGGGACCGCCAATGTCAGATTCTGGATGGAGCTTCACCGGCCTCTTCGCCGGTCCATGATCATGATGTTTCAAGAATTTAGGGAGTCGATTCAGGTAAGTTTGACCTATGATCGGTTTCCCATATTCTGCTTTAATTGTGGCTGGATCGGTCATCTAGTTCGTGAATGTGACCTATAGATGCCGGGAATTCCACGGTTTTATTACTCCCTCTTGGAATTTAAGTCTGAGAAGATGAAAAAGTCCTATGCTACCGACATGGGGAAACACCATTTCATCCCCCAGGTTTCGAGCCATTGTCCTTGGATACGCTACCTAAACCCCCATCATCTCGAGGAAGGGGGCAACTGTAACCCCGGATACCCTACCTAACTCTCAAGTAGAGGTGGAACAACGAGTGTCGCCTAGGATGACATTCATGGGAGGAATTGATGCGTTTGTCCCATATGGGACGTTGCATGTCCTATCTGGGATGTTGCCTGCCCCATCTGCGATGTTGG
Source organism: Erodium maritimum (assembly GCA_963921825.1). Lineage (NCBI taxonomy): Eukaryota > Viridiplantae > Streptophyta > Magnoliopsida > Geraniales > Geraniaceae > Erodium > Erodium maritimum. Next base: position 155,401,950 of record OY997588.1, read on the forward strand.
GATTTAAGAGGGACATAACAGGAAGGTTGTTAAAGTGAAAATTTCCCCTTATTTTATGATGATCAAATAATGGAAATGTAACTCGCAAGAATAATACCTCAATTATTATTATGTTCATATCCTTGAACATATACGGTGGTGGGACTGACAGATGCTTATGCTTGAACAACTGGACAGGTAAGAATTGCGAGGAAGGGCCGAGCTCACGTGACAGTCACATGGCCAAAACGGAGGGACCTCGTACGGGCAAGACTGGTTTTGTCGGCTAGCGGCTTCATTACACGACACGTCCTTTGTGGTTTCAATTCGATGAGTTTAATTAATTTTCTTCGGACAGCCTCGGAGGGAACACGTGGGACAGCTAGCACCCGCACGTGGGGACACACTTAATCATCACCCCCTCGACATCTTGTCACCTTACCCACTCATGGTCACATTATTTTACTAATCCACGTAATCATCAGCATGCTCTTCACCTCCTAAGTGTCATTACAAAAACAAACCCACGGTCGAGTGCTGCGCGTGGTACGGACGGACGAATGGGATTGAGATGATCTGGGTGGTGTGTGATATTCGCGGAGATTTGTGTGTGGGGATGGAGATGGTTGTGGTTGTGTGGACTGAGTTATTGAATCAACTAAATTAAAATGATTATTTATGGAAGTTTGAAATAGTTTCCTCAAAACAGGACTTGCCCATTTCCGGGAAGGGACATTGATGATTTTTATTAGGCCGTAATAATTGTTTTAGAATTAGATTTTGATTTTATCCGGATCCTAATTATTTTCTTAAAAAAATGGAATGATTAAATGATGGAAAAACCTTAGAGCATCCACAACGGTCGTGGTAGGCGTGTCGTGGTAGGGCTTATCCCGGCGCTGTCACGACTCGTCGTGTCAAGGAGTCGTGTTAGGGGGTCGTTGTAGGATCCTGATCGAGAGGTACACTATAAATTCATAGGGTCCTATCATCCTTCTTCACGGAGCTATTCTTCAGTCCTCGCCTAATCTTTACGCGGTTACCCCACAACATCTCTCTTCTAGCCCAACAAGCCTAAAACTCTCTCTGGTAGGACTAGCAGCTTCCCAAATAAGACAAACCAAAGGAGGCATATCTCTAAAGACCTACGGAAGACTATCTCTACAAAATGTCCAAGGCCTCAATGGTAAGGCTTAACTTTGGACCGATCCTGAAACCCGAGGTACGGGTTAGGAATGGTGGTCGAGGTTACAAGAGGTTCCTTCCCCCGAGATGAACCAACCTTAGGTAACGTGTCCTAGGTCAATGGTGCGAACTCCGACGGTGGCAATGGTATTTCAGTCCCCCTATCAATAGCGTACGGTTTGTCAAGCTTGGAAAACTTGAAATCAAGAATCGAATAATCAAACGGGGGTACCCATAACACCTCCAACTCACAGTCCCAAACCATATGTTCGATTCTCTCGCAATTAAAGGAGAAAGATGGTAGGCGATAGTTGGTCACCGTTATCGGATCCGGGATTTCCCAAAGCCGCATGACCATGGTGCGTCGTAGATGAAGGTTGGTGACCATCCAGAAACGAACGTTCACCGTACCTCCCTAGTACATACCATATTGATCACACGGGCCATCCACGTACTCTCCCAAAGTAGTCGTATGACTTCTCCGGTAGCCCTAGTCTAGACTGAGGGCGGGATTCCCCGAGCATTCATCCACAATTGGATGCGATCCAGCCGAAGAAGGTGCCGAGCTATAGGGTCGACTATCTCGCCGGGTAGCAACGGGTGGTCGTGGAAGCACGACGGCTCGTTGGTCCGAACCCAAGCCCTAGCCTCCTCGAATGTGAAGTAGAGCGCGATGGTACCCGGTTATAGGTCTTTGACCACCAATATCCTGGCCAAACGACCCCATGCACGCGTGATTATTGATAGCAACACCTCCTTCAAAGGCAGATTAATGGAGGCTATGCGTCTAACCATACGAAATTGGAGGTGCGCCAGCACATGAGGGTCCCTTGGAGTGTAAGACACCACAACTTCCACCTCTTCCTCCTCGGTAAGACAGCATGTAGAGTACATTTTCTGGAGGTACCTTATTCGTGACGGAGGGACAGGAGGAGCCGGAACCCTAACATGGGTAACCATCGGTTTTTGGGAGGGTGATGAGTCGTACGAAACCAAAAAGAGAATTCAGGACAAGATAAATGACATGGTGTATGTATTCTCACATGATGTTAGAGACGTATCAAGTACACAGGACGGCAACATATCAAACGAAACGATAAAACATATATGACAAAGAATAGTATTAAGACGAAAATCGAGTCTAAAAAAAGAAGAACACACGATTGGACACAAGTTGTGCTATTTTTTCACCTTGTCGCTTTAATTACAAGTTGAATAACAATACGATAATTTATAAAATATGAAGAAAAAAAGTCCGAGCCACCGCCTAGTTTAAAGTCACCCAATACTATACACTACACTGTCCAAAGTCTCACACGTCAATTTTGGCCATAATGGGATGTTACCACCTCAGACACACAACTCTGATCACCCAATGATGTTGTGTCTTAAATCAATTTGAACTGTCAACATAGTACTACACTACTACACGCTTTGCCTATCCACGTTACTCTCCACAACTACTACACGTGTCTTCGACTCTTTTCAGGTTTTGCCACGTTTGCATCACCACCCTTATCCAATTAAAATCATGTGATATTATTGGATCATGAATATGTACGGAGTTTTAATAAGACGATAATATCAATTTTCCGAAAAAAAAAATTGTCATTATATTAGTCATATCCCTCAAGATATGATGGTGATGAGTCGCTATTCAATAAAAATCACCCTTATTGTGCAAACTATGAACTCACCAGGTACTGACACGTGGCGCACACAGTGTTGATAGTTTGCGCAGCACGGTGCTAATAGTTTAGCACAGTGCCAAACTATCAGCACTGTGCACGCCTGGTGAGTTCGTAGTTTGCACAATAAGGTGCGGTGTTTTATATATTTATTGTCCACGTGTCAGCATCTGGTGCGCTCTGCTGACATCACTTTGGGGGATCCTATGGCTCTCGTGGGTTTGTAGTTTACACAATAAGGGGGGGTTTGTACCTGATACCAACATTGATGGTGATACATTATAAACTATTTTATATATAAATATGAGATGATTTATTCTGAACAAAAATAACTGATATATATATATATATATGTATAATAGAAATAATTGTTCATGAGATTCACATAACTCTTCATTTTGATAACAATTAAAACAACTATTAATAGATGATAAAATATATGCAAGAATCAGGAAATCAGGGGATTTTATGGAGACGTTGTGGCTGACATTTTATAGATGTCATCCCTAGATTTGAATTGGGTGAATAGAGATGGAAATCAAGTGGCTCACAAGCTTGCAAAAATGGCTCTAGTTGACCTTGGGATGAAGGTTGTTCCTCTTGTATTTATTCTCTGTTATCCAGAGACTTCTAAATAATATAGTATGTCGTGTTTTAAAAAAAAAGACACACACACCTACGTGCTTTAAATACCATAATCTTGATGAATACTAATTATACAAAACTCATGACAAATTTACCAATAATTTAGGTACTTTTACATATATACTCCATTTAATTAGAAAAAAACACATAACTATATATACAAACTCATTGTTTAGTTTTATACTTTATCAACATGGTACCAAACACATCTAAACAAACTAAGATGTTCCAACAGACTTGTGCTGTACTTTGTACCATGTAGCCTTATCTATCTGATTTCTTTTTCTTTCCCTATTGAATGTAGTTTTTGTTCTAATTTTATATGTTAATTGTCTCTCGAATGAACGACCTATTTTTTTTTCAGTTATCAGATTTTGTTACATCCTGAGTTTTTGAAACCCAATCCTTCTCCTCATCATTTCTCCCTGACAATTATTCGATCTCTTGAAGATCTGCTCTCTTTCCCATGTGTTCTTTTTTTCTTTTTGATAAATGATGGTTTTATTAATAATCTTTTTACCCCAAGTCGGAGAAAAAGAGAGGGGACCGCAAAAAGCTATCCCAAACAACCTGCAAAAGAGACTTTACCACAAAACGGTAGGAGAATCTTCCTTAAAAAAAACGCAAAGAAACAAGAAAACGAAAAGAAGGGGACAAAAGCCAAAATACAAAGAAAGAAACTAAACGATAGGAGGAAGAACGTCTTCCTTGGACTCTATCTGCAGCAAAGTCCCTGTATTGACAAAATGTCTCCAAACCTCATTTTTACGCTGAGCCTCGAGCCTCTGGGTTTCACTCATACAGAGTGAACGAGTTGTCACCGTAAAGGTCTGTTGAGGTTTCATCCTTGTTTTCCCTTTGCCTTTCTTAACAGTTTCTGGTGACAATACAGGAAATTCCTGATCGAAAATTGGGTGTAAAGAAAGGGAGGAAGTCGGGGACACAAACGACAAGGGTTGAACGTTTTCGAACCCAACACTAACTTCCAGCTGGTCCGACGCTGAAGGAACAACAGGCGACGAAGGCCCGATAAAGGCACCAGCAGCATCAAACACCAGCTCTGGTTGGGAGTCCTCAATCACCTTCTATTGTGGCTTCCAAACTGAAATGGGCGCAGGCCCAGTATCCGGCCCAATCCCAACCACCAATTTCGGCCCACTTGTTGACCTATCCAGCACAGGCTCTTTTTTCGAGCCCAAAAACTCATCTTCTCCAGCTCTGCGTGCACCAGAAACGGGATAATCCCCAGAGGCGCGCCGCGATACAAGAGAAGCTGAAATCAAGGACTCGTGGTCCTCAGAGTTGCGAGGATTTGAAATCAAAGCCCCGTGATTCACGGGATCATGAAGATCAGGGAGATCGCGATTCCCCTCGCCGAGAATCGACTTCTCCGGGTCCTCTTTGCGCCGATCAAACGTCTCCGATGAACCTCCGGGTACAGGTTGTGTAGTCACATAAACGCTTGGTGAGCCAGACCCATCCACGACAAGCTCCTGGCGTCATACCAAAGGACCAAAGTACAATCTAGAAAAAAGTATGTTGGTTAGGAATAAATCCCGTCTTTTTTTCACCTGGACTAACCAGGCATCTATGATATAGAATCAACGTCTTGAATATATTCGACAACTATGTCCATCCATTTTTTCATAGTACATTTTGTCATATGGCCTAATAACATGAACTTATGTTATACTCAAAATAAAAAAAAACTTTGAAATCATCCGACCCTCTTTATTTTAATAATTTATTTATAAAAATAACTTAAAAATCATATTCCTATTCTTATATTTTATATATCACATTTTGTATATCAATATATATAAAAAAAACTGACCTAAATCCAATGCATATCAGGCAATTATCTAATCAACAAATATCAACAACCTTATGTAATCTTACGTTTCATTTGACTTCTCTTAGTAATGTTCGAACTAAACAATTACATATATTTTTGGTTGAAACCATTGAAAAACGATTTAAAGTTGTTTGAAATCAGTTTACACAATATATAAATGTTACATTGACTTTGAAAGTAAAATCATAAACATGAAACATGTACATGAGTTGACAAAAACGACTCTAGTGAGTAAGTGTAACTGATAATACTCATTTCACAAAATTCATGTGAACAATGTAAAGACTGTGATGTCCTCCAACGAGTAGGAGTTGACTTGTATTCACACAGTTATTGTGTGTGTGTTTTAAAAGCACACAGTTATTGTGTTTGAAAATAGAAGTCATTGGAAATATAATTTATCGGCCTCTAAAATTAATTGAATTAAATATTAAGACTTATTCTTAATATTAGTCACCAATATTACAAAATCAAAAGTAGCAAAATAACAAATGAAAATATTTAGTTCTATTAGTTATATGACCTCATGTATCACTTAATGAAGTTAAAATGACGATTTTTTTTGTAATTATTTGACCTATATACATTTCATAAGAAACTTTATCATTGTACCCTCGTTATTGTTCCTTATAAAATGTATATGGGTAAAATGAGTAACGAAAAAAATCGTCATTTTACCTTCCGTGAAGTGATACATAAGGTCATATAATTAACGTAATGAAATATTCTGTCTACTTACGAACAAAATCGCGTGACCAATAATCAACGTTATACATTTGTCTTTTTAGAAGGTTGGTTAACATGATGTTAGTCGTCAATAATTAAGAATGAATTTTATTATATAACTAATTAATTTGATGAAAAATAAAAGTAGTGCCGTGCACAGTCAGCACCACCAATGATCGAACAATGACACTAAACGTTCAAGTTTTGGACCAATAATGATTGCAGACGGCTAAACCGTCATTCACGTGCAAATCAGAGGGTATAATTGTAAAATCGTAAACAAAAACCTGGGGATGGGGATATGAGAAGGAGGCCCACTCTCAACGATCCCACGTGAACACACGTTGGGTTCCGTTGCGGGTATGGGGCAGGACACGAGGGGGTGGGGGCGCGTGAGGTTGAAACGGAGTTCAAATGATTGTGAGCGAGGGGGTGTCGGGGCGTGAGCCGACAGGATTACACGAACGGTTGAGGATGGTGGGGACCACAGGGAGTGGAGGGAGCACGTGTTTCCAGGCAGGACATTATGGGCCACGTGAGATGGGTGAGGGATACAGGTTCCTCTTCCACGCTTCCCTCAATTTTCGCTCCCATCCCCAATCCCATGCGATTCTTCCCCCACGTGAACCCCACTCTCCCTTGTCTCCTCCTCTTTGACTCCTTTCAATTTTCTCAAAGACTTATTTATAATTACTTTTTTTTAGTAAATATAGATTTTTATTTAAATGTCGGCAATAACGATGCGTTGAATAGCCTCCGGGATATGACCCCCTTGTCAATTCCAGACAGGGGAAGAACAATCTGCCTTGGCAAGCCAATGAACTGATTTGTTCGTTGTCTGTTTTACAAAATCGAGCTTCACGCACTTGAGTCTAGCTAATAGGGAAATACAATCGGTGACGACTATCCCTAAAGGAGAAGACGATTTTCCTTCTTTTTTGATCATATCCACTATGACATTGGTCCGTTGTCTTGGTTGTTGTAGCAGTCATGTCAAAACGTCGCTAATAGCATATGCCTGCACCAACCCCGATTTTGTGGTCCATGGAACGAGGATGATCGAGCTTGTGTGAGCCGTCCCATATCATCCCTGCATACCCATCACGTCCCATCTGGTCAGGTGCCGTAAATAATGCTCCATCGGTGTTTATTATGTTATGGAAGGGTCAAATAAATGTATTAAATTTGTCACATTTGCTAGTTAATTGAATGAATTTTGAAATATTCACACCTGTCCAAAAATATAAAAATCGTAATGAAATCGTATCCACCGTTTCTTTTCTTTTTTGAATGGAATACAAGTTATATTATAAATATATAAAAAATCAAGTGAAAGTGTGCACAACGAATTTCAAACTAAAAAATATTGAAATAACGGTTCAAATATCATGGAAGGTTACAAACAAATAAAATAACTGAAATAAATGCTCAAATAACTAAATTGTTATATTGTTATTTTAAGAAACGAAAAGTAAAATAGCGTCGGAAAAAACCCATACATTAGATCGAAACTAAGAGATTAATATTAAAAATGATTACAAATTAATATTTCAATAAGAATATCTTATAAAGTTAAAAATCAAGTCAATGTTTATTTCTTTTTAATTGTATCCCAAATTTATTTGAGGAAGAAAAATTATAATTTTAATATATAACGGTTTATCAGAACAAGTCTAATTGTTTATAAAGAAGGTCATTCTTCCTCTGGTCATAACATTTTGAATCTTCATAGGCGTAAAGATTTCACTGTTATTTCATTCACGTGTTCGTTTATTTTGTCTATACAGTTTTACCGCGTTGCCTTAAACCATCTCCAGTTATTAACTATTTTTTGATTGTAAAACGAGGCTGATAGATTAAAAAATTATAATTTTTCGTATCAATCGATTGACATAAATTATTTTATATTTACAAGGCTGAAAGGACTTGTTTTCAACTTTTTCTTCACTTTTCATATCCGTCGGCGGGTACATCCGTCTTTAGCTTACCAATTCTGGTATCTGTCAACGATCTGTCGGTATTTGGCTTATTTTCGCCCACGTTTCAACATCGCTTGCACGCATACATCACGTATACAACACGGTCGTACTATTTCAAGAGCCGTCAATAATGGTATTATCTTATACGTTTAGATTCTTTGTATGTATATGTTTATTACTAATTTTAAGTGACATTTATTTCCTTTTATTTTTATTATATTAGTTCAACAATTTAAAAATAAACCTGGACAGGTCGGAAGTGAATTTTTTATTTTTTATTTAGGAGGATTATCTTAATATTGTAATTAAAATCCAACCATCGTCGCTCTGATGTCCACATGTTCGGTTCTACAACAGAAGAAACGTGTCAGCTTCGGGGGATCTAACGGTCTATAGGTCCTACCTTGAGTAGTGTTTGTAATCACATCTACCATTGTCGATTTGACGTCCACAGTTGCGGTGTTACAACAGAAGATATGTGTCGCCTTCGGGGGACCCAGCAGTCTACAATCCCCACCTTGAACAGTGTTCATCAGTGGTCTTTAGTTTTATCATCTTTAGTTTTATCGCTATTAGATTTTGGTTGCTATTTCATTACTGTTCTAGCTCAGTTGATTTTATTTTATGGATTAGTTAGCCTTCAGGCACCACAGCAAAACGTCCTAGACGTTTCAGTATTATATGGTTATTGTGTTTGTCCCGTCAAGCCCTCAAGTATGTAGTAACTCTTTTAAAGGTTGTACTTACTAACAAAACAAGTGTTTTATTTCCAAATTTTCTAACATTATAATTATAGAAAATTGTTGATAATAATATTGAAACATGAGAACCATATTTTCACTGTGAAAGTAACTAAAAGATGAAACAGATACAAACGTAGTTCACCTTTGACGCGCCGCGAACCTACCGATGGGTAATTATAGCGAATACTACTCACCCACCACGCTCTCCAAGAACCGCGTGCACCACACCCCCTTCCTTCACCCTGTCCGTAACCAACACGCGCGACGACTCAGACTACTATCGGTTAGTTAAAACACTGTGCAATAACAGAAAAGTTTCGGAAAGCGACGGTTGCGTCAAGACGAGGACCTCGTGGGAAAGATTTTCCGTTGATTTTACACATAAAAATAATTACGTTGAAAAAACGAGGAACCAAAGGGGTTAAGGTGGGCCCCATATCGAAGTCCCTCTGTCTGGTTCCAATCATCGCCGTTCCATTGCGATTTGATGGTTGTCGAGATCAGATATGATAAGCTGGTCCCACAGGGTTTGATTCGATCTCGGCCGTTGATTTTAAATGCTCGGGGGTAAGGTGTTCAGGTGGGGGCTGGCCCACCGATTCAATGCTGAAGATTCATGTGGATACGCATATCTGACGGTCCAATTGACATTCCAGCTATCATTTATTTTGAGTTGGTGTGGTGTTAACTGTGTCTCTCTCTTTTATGATTCTCGATTTTGACGATTACGGATTTAAAATTACTATTAATTATTGCATGAAGAAAAATAATTATCGTTTATAATAATTGGTTTTACGAACATTGTAGGATCATTATTGGTTTCATTATTACACATATGGAAATGAATTATTATTTATCAGGACATAATGGGACCCTACAATCCTCAAATGAATAACATTATTTGAAATAAATGAATACTTTTTATGGAACTATGTTGATTTGAAAAATACGTGAAATCTTTTTTGTTGTGAAATATGTCTCTAACTATTTAAATCGATGTAAATTTTTTTTTTTCATTAAAAATAAAAAATATTTACATAAAATTGTAGACATAAATTACAAAAGTATAAGCGTAAGAGTTGCAAAACACAAAACCCATGTAATGTAACGATTTTGGGGTTTTAATTGAACAATTATATAATACTTATTACTCTTCTTAACAGAACGTTTTTAAAGTACGTTATGTTGAAAGAAAATATTTTTTAATTTTTTTATAAGATTAAAATGAGATTTTGAAAATTTAATTGTTTTAGACCTTAATATTAATTAGTAATAGACTAAAAAATTAAATTAATTTAGGAGGTTTTTTTTGGGGTTGGGCCTCTAGCCATCACTTAAATGATTTAAAGATCGAGTCGTTATGGAGAAAACTATTATTTTCAAAACAAAACTTTAAGTTACACGACAAATATTGATTAAATATAACGGGTTTCAAGACAAAAACATTCAAAATATTATTTACAAAGTTATTAAGTTTCGATTAAAAATAAGGGGTTTCAAGACAAAAAACAATCAAGAGAATTTTTTTAGCAAAAAAAAAGTCTTTTATTTTTCTGGAAAGCATTATATATTATCACAAGTTTTTTTAATTATTTCTCACAATAACTGATTTTTAGAACATTGTAAGATAATTATTGGTTTATTATTAATAAACAGTACAAAATGAGGACTCTACAGTCCACATAATAATTATACAATTAGTAGTCAAAGTCAACAGTAGCCGAAAGTTTTTACTTTTTACCCTACAGTACACAAATTTTTTAACCGCGGTTAAAAGGCAGGGTAAAAAAGTAGAGTAAAAAAGTAGAGAGAGAGGACAAGGAAGCAGTGTTGGGTATTATTGGGGGGCACAAGCCATGATTGAGATAATTGGCTTCCTGACACAGAGTCATGATTGAACTTACACACCACCACTCCCCATTCCCTCTATATAAAGCCCCTCTCCTTCCCCACACTCTTCTCCAACTACACACATCTCTGTGCTCCTCTTCTCTCTCTCTCTGATTGAGAAATTGAGTTTCTGCAACAATGGCTGAGAAGGATCTGGGTTTGAGTCTGAGCTTGAGTTTTCCAATGAATCAACAGGTGGATCAGAGGCGTGAGCAACAACAACATTCTCTGCAGAGTCTCGTACGGACTGCTTCTGGTTCTTCTCCGTCTCCGTTTGGTGTCCAGAAACCTTCCTGGATGGAGGCTTTTCCTTCAGGTTTGTCCCCTGACCAGTCTGGTTTTGTGTTTGCATGTGGATTTTACTGCCAGATCTGGCGGTTTTGTTGGTGGTGTTTGTTTCTAACAAACAGGGGCTGTAGAAGCGATTTTCTCGGCTTTTGATTGATTTTTCCCCAAATTTGTATCTGATCGGTTTTGTTCTGCAGATCGGGAGTGTGAGGCTTACGCCGCCGAGACGAGATCGTTTCTCCGGGGAATCGACGTGAACCGGCTGCCGTCGACAGCGGACTGCGAGGAGGAGGCCGGAGTGTCGTCGCCGAACAGCACCATATCGAGCATCAGCGGGAAGCGGAGCGAGAGGGAAGCGAACTGCTACGAGCTCGATCTCGAGAGAGCTTCGTCTCGCGGGATCAGCGACGAGGAGGACGGCGAGACCTCGAGGAAGAAGCTCAGGCTTTCCAAGGACCAGTCGGCGATTCTCGAAGAGAGCTTCAAAGAGCACAGCACTCTCAACCCGGTACGTTTGGTTCCCGGGAAAATCCTGTTTGGTTGCTACGAAAATGGCCCGTTTTGTTTCGTCTGGCACTCACACGTGAGCCAGTTTTTGGACTCATCGGGAAACAAACCAAAGGGTATTTTCGTAAAATCGTACTGACAAACGGTTTCTTTTGTGGTCTCAGAAGCAAAAGCTGGCTTTAGCGAAGCAGCTCGGACTCCGAGCGAGACAAGTGGAGGTCTGGTTTCAGAACAGAAGGGCAAGGTGAGATATTATCTCCATCTCCATGTCCATTTCCGTCATTTCACTTTCTAACGGCGTTTATCATTTTCCGTCCATAGGACCAAGCTAAAGCAAACGGAGGTTGACTGCGAGTTTTTGAAGCGATGCTGCGAGAATCTGACGGACGAGAACAGGCGGTTGCAGAAGGAAGTGCAGGAGCTGAGAGCACTGAAGATGTCCCCACAGTTCTACATGCAGATGACCCCACCCACCACCCTGACCATGTGCCCCTCATGTGAGCGTGTCGCGGTCCCACCTTCCTCCACCCGGTCCAGGCCCGTCCAGGTGGGCCCGACGGCCCAACACCACAGGCCCGTCCCAGTCAACCCGTGGGCCACCGCTCCTATCCGCTCTCACCTCCCGCAGCCGAGATCGTGATTGATCCATCTCCCCAGGGGTAGATTCGACATTTCACAATCGTAAGGGCAGATTGGACCTTTCACAGTCCCTAGGGGCAGATTCGACATTTCACAATCCCCATGGCCATCGAGTTTTTGAAATAGTGTAGTGATATGGAGTGGTGGTTCTTTTTTTGTTCATGTGAAATCACTGAATTGAAGGAGGGAAAAAAAATGCTTTGGTGGCTGTAAAGTTTAATATATCTAATTGTTTTGACTTTGTTAAGTATATATTTTGGGATTAAATGCAAAAAACTACCTACTGTATTGGTCATGGACAAAATGTTACTTTAAAGTATCGGTCATGTATTCGACAGAGTTTAGGCTAATTTTTTTACGCTTTTTAATCCATTCACCGTAAAACTACCTAAAGTATTGTTCAGTGATAATTTAAAAGTTTATTATTTGTAACCGATATTTTAAGATAGATTTTTATTTTTAGCTTTATATTTTATCATCTGAAGTTCGTAGGTTTCGTGTTGAGCCTGGGTTGTGATTTTTATGGGACCCAATTTGGGAACAAGGTTCCTGATTGCAAGTTGCAAGGATTGCCTCAATTTAAGACCGCTTCCTTGTTTTAAGGATTGTTCTTCGGCTGTAGATTTGTAGCTGTGATAATTATTCTTTTAAGTTAGGCCGGTTTGACCTTAAAATCATATTATCTTTACATATGATATGGACCCTTTTGTATAAATAAAGTTTTAATGATCTTGAAGTAGATGCGTAATTTATTTTGATGGTCATGTTTCGGACTAAAGGATTGACATAATGCCAAATCCTCAAATTTTGTCAGAATTAATTAATTTTGATTAAAAAGAAGAGGTAATTTCGAATCGTAGACCTTGCTAACCATCGTTGCAATCATATTATTAGGCGTCGACAACAACCTATGATCGGTTGCTACCCCTATCGTCGGTAGGCTAATCGTAGACCTTGTTAGTCGTCATTGTAATCGTACCATTGGGCCGACGACGAAAACAACTGGTGACCAGGTTGCATTCCCATCGTTAGATCAACTATGGGGAGGGACGATTAAGAGGGGATGAAATGGAAAGTGGTTTTCTAGTAGTTTGTCACTCTATTTAGAGAAGTAGCTATCGCCTCTTCAATTCGCCCCCGGTTCCAGTTCAATTATTCGTTTGTAGCCGTTTGGGTTGCGTCGCATTGCTATTGTCCTATATCGGGCGAATAAAGTACGAAATGGATCGAAATTCTCTCAACCCGTTTGGAAGAAATTGTATCTATATTGAAGATGTTATGAGTAGAAAGAGTAAACCCTTTGGCAGTGTGAGGTGAACAAGTAGTTGAGAAATTCTATATCGGATGAATAAAGTACGGGCGAATTGTCCTATACCGCCCGATATTGTCCTATATCAGGCGATTAAAGTACGAAATGAATCGAAATCCTCTCATCCCACTTGGAAGAAATCGTATCTATATTGAAGATGCTATGAGTAAAAAGAGTAAATCCTTTGGCAGTGTGAGATGAACAAGTAGTTGAGAAACAATAATAAATGATAATAAAGAGGGCATCAACTTTTGGGGCAAATCTGAGACATTTTCTCCATAAATTAGGCCATAAATCTGTTCCTGTGTTGCTTCTTTTGATGTTTCTCTGTACACATGCAAAGTGGAGATGAGGTCAGTTGCTTCACGTTGTGAATCTCTTTAAGGACGGGTTGATTCGTCAATGGCGATATTAAATATATACCAAAATATTCGTACAAATATTTTCTGGGTATTGGAGTGGGTCGAGAAAAGCCCAGCCCAGTAAGAACATTTCGTCCGAAACGAAGTGGCCCACCTTTGGTACCTTCTCATGTATTGGTAACATACTGAACAAAATTTTGGTCAAATTTAAGACGATCTGTGACCAATTCATAAAGTATGTAAGTGTTCTGTTACTAATACATAATGGGTATTAAATTTTCAATGACCAATTCATAAGAGGTACTAAATGTATGTTACCAAATCGTATGAAGTCTTGTTGAACATTATAAAACTTAAGTTTGGGGTACGAAAAGTGTGTTACCAATTCAAAAGGGGTACAAAATGTAATCAACCCGGAAGGTAAATGTACCACAACATCTAGCATTTGAACATTCTGAATTCAAAATGTTGTCCACATTTCATGTTTAAGTAATTAGAAATCTCCACACCAGTAGAAACTATTCAAATTTAATCTACACAACAAATATTGAGTACCGAGAAAGATCAAAATGGACACCTGACCGCCATCATCGTATCTATCATAAAGTCGTGCCTCCTCCATCTGACATCAGAGACGCGGCCGCTGATGCAGCAGTAGGAACAACCCCTGTTGAGACACCCGGTTTCGACAAATGCAGGAGCCTGAGAAAATAAATCACGTTACATAGTGATGTTTGTATAGTTGTATACATAATGTTATTTATCATATAATTATAGTTCAGCATGATATAAAATGAATCACGACCACAAAACTCTAAAAATATTTCCTTAACTATGTGCTAATAAGATTTGGTTATTTCAATTAAACTTTAAACCTATAACGTTGGACTAGTTCGAAAAGATTGTAAGAATTTGTATACATAATAATATTATGGGTTAATTGTCAAAAACTACCCTAAAGTATTGTCCACACAAACGAAAAAACTACCTAAAGTTTTGTCCACACTTTTAGGCTACACTTAAGTTTTGTCCACCGACTTCCGTTGGAAAAACGTAACAGGGAGAAGCTGTGGTGAATGTTCAGAATGAATGGACTGGGCAATTCTTTGCAGATTCAATAGATTTGTGGGCAATACATAATGCATGCTATAGTTGTGTGGGCAATACTTTAGGATAGTTTTTAACAATTAACCTGATACTTTTTTATAACGGAAGTCAGTGGACAAAACGTTAGTGTAGCCTAAAAGCGTGGACAAAACTTTTAGGGCAGTTTTTGATGATTAACCCTAATGTTATTTATCTTATAGCTATTCAGTGTCAAGTTATAGTTCAGCATGATAAAAAAAAATCTAAAAATATTGTAGGAATTCTTACGGTGCAAGAAACTCGCAGAAGGATGAGACCACACTAACAACTTCAGCGTAACTTTCTGATGAAGCCGGTGCCGTCACCTCAACCAGCTGTATACCGGGTGTTACCGGTACAGCGTCATCAGTTGTGTGTAGTTTTAGCATCTTATTAACCGATGACACGGTGACACTAATGGGGGCTCCCCTTTGGAAGTGAAAGGCAAATCCAACTCTCAGCAGCTCATGGTCCAACTTATAGCCAAGTGCATAAAATAACCTGAGGACGTTCTTGCTTACTTTGCTTTCGACCATGTTTCTCACCAGAACCGAGATTTGGTCTGCTCCAGCACCTCTCAGTGCACCCCCAACATGTCTAATGGTCCTACAGTTTATGACATATACCGTTAGTACATGAATGAGAAATGATATAAGAGCCGGATCTCTGAAAACTTTCAGCTCCTACCAAGTTGGTTCAGGCTGTTCAAGATCACATAAGAGTCGGACCTCTGAAACCACAGCCCCTGAAAATGGAAAGGCATTGAGTTGTAATGTTTGTAGCAAGAGAAAATCAGATTCCCACTTAATTGCATTTTCTACTTTTGAGGTAATCAAATACATTGGGAATTAGAAAACAATTACTAAAAGGATGCTACTTGAATGTAGTTATCATAAATAGGGGAAACCCAATAACGCACCCTGTTTGACCCTCCATTTGCAAGAACACACCGTAAGTACATGACCTTTGTTACCATAAACTAACTTCAAACTATCCAATAATTGCAGAAACTAACATATACTGTTAATTTGGATGGAAAAACTGAGAATTAAAGTCACGCGAGTGTCACGTGGGTTCTAAATTTCATCAAATACCTAAACTAACCCTCATGTCTCCTTCTCCAACTGCTGAAACTCCTCCACACCGCAACCCAATTCTTTAAACACGCCTCTGCCGCCACCCACATATTCCACCACTTCCATTGCACGCAGACATAGCAATTTCGCTGCATTTGCCTCTTCAAAATCAAATCAAAACAAAAGCCACATGCAAATGCTTTGCTATTTCCTCTGATTCTTTCTTAACTGGGCATTCAGATTCTACTGCTCCTCTAATTAGCCGAAGTGGGTTTGTTTCCCTTTGCCGCAAAAGCTGCAGCTTCGGATGAGAAATGACGATCGAAGTTGATCCCGCCATCGGAAATGGCCGCCTCATGGTGGCTGGCAAGGTGGTGCTCCCTCCCCTAAACTCGCTGTCTCTGCAGCCAGTGGTGGCCCCGCTTTTCTCGGCCCAACTTCAATGGCGACGCTAGAGTGGCAAGCTGGTCATGAATTCTTGAATACCCTTCTGAATCTGATGAAGAATTTCTCATTGAAAATGCCCTCTTCACTGCACAATGTATTGCTCTTGGTGTTGTTGAAGAAGAAACAGACCTTGCTCTGCTCAGAACCTCACCAAATCTCTTACTGTTGATTTCTCCTCCGTCTTCTTCCTCTGAGGGTTTTGAGTCTGGTTAGTTATTCTTGGAAGCAGATTTTTCTTGGTGATTGGTGGTCGTGTGTGATGAAACTGAATTTCTGGGTGGTAGTGGAAATGGCAGAAGAGAGGGAGAAGAGAGCTCTATTTAGACAAAACATCAAAAATTCAAGTGTAAATCGAACATTTCGTCTCCAATGTTGACGGAGTTGGCCAAAGTTAATGAAATATGTTACTTTCTGCAATTATTGGATAGTTCAAAGTTAGTTTAGGGCAACAAAGGAAATTTACGGTGTGTTCTTGCAAATGGAAGGTCAAACAGTTTTTGGGATTTCCCCTAATTATATACAATTTATATATTAATGAGTGCATATATTAGTATGAGTAAACTTTTGAGACAATCTGGTGCAAAGAAATCAATAGCTTCACTAATAGATGCACTCCTTATTTCATATGTAATTACTTACAAGATAATAATGATTCAACTCTAACAAGAATTGCCCTAATTAAACATCATGTGCAAACAATCGAAAGCTTTTGCTTCCATTATAGGAACTGTATAGATTAGGACCATTTAAATAAGCTGAGATGCATACCGCGACACTTCACTTCAAATGGGTAGGAACCACGCAAAGTAGACAATATTAACCAAATTCGGTTTCTATCGTCAATTTCTAATCTAATCGAATGTACCAAGGTTTGAACCTATGGAGCTCTTTACTACTTGGCCCAACTTAAGTGGTAAGTAATACTACTACTAACCAAATACTACAGCTCAAATAGGACAACTGCATTAAATGATAAGGAATTACACAATTTCAGATAGGTCAACTGAAGAACACAATACTTACCAAGGCCTGGGCCACTTTTTAGACATAATTCATGGATCTTTAAGCGTTCTCTTTGAACACCGCAAATACCCTGAAGGAGAATCTCAAGGGCCTCGACGTGCTGCAAGATAATAAGCATTTTGTTAACAAACTTCCCAGCTATTAAAGGAACGGAAAATTCACAAAAAAGTATATACTAGGAAATTATGATAAATAGAAAAAAGAAGAAATAGAGTATAAAAGTTAGTTCCAATGGCCCAGGGAGAACGTGACAAAGGAAATACACCAACTATAATGAAATATCCAACGATAAGAGAGTGGGAAAAATGAAAATGAACTCTGAAATGCCAAACTTGAAGAAATCAAGATAAAAAGCAAAAGAAAAGCCCATAGACCAAAATCAATGGCAGAAAAGATACTTGCAAGAGTGGGGGAAATGGTCCTTGCAATCACTTCCCCAATGGGAAATACAAAGAACAGATACAAGGCTTCGACTCTTCAAGGATATCATCACCTATGAAAAAGTAAACCATTACTCCACCATCTTAAAATAAGAGTCATACTTTCCTAAAGCGTATGTATCAGAATATGTGTCCCGTTTCCGATTTAGTTCAATAATTCACCATGGATTATAAAAAACATCTCTCGATAGATTAGGTATAAGAACTTGAGTAGTGGGCAAGTGAAGTAAAGGGTAGAAAGTGAAACACTAAAAACTTAATCAGTAATCTTTAAACTAGTAAAATTAGGCACTTATTTGGGGACTGAGGTAGTGTACCACATAAAACCTACAGAGGCTAAAACAGGTATATGCCAACTAATTAGAGATCAAAAAGCCAGATGTGTTGTTAGCTTAATAATGAAAAGAATTACACATACGGTTTCATATATTTCAGTGACAAAAACCTTGACCGTCCTAAACAAAGTCAGATTATTTTCTCATTCGTATATATATGCCTATAAATCCCCACCCATAACTGGATTATTACTTCAAATTCTTAGTAATTGAATTAGCAACCACAATTAATTCAATCTAGAAACTTCCACGATAGGGAAAGGAAAGGAACAAATAGCACCCAAATGACCTAAATGGAAAAAAACAATTTAACCTAAACAAATTATAATAGAACATGTGGAGAGACAGGGAACATGTGGTACGGAAGCGTACCTGCGTCTCAATGATTCCCTGAACCACACACTCCATTGAAGCTTAGCTTCGTCTTCGATGGACGTTAACAGTTCAATGGTTTGCAGAGAAGATGAGCATAGACAATTGAGCTGGGTTATAGGAGATAAAATTTATAAGAGTGTCTCATATGTGATTTAGCTTCGTCTTCTCGATGCCTATACAAATCAAAGTTATATGAGCTCTAATATAGTATGATATGGATGAACAATATATAATTCCTGATTAGGAATTCATCCATTTCACCAAATAATTTCTTCATCCAATTTGACTATACACTAACTTCCCCATCTATTCCCTAAATGTCAGTGTAAACCCTAAATACCCAATTCCCCATCTATTCCCAATTTCCCTAATTATTGCAAACCCTAACCTAAAATTGAACTAAGTACAATAATTCACCAATGAAATTTCTACCTTAAAGCCTAAATTTCAACTTCAATTAAAAATATAACCTTGATGGAGGCCTGACGGTCGGACGGCGAGCACGGAACCTCCGGTGGCGGACGACGGCGACGGACTGGCAGAAACGGGGAAGAGAGAAACTTGACATTAAGGTGCGAAATCGATAAAGTAAAGGCCGAACACGAGGAAGCTTGGGCCTGGGCCGAAGAAGCAAGGGCCTTACACGATCCGATTGTGGCCCAAATCGGTGTTGCCCCAACTTAAATTAAATGAATAAGTTAAACTGATTAATAATGTAAGCGATAATCTTTTTACATGAGACTTATATGAATAATTGAATATTGTATTTTTCTCAACAATCAGGTCAATTGGTGATCTTTGACTTATACTTTCACATTTACCCCGTGCTGGAGTCACATGGGCCCCGAAAGCAGTGGCGGAGCTAGCTTTTTCAGAGAGGGGGCACCGAAATTTTTCAGTGCCAGGATGTAAAAAAAAATTGATGGGGGCACAACTACGAAATTAGAAGGAATTAAGGGGTATTTTTGAAAACAAAAATCGAAAAACATACAAGAATTTTTCAAAAAAAAATTGAGGGGGGCACGTGCCTCCCTGGGCACCATGTGGCTCCGCTACTGCCCGGAGGGGTACGTGTCCATCTCAAATATATTTTTCAAAAAAATACTTATATGTTATTCGAATTTTTTTGAAAAATATTTTTCTATTTTATTCTAATTTCGTAGTTGTGCCCCATGCACAATACTTATATGTTTTTCGATGTTATGTTTTCGTAGTTGAAAAAAATACTTATATGTTTTTCGATGTTACAGTCACGAGGCTAAAAAGATTTTTTTCTTTATTTTTCGTAGTCGTCGGTGGATCCAACTATCTGTTAGCTTATCGCCAACACCCATGCATTTGCGCCTGTCCGCCGATGTTTTACTCTTTTCCACCGACGTCTCAACTATTATCGTTAAGTTGAGACCTTCTATGTTTTAAACCTCCCAATTATTGACTTACGTTTCTATGTCCTTTCCTTTTCCTTCGTTCAAAGGAGCAAGAGGACAAATGTAGCACAATTTCCCATTCAGTAGACCAAGTCGATTCCGTGAGGCCATGGCCAACACCTTTTCTACTCCATAAACAGTACGGCACCGTATCACCATATTTTTTTTTGAATAAAACAATATCTAGTACAACATTTTAAAAATACTAGTATTGTTTTAATGGAGAATAAATAAAATATTGAGAAATTTATTTTTAGTAAGTGGAAGATGAGTGTCATAAACTTATCTTTTCATTTTAAATTTATTTCAAAATAATAATTTTATTCTTTAAAAATAAAAATCCTTAATTTTCTTCTCTTCCACATAGAGAAAGAAATTTTAAAAGAGGTAGGAATTATGTATTTATTTTGTTTTCTACGTGAAAAAAATAGAATTATCACTTTAAATAAGTTTACATAAAATATAACTCCATGATATTTTTTTATAGATATAAAATCAAACATTTCGTGAAACTATAACAGCAGACCAAAATCTAATTGATGTTATCTAAAAAATCTCAAAGGTGTCTCTGCTAGGTTTTTGAGAGTCTGTCGTTATCTATCATCCATGGTTATGGTTGTGGTAATTGTCATAGGCTATGCCATGGTTTTTCTCCTCTCTTCTTCTCAACATTCCCTTTGTATTTTTCCTTTGGATCATGCGAAATTTTTTCCTGTTAGGGATTCTTTCAAACAACGGAGTACCTCCCGATTTGCTTCGGTCTCCCCTCTGCCCCAGGGGTTTCATTCTCTACAGTCGCCGTCCTTGATGCTGCCGCCGTTGTCCATGAACCGCCCCTGTTGTTGTCGCCGCCTCGGATGCTGCCGCCGTCTCTGATGCCGCAGCCATCCTTAGAGACGTCCAATGTGTTGTAGCAGCCGACTCTCCCGTAGCCGGCACATTCTTCTCCTTGGCCTCCACCGCCGCAGTCGTCTCGTCCCCTTTCACGGTTATGGCTTTGGCTAATTGAAAGTGTCTCGTTCATGTTGTTTGAGTTTGTCTTTGCAGGATCACTGTCTACCACTCTGAGTATCATGGAATTCTCCAGGGCGGGGAGCATCGGGACTTGTCCGACGATGCGCTGCCTCCCCCATCACTTTTATCGTCGAAGGTCCCTCTGGATCTCCGGTACTTCTTACCTCTCCGCCTCTTTCGCTTACCCTTTTGACATCACAAAAAACCGATGTGTCAGTTATGATATTCATATTATGTCCTTGCCCAAGGGAACCAATTCAAAACCGTCGAGGACGGTTCTACTGTGAAAAGAATAGCAAACATTCTTAAATGTTCTTGTCATGTTCTTCGTGGTCAGAGAGTCTTTGATGCATTTTATTTGTAATTACACAGTTTGATTAATGAAATTTCGTACCGATCGCTCAAAAAAACATTTCGTGAAACTTTATACAATTATTTATTGTTTTTACAGAATTTGAGTAAAAAGTAATTATATATATATACAAGCAACCTAATTATAGTAAAATAGTGGCTGCCCAACCAAAATATTAAAGTCAACCAATTTAGCCCCCAATGTGTTCTCATTGTCATTTTTCGGGACCATTCTTGTTTTTGGTAGCTTGCTTTTATTACCCAATTATTATTTTTAACTACTTATTTAAATACCCATATAGAGTAACACTTTATTTTTTTTTTACGTGTGGTCACTAGGGGTGTAACCAGATCGGATATCCGGTCCATAACCCATTAAAATGTCCGGTTCGGATCATCCGGATTTCAAATATTGATGTCCATAACCAGTCCGGATTAAGTCTAAAATTCCGGATTTTTAAGCTTCCGGATTCGGATCGGTCCGGACTGGATCTGGATTTTATCCGGACCTCAATGGGCTCACTGTTTTGAGCCTATTTTCCAGAGCAGTTACAGGTTTTACAAGATTCTCTCATCCAATTGCTACCTAATTCTTATACCAGTATATTTCAGTTATCATGTCAACATTTAAAACTTACATACATCTATACAATGTTATTTTCTTACATTTAAAATTAAAATACAATTATAAAAATATCAGTAGACTTCCATTTCTTCTTATCTGCGTTCGGAATGCCTTCATCTACATGTCAAAAAACTAAAGTTGCGGAGAGGAGAACTTACTCCGATCTCTCCTCAATACGAAGTCCTTTTGTGTGGCTCATGTTCGCCACCTCTCTAGGGTTTGGACATGGATCCTATTTGTGAGAGAGTAGAGAGGAAACAGGAGAAATCTAAATAATAAGGAGATGGATCGAGAGAAAAGGGAAAAGTATCCCTAGAAAATCGGCGAAGAAGATTGGGGAAACGAAGAAGTGTGTTAGGTTTAAGGATTGGTCATTCCACGATTTTAGTTTCTACGAATGGACTTGATGCACTTGTTGGGCTTCACATGTATAGATGAGACTGCTCTTGAATTGTACCGGTCCGGATTTTATCCGGAATCCACCGGATTTCAAGTAATGGATCCGTATACGGATCCGTATCATACGGATATCCGGATTCCGGACCGGATTTTGTCTGATTATATTCGGATCGGTTAATTTCCAGACCGGATTTGTCCGGATTCAGTAATTTTTCCGGATTTCGGATTTTTTGACACACCCCTAATGGTCACTATTAATTAATTAACCAATAAGTTCGGATAAGGTATGAAACATAAAATAATTGAAAAGGGCAATATCGTAATTACACAAAAAGAGTAAAATACGCGAGTTACTCAGTAGAAACAAGAAAGCCAATTCACGAGGTCTGACAACATCTAATTAGATTGCACTTTCTCATGTTACGTAACGTTACGTTACGTACTTCATATTTATTTTTATTAATTAATTAATTTTCTTTTATTTATTTACTCTCCCCACGAATCAATTGAACAACAATTATGAGATGGGTCCCACTCCGACAGCTCAGACTCTTTTCAAAACCTCTACTAATTCTGGATAAAATCGTCATCAATTTTAATTACGTAAAGCTTGTATTAAATTTGCAATAAAGCCTTAACTCATCGGTAATTAATGTTGAGCCCCCCAAAGTATTGGATATTTTAATTTGGAAGGGCCTGATTACTATTAAAGACAAAGCATTGATCATAGGGACTGAGTAAAAACAAGTAGCAGAAAGCAAAAGGCTTGATTAGTATATATATTCATTAATTACCATAATTAATTATGGACTCACAACTGTATATCCTTAATTACATTGTATATAGAAACAAAAAAAAAGTATAGAAAGGTACAATAAAATAATAATAATAATTAATGATGTTTGGTCACAAATCACAATAATAACCTCTCTGAGCCTATGACAAGAAATATGGGAACCCATCCCCAATAAGTAATCATGGCATGAATAGGACCATCACAATTGGTCACTTTTGAATTATAAGTTAACAGATAAATTATAGTCGCTTTTATGTACCATACATTTTTAGGTACCGTCTAAAGCTTCGAATCGTTAGAGCGATTTCTCAAGTTTTTAGGAGATTGTTTAATTGATGAAATCAAACCGGTTCGTTTTTTGAGTCATGAGAGCGAACTGGGAAGTAGATTTTACAAACTCAATTCGCTCAGTTAGTTCAGCCTGAACCAAAAGGCTTTTGATGATCCAAACTTGATTTCGGAAGGTGAAGAGTGGGCCACCGATGAGGGTTGAGTGATCACCCTTTTTTGGTTTTATTAGTTTTTCTTTGGGTCTTGTTCCTGCAAATCCCCATAAAAGCTCCTCTATAATGGTTGTCTTTTGATATGATCCTTCTTGGATTTGATTTTTTTCTAATAATTTTTTTCAAGTTTATCCAAAAAAAATGTATGGTAAAGTTTTAGTTATTTAATATTTTCAGTGTTATTAATTTATTTCGAGGTAATGATAAAACAATGTGTTGTACTGTTTTTTGTTTTGTTACACATAGTCAATTTATTTGGAAATTATAAAATGCTATGAAATTGTGTCACGAGGAAACGAGTGTTGCAACGATAGGTCATCAGAACGGCGTGACTATGTTATAGATGGACGGGATCATGATTTAGATGGGTTTCGCCTCTCCTAGTCACATCGACATTTGGATTACATCGCCCAAAGAACTGGGTATGTGGATTATGGGCATCTATGACGAGCTAAATTGCAACCTTCGGTCCCAAAGATGGAACTTATTATGACTATTGGCGGGAAGTTTGTTACGGGCACCTGGATCGATTACCCAACTCCAGGGATAGAGGACTGCTCAAGAACTTCGTCGGATCCCATGAGTCTCATGTATGGGTATGTATATGATGGATAAGAAGGGGGGTCGTCCTATATAAGTCCAACCACGTTCCTTTGGTCACCCAAATGACGGAACAACCCAACACCAGCGCAATCCACTCTGATAGTTAGAGGTCTCTACCAAGGGACCAAAGTGTTTATTGGATAAACTAATATAGTTGATTTAGACTATTGTATTCACTTATGTGCTAAATTTATTAATATGCCACCCGCGATGCAAAGCATTCTAAGTTATTATGGTTTCGAACGTCGTACTTGAATCTTTTAAGCTTTATCAATGAAACCGTTGTTTATGGTTTGAAAAAACATCTTGTATATTGATTTAATCGAAAATAAGAAAAACAGACCAAAACATATAGACTGATATAGAGTCCAATTATCACCGTTTTTGTAACTTCAACGTTTCGATTGAGATCGAAAACAAGAACCCAATTCGATTAACCGAACCGTATCCACCCCTACTAGTTTGATCATTGTAATCATGTGGACAGGGCTTCAAGATGAACTGCGATTGGGCGATTCCTCCCCGTGAACTTTAACCATTTCCTCAGGTGCATCATCATGATCATCATCACACACATTCACTCCACATTGCTGCTTTTTCTGCATCACTGTTGCTTTTTCCATCTCTTTGAAACAGTCTTGATTTTATAATACCACTATTCACATGTAATGTCCTTGCATTAAATCTAGGGGTAATTCTATTTTAGTACCCTAAAATTTTCTGATTTCGTTTTTAGTGTCCTAAATATTTTTTGTGCCACTTAAATACCCTAAATCTTTGTTTATTCCAGTTTAGTACCCAATGTCTGATTTTCCATCCATTTTTGGATGGAAAAACGTCATGTGCCTTGCACATGACCCTATCTTTTATAATAATACCAAAACTACACTTTGGTAGTTTAAATAAATTGAATTTTTGAAAATAAAAAATCAGACGGTGGGTACTAAACTGGAATAAACAAAGATTTAGGGTAACGAAGTGGCACAAAAAACGTTTAGGGTACTAAAAACGAAATCCGAAAGTTTTAGAGTACTAAAATGGAATTATCCCTTAAATCTATCCCTTTATTGTCTAGATTAATTTCCTAAGATTTTGTTTTGACACACACAAGATCCAATCTTTACAGGTTATTATTGAGATACTAGTTGATTTGATTGAATCATGAAAAGATCCGATTATGAGTTTTTTTCAAGTAAAAGCTCATAATATGATAGCAAACCATGATTTCTTGTGCTAATGATTCAGTATACAATTTAGCCAACTATGCAGAAGTTGTAACTAGTTTCATTAAATATTATTTTTATCCATAAAATATATTTAAATTAAACTTCTCTAACAAAAGAAGAGGAGTACAACGGAAAGTTTAGCTACAGACTCCTCAACAAAAAACAAACCACTTCAAGAAAAATATAACAATTCCGTCGAAACGAGTGAGTCGGCCTCCTAAACACTTGTCGGATTTCTATACCGTTCAGTGTAAACCAAAGAATCGTTCTCTGGATCGGGAAAGATATGTTCGCCCCGTTGACATTGGGAAACAGGTTGAGCAAGGCCGAATTGGGAAAACTCTAGTTGCAGTTTCGTCTCATGGAACGGATGCATGGACTACGATCCATGAATTGACTTCCAAGAAGAAAGATGCGACGATTCGTCTCTGAATTCGAGAGGCGAGGCTTGGCGGGGTTACCTTTTATGTTTTTTGTTTCGTTTGAGGAAAAGGCTTGGCCTTTTGGCTCCCTTTACTGGAGCCCATTTGTAATAGTTGTCTCTTATCCTGCTTTTTCTTGAGACAGGTCATTCCGGTTCTCTTCTTGGAATCGGTCTTATTAATAAATTTTTGAGCTTATAAAAAAAAATACAACACTTAAAGAACAAACAACCAACCAAGACTAAAAGCTAAAAACTTAAATTGATAGTTGAAGGACTAATTATAATTATATTCTAATAGATATACCCATTATAATCCATACTATAACCTGGGACCCTCATGACGTGTATCATCGCTCGGAACTACAATAACAATGATTGTTTTGCTTCGCAGTTGAAAGATTCAGTAAATCACATAAAAAGACCGAACTAACGGTGACTATTCAATGTGTATACGTAAAGAATCTGACCCTATTCAATGTGTATACTGGCGAATCGCCGAGTCCCGCCTCCTAGCTCCTGGATGGTGTCACCGACTCTTGCTCTCTCTCAGCCTGTTTGAACTCCTCCTTTCCTTTTTTTTTTTTCTCTTTCGGCCTCTTGGGTCATGTACACTTTGTTTGGATCTTTTGTTGGTTTTGTGGTTTGTGGTTTCCTTCCCGGAACCCACATCTTTTTTAATGCATTATTTATTTTCTGATAAAAAAAGAATCTGATCCTATTTTTGTGAGGAGACGCGTAAATCGCTTTTTTCATCTCAATACGAACCATCCTGATTTGTCTGAATTGTACTTTTGTCATGCGGTGAGGACTTGTGGGAGGAGAAGGGGAGAACTTTAGGTGGCCAAAGAGATGTCTTGAGAAAGGATGTGAAAACCCTGCAAAATGAATCGAACTAAACCCTCTTTGGATGTAATGATCTGCTTATTCAGAGCTTGTAATCAGATTGTCCTTGCAGTATCATCAGTCCCCAAATTTAGGGTTGATGGATAATAATCCTCGTCGATCAAAAAAATAATAGAATAACGATAATAATATCATAAAAAAGATTAATAAGAAACAACAAAGGATTAGAAGGGATGAGCCATATATAAAGACAACGACAATTAGAATTAATGTGGTTCTCACAATCTAGAGGTTTTTTTTTTCAAAGTGGGAGTTACAGTACCATATGAATTTTACATTTTGTTTCACATTTTATAAAAATATTAACCTTATTAATAAGTTTATAGACAAAAAATAATTAAAATATTATTTACAGAACAAAATAATTTATCAATAGTACTTAAAAAATGCATAATTTCTGGTACAAAGTCTACAGTACATTTTTGCAATTATCTCCATAATTTTGAAATGCTTCCATTAATCATCTTTGCAATCTTT
Organism: Erodium maritimum; assembly: GCA_963921825.1. Taxonomy (NCBI): domain Eukaryota; kingdom Viridiplantae; phylum Streptophyta; class Magnoliopsida; order Geraniales; family Geraniaceae; genus Erodium; species Erodium maritimum. The sequence continues at coordinate 155,429,314 of OY997588.1, forward strand.
AATTTTCCAAGGTACTCTTCTGTTTCTTTCTGTATTATTATTATACAATAAGCCAAACCCTCTTTCTCTCTCTCTCTCTACACAGTCCCACTCATTCATATGCAGAGCAGAGCCTCTGCTGCAGCTGCTGAAACCTCTCTCTCTCTCTAGAGTGATAGGCACAGGCATAGAGGAAGCTAGGTAGGCTACTATTAATTCCAAAACAAACCAGTGAAAAGGTGAAGTGAAAGATTGTATAGAAGAAGAGGAAATGCCATTGCCTAGTAGTGGTGATTCAGCTTCAGGTTCAGGCTCATTTCTGAGGCAGCTGAGTAGGAAGGAGCCTTGGAAGTCCACATCAAGGAGGTGGAGCAGCCATAGCAACAACAAGCATTGTTGTGGGAGTGAGATTGGGGGTGTGAGCATGAAGAAGCAGATGGAGGGTTTGAATCTGTATGGCAATGGTGGGTCTGTGGTGAGGAAGAGAGTGATGGTTGTGGTGGATGAGACCTCTCATTCCAAGCATGCCATGATGTGGGCTCTCACCCATTTGACCAGTAAGGGTGATTTGCTCACTCTTCTCCACATCATCCCTCTCCCAACCCCAAACCATGATGGCAATGGGGCTTCTTCTCACTCTCCTTATCTTGCTAACTCTCTTGGCTCTCTTTGCAAGGCTTGCAAGCCTGAGGTAAAATTGGTGATGGTTCTTCTCAATTTGTGGCAAATCTGACATGGGTTTTGTTTGTTTCAGTGTAAATTGGTGGTGGGTGTTGTGAAGTTCTTCACTTTTTGAGAAATTTCAAATGGGTTTTGTTTGTTCTGGTGTAAATTGGTGCTTGTTGTTTGTCAAGTTCTTAACTTTTTGAGAAATCTTAAATGGGGTTTGTTTGTTTTAGTGAAATTAGTTCAAAATCTCAAATGGGATTTGCTGATTTGGGTTGATTTAATCTAATTTGGTCTTAATCAGTTGCTTTATCTTCAAATCTTGGGTTGAATTGAATTCATCAACAGCTAGCTCAGATGGGTTCTGTCTTGAAAATCAATGCAACTTGTTCAATGAGATGTGCTTTAGGTCTTGCTCAGATGTGCCATTTCTGTGGAAGCTTTAGTTTCATATTTTAAAGCTTTCTTTTTTCTGCTTCCATTGTTCATCCCAAGGAAGGAGAAGATGCCCTAGCTTTCACTTTCCCTTTCACTTTCACACTCTCTATTCTTTCTAGAAAGAAAGTGACTTGCATAGAAATTAGAAATATCCACCCTTGTTGATGTTGATGATGTTCATCTCTCCAACTGTAGGTGGAAGTGGAGGGGCTAGTGATCCAAGGACCCAAACTAGCCACTGTAGTGAGCCAAGTGAAGAAGCTGGATGTGACTGTGCTTGTTCTGGGCCAGAAGAAGCCCTCTCCACTCCTCTTCTCCTGGTGGGTCCTCCACATCTTCATCTTCATCTTCTTCTGTTCATGTTCATCCAAAATCATCACATTCATGTAATGTGTTGCTGATCTGTTTCATGGGTTTTGTTTTGCAGCTTCTGTGGGAAGAGCAGCAATGAGGAGTTTGTGGAGCAATGCATCAATGGCACAGAGTGCATGACCATTGGAGTTAGGAAGCAGAGCAGAGGCATGGGAGGCTATCTCATCAGCACCAGATGGCAAAAGAACTTCTGGCTTTTGGCCTAATCACAATGCTAATTATGTTCCTAATCATATCTTAATCTCTGTGAGAGAGGGAGAGGGAGAGAGAGAGAGGGAGAGAGATTGTTGTAATGTAGCTGAGATGAGGGAGACATGAAATGTGTTGTTATTAGTGTTAACTACTGACTAGAACTTATGACTAGTGATATCTTTATGTCAATGAAGATTAGAAGTGTAATGTTGAAAATAATGTGGTTGACTTTTATTTAATTGTATCTGTCATTCCATTTGAAAGTCTGTTGGAAAGTGGAAGCAGAGCCATTGATGCAAGCAAGGTGAGAGTTTAAATGGGTCATTCAATTTTGGCTGGATATTAAATGTTTTGAGGGCAAAGCATTAAACTTTGGGTCAACCCCTCCAAAAATGAATGCAAATTCTTCATCTTCTAATTTGTGCCCTCAAAATCTTGTTTTTACAGTAAATGATCAAAATAACCCTGCAATAATGTAGGAAATTTAAGCATGTGTATTTTAATTGTAGGAGCATTTGTTGGGGAGAGTCGAATCCATAGATCTTTTGATAAAGAAATAGTGTTGATTCCGTATACACAAGGGTTGAAGCGTGTTAAGAGTCTTTTAACTTTAAAATGCTTTCTATTACGACTTTAAACTATTTTGTTTTTGTTCGTTAAAATAAACGGAGATCATTAAAAAATAAGTCACATGCCATCTAATTTTTCGAAACTACAATGAAAAATAATAGTTCATAATTGTAACATATAATTACTCTGAACAAAAATACTACTACGACAATTTAAGACGATTTTTTGTTGTTGTAACAATGCCATGTTTTTTGAAGATTAATGAGAAATATTTTCATCATTTAATACTGAAATACAGTAAATTGTAAAAAAAAAACAGTATAATCGACAGACAAATTTAATCTAATTTATAATTTTAACATATAATTACCCTTAACAAAAGTACTCCAATAATTAAAACCATATTTTTTATTGTAACAATGCCGAGTTTTTTGAAGATTAATGAAAAGTATTTTTATCATTTAATACTGAAAATACGGTAAAATGTGAGAAAATGTATAAAAAAACAGTATAATTGACAGACAAATTTAATCTACTTTCATGAGATTCTCTCTAAAAAGCCAATAAAAACTTGGAAAAGTTATATTTATTTTCTTTACTCCCTGTATTAAAAATTCAAGTTATACCTATTTGAAGTTTACACAGAAAAGTAGAGTTGTATACATTTCCTCTATCAAACTCTCCTGAACAAGTCATGCATACACACCTCTCAAACTCAGACTTTATCATCATCTAACTTATCAATTACAAGGGGTAGCAATTCGATCCGGCTCCGCGGAGTTCGGGGCGTCCCCGGTGGCGCCGGCTGCTGGGAGATCAGGTGCCTGACGTACCCGTAGAATGTACATCCGACGAGCGTTATAGCGCACCCGACCGCGTTTAAACCCGATATGGGGTTTCTGAATATCATCCATGAAATCAGGACGGCGAACGCAACCTGTGTAGATCGAGTGTGGCCATGTTAATCGTTATTTTTTATCATCATCAAAGTTCATAAGCAGATATTTAGGCAACAAAATTAAGTATGTACTCCAACTATCTAAGATTTGAACACAGGGCAAATTGCACTTGACTACCTATATGAATTGTCCACAGACACATGACTCATAGTAAATTGACTCAAAAACAATAATGCAGTAAATTTTACACGTACACGTGACTACCCTTAGGAATTGACCACAAATACAAGACCCAATAGCAAATTTCCACAAACAAATGACAGCATAGTAAATTTTCGACAGACACAAGACTACCCTTATGAATTAACCACAAATACATGACCTGATAGCAAATCTCTACAAACAAATGACCTCATAGTAAATTTTCTACAAATACATGACTAGCCTCATGAATTGTACACAGACATGATCTCACAATGAATTCTCTAGACATATGACTACCCTTACGAATTTTGACATGTCAAAATCTTACAAAATAAAAGGTAACCATTAAGATTTTCGGTTTTTGTCATATGATTTGTACGTGAATGTAAATGTTAAAATATCCAAAACTACTCATTTTCATGCTTTACTCTTCTGATTTCAATTTTTTTTCGGTTCTCCAAATCCTCCACGGAATCATATTGAAATCGGAAGATTAAAGGATGGAAATGAGTAGATTTGGAATATTACGTAATTTTAAATTCACATGGCGAAAAAAATCGATTTTTTTTATAGTGTATGTATGTTTTGTACGATGGTGACATGTGGAAATTCATAAAGGTAGCCAAGTGTTTGTGGGCAATTCAGAAAGATAGCTATGTGCAACTAACAATTTAATATACATCGGAACTCTGAATCATTTGTCATGATGGCGAAATGAAAGACACTCGATAACAATAATGAATTTGAAGGAATTGATTTCACTTAATACTCACCTTTAGATTTCCGGCAACGTTGAACGTTACGGCTGTTGTGGAGTGGATCACATAAAAGATGGAGAAGTTGAGACAGAAAGCCAACACACCGGAGCTGAAAATAATGATGAGGGATGAGCAAAGAGACGGGCAGGTGTAGAGCCAATTGATAACGCCAGCACCTTCGAGTAGCATTGCTGGTAGCGCCAAGATCATGGTTGCAAAGGGCGCCATGTAGTATACGGTGTTGATGCTAAAAAGAATAAGATGGTACAAAAGAGAGCGCATTGATCAGCATTGTTTGAGGATAAATGAAGTTATATAACGTTGTTTTGATCACTAAACACTCATAAATGTGCAGCATTATAATGGTGTAACCCATGAACCAAAACTTGCAACTTGGTATACGAACTCAGGATTGACACGATAAAAAGAATGATTAGGTATCACAATAGTGTACTATACACAATTTACAGTTTACAACAATGAAGTACATATTTGTTGCAATTGTCATTGTTTTTCTGAATAAGAAACTTCTAAAAATAAAAAAATTGTAAGCTACTAATTTAAAGGGTACACAATATAATTTTCAGTTTCGATTATTAAAAATTGATGCACATAGTGATTTTTAAAATAATATTAATTTTTTTTTAATCCCGAATGGCAATTGTAATAAGCATGCATTTCAACGTTGTGAATCGGTACACTTGAAAGTTCACCATTATCAACCGTAAATCGTGTATACGACAATGTTATGATCCATAATTATCCCTATAAAGTAGACCATTGGCATGGGAATGATTTCAGAGACTATAACGACCGAAACACATATAAAACGCTACCTGTCGAACTTGTATCCATGCAACAGAGATTCAGCAAGTATAGTCTTGGTGGACGTAGCTAGACATCCAAACAAGGCAGCGCAAAACCCAGCCATATTAAAACTAAGCTCGGTAACGGATGTGAGAAGTATTCCTCCAACAATGGGTATCAAAGAGGCCCAAATTCGCCAGTCAAAGTATTTTCTCCAAACCAACCACTGCAAAACAACTGTTCGAATCCATTGAGAATTATTACCACACTAACACATTATGATAAAAGATATCAAACCTATGTATTAGGGTTGATTACACTTAACTACATGTAAGTTCATACGTTTTTCACTCGGGTTTCAGATTCATTTTGCAGCTACCCTAGGTTTCAAAATTAAATAAAAATGAAGTAAATGCCCTTGACCATAATCTAAAAAAATGTCATATTTTGTCTTTTTAATAGTTTTATCTAGTAAAGAGTCTTTATATGTCTAATCAACTGTGTTTTACAGCTAATCAAAATATTTTGGGTAAATAAGAGTCTTTTTAGGTCAGGGTCAAGGGTATTTTCTGCATTTTTCAAGAAAAGAGCTATGCAATTTTTTTGAACTTAGGGTAGCTGCAAAATAAATTTTGAACTTAGACATAGCTAAATGAAAACGTTTAAAATTAGGCGTAATTAACTCTGTATATAATATTATGAAGATGGAAAAAAAATCACGCTAACCTGTAGTTGCAGGAGTGAAGGACTTAATCGTCTGCATGAATGAAACCGGGATGTAGCGTAAACTCACGTTGCCTAACACTATATTGACGCAGAAGACAAATGACATGGGAAATATCCTTCTCCATCGATCTTCGGGTTGACTGTTATCAGTGGCTTAAGCTTTAGCACCTTGATTACCAGATACGCCCCCATTGCGGAGCAGATGAAGTGAATTGATGACACTGTTAGAGGGAACTTGAAATCCAATTTCTGAGAAGAGAAGATGTGGTTAAAATCACACACATATAAATCTTGGAGTGGAAGCTCCAAAAGCTCGTTTTTCTCATGAAAACTAACAGAAGTATACAAATACAGAAGTTATAACAGCAAATAGTTGTTTCAGGAAAACTATTGCTTTGTCGGGTAACTATCAAGATATATACAACATCAATCCAACTGTTCATGAATGTTGCACATGAGTAAGAAAAATAAATAGTGTTAGTGAAGTAGGAAC